>CM040119.1:67744037-68149062 GCA_022559845.1 Amorphophallus konjac
TGAGTTTCTCAACCTAGATTTCACTAAGTCTTTCATTTTCAGATACTATAAGGATCTTATCTGTCATAATCATGAGAATGGGGTTGAGAGCTATAAACAGTTTTCCACCACTCTATTTTCTGAGTACAGTCTTTAAACTCTACAGTTTATTAAGATTAAACCATCAGTTCATTCATGAAGCAAACATGATTTTTATAGTGGAAGACATGTGATAATTGCTGCTTAAGATAATGAATTGATTGCAAGACTGTCATCTATTCAGAATAAGGGAATTGACATTTAAGCATAGAGTCAGCTCTTGAGGGATATCAAGGAATGGAAATGACACCAAGTGATAGGAATGAATCCAAACGATGCCAATTGATACAATTGAGTTCAAAGGAGACTAAGTTCAGAAACACTGATCTGAATACTAACTGAATATCTTGAACAGATCACACCCAGACATGACTATATCAGACACTCCCTGACAAAACAATGCAGCATGGACATGCAATCTTATTCTAAACAAAAACTCCCCTTGTCTATATGCATGTTTATTCAAGCATTCAGACACAATTATTCACAAGACACAAGACCCAATTATTAAGAAATGTCGTGCAATGCATGGACTATCTTGATTCATGGTACCTGGCGAAGGATAGTCCTCTACACATGGTATGGGCTTTCAGACAGACAGAATCTATCTTTCCACCACATATCATTTGATATACCTCTAAGATCAAGACGACTCAACTATGACAGTGATAATGCTACTAGCAAGCAGACTTACAGCATTCTCAAGACGGATCAGAACATTTATTCAAGAACTTTAAAGACAGACTGACACACAATCATTCTCACAACTAATCCAAATATCAATACAAGAATGAAATTAGAATTAATCATCATGCTGAAATTTATATAAACCTAATTCTCTTCTTAAGAATTTAATCTTTCATTTCCCAAAGGTTTAGTAAAGATGTCAGCAATCTATTTTTCAGTCTTAATAAAATTCAGTTCAATTCATTCTTGCTTACTCCATCTCTAAGAAAATGGTGTTTAATTTCTATGTGCTTAGTCCTAGAGTGATGAACATGATTTTTAGTCAAACAAATAGCACTAGTATTATCACATAAAATTGGAATGCTTCCCAATTGTATCTGATAATCAGTGAGTTGGTGCTTGATCCAGAGTACTTGGGCTGCACAATTTCCTACTGCTGTTGCAATGTTTTCCCACCGCTCTTTCTTCTTACCTTACCTTTTCTAAATCAGAAATGAAAAGATAAACAAAACACAGGAAAGAAAGAAAGGGGTGGGGAAGTGTGTATGATCGTGAATGCCACCAAGACACGGGTACCAGATTGTAAGACATACCTTGGAAAGAGGGAGAAAGCACTCGCCCAAAACACAGCGCTGTAGGTATACACGGTCCAGGAAGAACCGCTCAGTGGATAGAACGGTCGCTCGACAGACCGCTCACAGCGCTGAAGAAGGAAGCGGGACGAAGATAGATCTGGCGATAGCACGGTTCCAAAACACCCGCTTACAGGATCTAAACGGCTCTCCGAGGACCGCTCTAATCTGCAGACAGGCGAAAGATGACCGTCCAAAGTGCCAGACTTCAAAGTTGTAGGACTTGATCCACCACCCCTTCCGACCGGCCAGAGGGGATGGGCCTCGTGCTATGCTGATGCTGACCTGCAAAACAACGTGAAAGACAAGTAAATAACACCCAAATTAGCCCTAAAACGTGTAGTAACTATAGAATGAAATAGAAAATCGACATAATGACTTGGAAGGGGCGATACCTGGGAGGTTTTTCAGCCCCTATAGGGCGTCAAAAACAAATGGGAAGGGTGTAAAATGCTATGAAGTGGTGAAAAACGTGGGAAGAAGTGGGGAAAACAAGCATGTAATGAATGAACTAAAGACTAAACATCGTAACTAAAACTCAAATCAAATGACTACTCCATTGAACCGGAGGCTTAGTAGGATGTAGAAAGCCTCCCTCCCTGGCTACAGTTCGCTCAGAAATCCAGCAGAGCTTCGTCGTCGACCTCGGATCTCCCCCTTTTCAAACTTGGACTACGGGTCCTATTTATAGAGCCCTCAAAGTCCAATCTCGAAATTGGATTTTCCAATGAAAATTAATTCGAGATGATAAAACAAAGTTCGTAGATAAACCTTTTATCTTTCACCAGGATCAAATGGCATCCCATTTGGTTGAGAAACCGCGGAGAAAATGGTGGAGGGAGGTGGAGGTTCAACCATGAGTAGAGAGAGAAAATCCACATAATCCATAGGTTTCGAGCATGTAAACGGTCGCGTGATAGACCGCCCAAACCATTACACGGTCAAATGCTAGACCGTCCAAGGCCGTCAGTGATAAATAAATAAAAATGAAATTATCCACTTATCCATCAAACTGACCGGCTATCACGGCGTTGGACTCTTGAGGATAAAACGGTCTACCGCTAGACCACTCAATGCATTGAACGATCCATTACCTGGCCGTTCACCACATGTCGATGATAAATCCAAAGAATTAAAATAAATAGATAATTATCTGAGAATCTAACGAGTTGAGGACTCTTGGAACTGGACAGTCTAATGACATGCCGTTTAATCAATGTAAACGGTTGAACCCATACCGTTCAAAGGCTTGTCGGTGGAAATTCAGAAAATCAAATAAATATCGTACAAATCCGTAAACGGTTCTAAGAAGACCGCCCATGTAGCAACCCTGATAAAATATTAATAACAATAAAGATTTTAAAATAAATCAAACAAATAGATAAATAAAACAATATAAAATAACGCCTCTGATAAAGGCGCTATTTAAATTATAAACACCTCTAGCAAAGGCGTGATTCAAGAAGGGACGCCCTGACGACACGGCGTCAAATTTAAACGCCAAAAATGGTAAGGCCAAGAAACGCCCCTATCTTGGGCGTGTTTTAAAACAAGGAACGCCCTTACACAAGGCGCTTCTTAATAAACGACCTGAACAAGGTCGTCAATTCAGGAATCGACGCCCTGACCTAAGTCGTTAATTCCATTCGAGTTCCGTTCGACACGGGAGCTTATCCAGGGAAGGATTATGTTAATCCAGTAAGTATTTAATAGGGCAAGGACTCTATATTGGAAGCATTACTTCCACTAGAACACTAACCTTAACAGGACGTCCAAAATCCTATAAATAATCTTGATCGAACAAACCCTAAACCTATTTGGACGATCAAACCGCACAGGTACGTGAAGAACATATCTTCTTCTTCTTCTTCTTCTTTTCCTTATGAACGTAATAGCAGTTCATATAGTTTCTCTTTGCTTCGGTTACATGAAGAACTAATAGTTCTTCATCCTCTTTTCCTCTTACAGGTTGAGGACGCAGCAGCATAAGTGAAGAACAAGGTAACGTTCTTCTAATCTCCTCTGTTCCGATAGGTGAAGAAATTAATAAATGTTTCTTCTTCTGTTCCAGTAGGAGTACAGAACCGAAGAACAAGGGTTCTTCATCAAAGCCATCAGCCAGTAGCTGCCATCTTAAACAGAGCATCTATCCTCTTCCCGGAACCTTCACGGTTCAATCTTCAGATTATCATAAGGTAGGTTTTCTCAAGTTACTGTAGCCCAAATGATATTAATGCAAGATATATATATATAAGCATGTCATGCATACGGTTTATATATAGTTTCGGTGTGTTTTCTGAAATATTTTGAAAGAGACGCCCCTGTCAAGGGCGCTACGTTACACGACACGACCCTGCCCAGGTCGTCAATTTAATATTTGACGCCCTGTACACAGGCGTTAATTTCACTTAATCATGAATTAACCATGTTAAGAATTGATTATATATGAAATCCTGATTACATTAATGCATGATCCTCTGTCCTCAACCCTACTGTTTTTATTATCAAGATTTTATGATTGTTATCCTTGATTATCATGCAAATCGTGCTTTCTGATATTTATTGAATTCACGACCTGTACAAGGTCGTTTCCCATATGTTAACGCCCCATCACAGGGCGTGAATTATAAAAGTAACGACCCTTCATAGGGCGCGTTTCTGTTAAAATCCCGAACAATATATTCTGTGAAAATAAGAATTTAATGATTAACGCCCCTTCCAAGGGCGCGTTTTTGATAATTCCTGAAATTAATTATATCCTGTCCAATATTGTGAATAAAAAGGACGCCTTCTGGTATAGGCGTCAAATCGTGAAGAAACGCCCCTGCCTAGGGCGCGTTTTAGCTAAATTACTGAAATATTGAAAATTCTGCAAAATGGAAACATATGTAAACGCCCTTCTGTTAGGCGTTATTTACTTGAGAAACGACTTAGCATAAGTCGTTATTTTACTGTAAAAATGATTTTTTTATCCTGATTCTGTTAACCGATGGTTTCATATCATATAATATATATATCGGCACTATTCTCCACTCCGTGAGTATAGTCCCACTTTTCACGATTGTTTCATCGATCACACTCAATTCTCATTGACATACAAGCTCTCCATTGGACATTCCGTTCCTTTGGACTAGCGAGTTAGTCATAGAGACCTCCGTAAGACTCCTCGTAGCCTTGGATTCCCTCAAGGCCGACTGAGCTGGTTGTACCCTAAAAACTTATGACACAATTAATGCCATGTCAATCTAAAGAAACATGGTATACCGGCCCTTATGATTATACAAAGAGTATATCATAAGAAATTTCTTAATGGGATGATGATATCATGCCATATCATGCCATTTTTGTGAACCTCAATTCTATGATAAGAATGAGGGTATCTTACCTTTGATATACTGTTCATGTGGACCTCAATTCTATATAAAGAATGTCCATATTGACTTGTCATGGTACCCAAGTTAAAGGAACCATATTCTACCTAGCTTTATCGATATCGTGATTATTACCGTTATTATCACCAATCTATGTCCTTTGTCATATTTTGGATTCTATTCTATCAAAGTTGTCATACGTGTCTACAAGCTTGATTATTGAAATTATATGTTGGCTATAAACAAGAGTGGATGTCAAAACACATGATAAATGCCTGCGCATATAGGGCCCGATCTGGTCCTGGGAGGAGCACCCGAAAGTACTTGTGCCCATGGGAGTTAAAATGATAAGGTATCTGGCATTATACCGAGTACTTGACTTGTTTGATTAGACATTCCACACACATCTTGCACTTGATTCGTACTTGACTTGACATGAATTGCGTGGCTCGAAAAAGGGTAATTTACTTGCTTGATACATGATAGCCAAAGTTCTTGACATGACTTGTTAACCGTACTTGCTTGAATATCTTGAATACACTTGTTATCTTGTTGAAAGTTCATCTTATTCTTTGATATTACATTCTCTCTATCTTGTCGTTTTATGCGAGCATGCATAGCTTTATTGCATTCATGAAAAATGTAATCACTTAAACCCCTTGCTAGTACTTGAGATATAATTTCCTACTGAGCGTTCGCTCATTCTGTTTGTCCCTTTTTACTTTTCAGGTAAGTCCGACGACGATGGAAGTCAATCGGATGGGAATGGTCAAGAGTGAAAGTGATAGAGCTGCTCAAGTGTCATCTAGTCTTTTTATTAGTTTCTTGAGTCAAATATGTATTCTTTTCCTTTTTATTAAACAGAGTATTTGATTTATAATAGTCTATCCATTATGAAATAAAGGATTGGGTTATCTCGCTATTTTTGCGCATCTCTGTCTTTGTGTCGAATACACGACCACTCTGATTGACATGGTTGATATAAACTCGTCACGCGTCTCCGGGTATCTTCCGCGCTCAGGGCGTGACAGTTTTTGTGGTATCAGAGCCTAAGGTATTCAATTCCTAGGAAAAACCCAAGTCCAAGGATAAGTTGAACGTTTAATCAAGTGAGATTGGGTAGAACCAAGGGTTAAGAGTCAATGAGTCTTTTAATAAGATCATAGTGATATAATACTAACGTAGCTATCGTAATTGTAGGATAATGGCTGCCGAACGTGCTCAATGGCGCAACATGCAGCGTACCCTTCAAGGGATGACTCAAGTGCTACAACAGGTAGCACAAGGTGGTACTCCACGAGCTGGAAGCTTACACCAAGCCTTTAAGAACATGAATCCCCCGAAGTTTATGGGATCGACCGATCCGGACGATGCCGAGCATTGGGTTCGGGAAACCGAACGCATATTCCGTGTCATGCAATGCACGGACCAGGACAAAGTTCTATTAGCTACATTCCAGTTAGAGAAAGATGCTAGATGCTGGTGGGAGTCTATTGAAGCAACCATCGATCCTACTCAAGTAACATGGGAAGAATTTGTGGAATACTTCAATGCTAAATATTTCTCGGACCGAGTCCAAGAAAAGAAGGCTGCAGAATTCGCTGCATTAAAGCAACGATCCTTATCATTAGCAGATTATGAAGCTCAGTTCTCCAGGTTGTCTAGATATGCTAAGCATCTTATTAGCATGGAGAAGATGAAAGCCCGTAGATTTCTTAATGGGCTTAGGCCCCACTATATTACTCAACTGGCGCCTATGGACATCCAAGTTTATTCTGAAATAGTGCGCCGAGCTCAATTACTTGAAGATGCCACGGAACTATCTGATAGGATCCGTGGAAAAGACAAGAAGGAGCAAGTCACAGGTTCGGGTTCTTTCAAACCCAACTTTAAGAAGAGGCCCAATAATGGAGGTTCATCCTCTCAAGATTCCAAGTTCAAGAAATCCAAGCCCTTCTCTATCACCACTACACCTTCTAATACAGTATGCAAGCATTGTGACAAGGTTGGTCACAAGACCGAAGAATGCTGGAGGAAATTAGGAGCTTGTCTCCGTTGTGGAAGCCGTGAGCATCAGATTCCCGAGTGTCCATTAATGAATGACCAAGCAGGTGATGGTAAACGCCCGGTGACGAAGAATGCTCGTCTTCATGCAATCTAGGAGACCGAACCTGAAGAAGATGGCGGATTAGTGGAAGGTACATTGAAAATTTGTTCCAAAAGTGCTTATGTCTTATTTGATACGGGTGCATCACATTCCTTTATTTCTAAGAAGTTTGCCGACCCGTTACCGTTAGAACCAGAATGGATAAAAATAGTTCTAACTACTCCTCTTGGAAGCGAAAATGATATTACTCATCACTACCAAAACTGTGAGGTAATGGTTCAAGGTAGGAATTTACCTATAGATCTCATATGCCTCGATCTAAAGGAGTATGATGTTATACTGGGAGTGGACTGGTTATCCAAATACCAGGCAACGGTTGATTGCCGCAATAGCCAAATTGCTTTCAAAGGTTTTCCAGAATTAGTCTTTACTCGCCCCAAGAGTCGGAGCAAATCCCCTCTCATTTCGGCTCTTCGAGCAAGCAAGCTCGTCAGGAAAGGATGTGTATCTTTCCTTGCATTTGTCACAGTTAAGGAAACGAAGGACACTAAGATAGAAGACATTCAGGTAGTGCAAGAATTTCCAGACGTATTTCCGGAAGATTTGTCGGGATTACCCCCTCAAAGAGAAGTGGCCTTCACCATTGACTTAGTCCCTGGTGCTGGTCCTGTTTCAAAGGCACCCTATAGAATGTCCCCTGCGGAACTCAAAGAGTTGAAGGAGCAGTTGATGGAACTAATTCGAAAGGGGATTATTAGACCAAGTACTTCCCCGTGGGGAGCACCAGTCTTATTTGTGAAGAAGAAGGACGGATCCATGAGATTGTGCATCGACTATCGACAGTTGAATCATCTCACTATCAAGAACAAGTATCCACTGCCGAGAATCGACGAGTTATTTGATCAGATTTCAGGATCCAAATATTTCTCCAAGATTGATCTCAGGTCGGGATATCATCAGTTAAGAATCAAGGATGATGACATTCCTAAGACTGCATTCAGAAGCAGGTATGGCCATTACGAATTTGTTGTTATGCCTTTTGGACTAACAAATGCCCCTGCTGCCTTTATGCAGTTAAAGAATAGCATATTCAGGCCGTATCTAGATCAATTTGTGGTGGTTTTCATTGATGATATATTGATGTATTCCAAAACTAAAGAAGAACATGAAGAGCATTTGAGGATTGCATTGCAAATCTTGAGGACAAATCAACTATATGCTAAGCTCAGCAAATGCGAGTTCTGGCTTGAAGAAGTGGCTTTTCTCGGACATGTCATATCAAAGGACGGATTATCTGTAGATCCGTCAAAAGTTGAAGCTGTGAAAAATTGGGAAAGACCCACTAATGCAAGCGAGATCAGAAGTTTCTTAGGTCTTGCAGGCTATTATCGGTGATTCATCAAAGATTTCTCTAAGATCGCCGTACCACTTACAAGATTAACTCGTAAGGAGATCCGATATGAATGGAGTGAGGAATGTGAAAGAAGTTTCCAAACTCTCAAGGATCATCTCACTATAGCTCCGGTGTTAGCTCTACCAATAGAAGGAGAAAAATTCGAGGTCTACACAGATGCTTCTGGCATTGGCCTCGGATGTGTCCTAATGCAACAAGGAAAGGTCATAGCATACTCTTCACGTCAACTGAAGAAGCATGAGGAGAATTACCCCGTGCATGACTTAGAACTGGCCGCGGTGGTATTTGCCCTAAAGATATGGAGACACTACTTATATGGAGTGCAGTTTACTGTATACTCCGATCACAAAAGTCTCAAATATCTATTTTCACAAAAGGAGCTAAACATGAGACAAAGACGCTGGCTAGAATATGTCAAGGACTTCGACTTCAATATACAATACCATCCCGGAAAGGGTAATTATGTTGCTGATGCCCTTAGTCGAAAGCCGAGAGCAATGATAGCCAATTGTATGATACAAGAATGGAGGTTGCTAGAACAATTCTCCGAGCTCAATATAAGCTTGGACAAGGAAGCCAAATTTGTCACATTATCTCATGTAAGCATACAGTCAGATTTATTATCTGAGATACAAGCGCTTCAGGATGATGATCCTATGTTAATGGAAATCAAAGGCAGATTAGAAGGATAATCTGATTTTCAACTAACTTCTGATGGAAGATTATTATTCAAAGGTAGAACTTGTATACCCGATTGTCCGGAATTAAAGAAGAAGATCTTAGATGAAGCTCACAGATCAAGGTACACTATTCATCCAGGATCAACCAAAATGTACCAAGATGTAAAGAGGAACTTTTGGTGGCCTAATATGAAAAGAGAAATAGCAGACTATGTATCTCGCTGTCTCACATGCCAACAGGTCAAGGCAGAACACCAAAAGCCTGCTGGAAAACTACATCCTCTAGATATTCCTAAGTGGAAGTGGGAGGATATTGGTATGGATTTCATCATGGGTTTATCCAAATCAAAAGGAGGACATGATGGAATATGGGTTATTATTGATCGATTGACTAAATCGGCGCATTTCCTGCCAATCAAGAGTCGATGGTCAATTGATGTCTTAGCTGCATTATATATCAAAGAGATAGTCAGGATACATGGAATTCCTGTCTCAATCGTGTCTGACAGAGATCCCCATTTTACTTCTCATTTTTGGAAGGGACTACAACATTCGTTGGGAACAAGGCTCAACTTTAGTACTGCTTTTCATCCTCAAACGGATGGTCAGACCGAGAGAACTAACCAAGTTGTTGAGGATATGCTAAGAGCTTGCATCATTGACTTTGGTGGAAGCTGGCATGAATATTTGCCACTTGTGGAATTTACATATAATAATAGCTACCAAGCTAGTATCCAAATGGCACCTTTCGAAGCTTTATATGGAAGAAGTTGCCGATCACCCTTATGCTGGAACGAAGTTGGAGAGAAACAACTATTATGTCCAGACATGGTAAGGGATACAACTGAGAAGATACAAGTAATTAGAGAAAGATTGCAAGTTGCTCAGACCAGGCAAAAGGCTTATGCTGACACAAGAAGAAGAGATCTTGAATTCCAGGTTGGAGATCATGTATTTCTTAAAATATCGCCTGGACGTGGCATACGAAGATTTAGTGTTAAGGGCAAGCTTACGCCAAGATTCATCGGACCATTTGAGGTACTCGAAAGAGTTGGCGAGGTTGCTTATCGCATCACGTTGCCTCCTCAATTGTCCGACGTGCATAATGTGTTTCACATATCTATGTTGAAGAAGTATGTGCACGATCCATCTCATATTATTGAACATGGAGATCTGGTGATCCAGAAAGATCTCACCTATGAACAGAAGCCTATGAAGATCTTAGATCGAGAAATACGAGCTCTAAGGAATAAGGTTATTCCCATGCTCAAGGTACAATGGAATAAGAATCCTGAACACGAAGCGACATGGGAGACCGAGGAATCTATGAAGAAACGATTTCCCGAGTTGTTCTAAGAGGTATATACTCTACACTGTCCGCGTGTATACATGATATGCAATTGAATTTGGGGACCAAATTCTTTTAAAGTGGGGGAGGGTGTAGCAACCCTGATAAAATATTAATAACAATAAAGATTTTAAAATAAATCAAATAAATAGATAAATAAAACAATATAAAATAACGCCTCTGATAAAGGCGCTATTTAAATTATAAACGCCTCTAGCAAAGGCGTGATTCAAGAAGGGACGCCCTGACGACACGGCGTCAAATTCTAAACGCCAAAAATGGTAAGGCCAAGAAACGCCCATATCTTGGGCGTGTTTTAAAACAAGGAACGCCCTTACACAAGGCGCTTCTTAATAAACGACCTGAACAAGGTCGTCAATTCAGGAATCGACGCCCTGACCTAAGTCGTTAATTCCATTCGAGTTCCGTTCGACACGGGAGCTTATCCAGGGAAGGATTATGTTAATCCAGTAAGTATTTAATAGGGCAAGGACTCTATATTGGAAGCATTACTTCCACTAGAACACTAACCTTAACAGGACGTCCAAAATCCTATAAATAATCTTGATCGAACAAACCCTAAACCTATTTGGACGATCGAACCGCACAGGTACGTGAAGAACATATCTTCTTCTTCTTCTTCTTCTTCTTTTCCTTATGAACGTAATAGCAGTTCATATAGTTTCTCTTTGCTTCGGTTACATGAAGAACTAATAGTTCTTCATCCTCTTTTCCTCTTACAGGTTGAGGACGCAGCAGCATAAGTGAAGAACAAGGTAACGTTCTTCTAATCTCCTCTGTTCCGATAGGTGAAGAAATTAATAAATGTTTCTTCTTCTGTTCCTGTAGGAGTACAGAACCGAAGAACAAGGGTTCTTCATCAAAGCCATCAGCCAGTAGCTGCCATCTTAAACAGAGCATCGATCCTCTTCCCGAAACCTTCACGGTTCAATCTTCAGATTATCATAAGGTAGGTTTTCTCAAGTTACTGTAGCCCAAATGAAATTAATGCAAGATATATATATATAAGCATGTCATGCATACGGTTTATATATAGTTTCGATGTGTTTTCTGAAATATTTTGAAAGAGACGCCCCTGTCAAGGGCGCTACTTTACACGACACGACCCTGCCCAGGTCGTCAATTTAATATTTGAAGCCCTGTACACAGGCGTTAATTTCACTTAATCATGAATTAACCATGTTAAGAATTGATTATATCTGAAATCCTGATTACATTAATGCATGATCCTCTGTCCTCAACCCTACTGATTTTATTATCAAGATTTTATGATTGTTATCCTTGATTATCATGCAAATCGTGCTTTCTGATATTTATTGAATTCACGACCTGTACAAAGGTCGTTTCCCATATGTTAACGCCCCATCACAGGGCGTGAATTATAAAAGTAACAACCCTTCATAGGGCGCGTTTCTGTTAAAATCCCGAACAATATATTCTGTGAAAATAAGAATTTAATGATTAACGCCCCTTCCAAGGGCGCGTTTTTGATAATTCCTGAAATTAATTATATCCTGTCCAATATTGTGAATAAAAAGGACGCCTTCTGGTATAGGCGTCAAATCGTGAAGAAACGCCCCTGCCTAGGGCGCGTTTTAGCTAAATTACTGAAATATTGAAAATTCTACAAAATGGAAACATATGTAAACGCCCTTCTGTTAGGCGTTATTTACTTGAGAAACGACTTAGCATAAGTCGTTATTTTACTGTAAAAATGATTTTTTTATCCTGATTCTGTTAACCGATGGTTTCATATCATATAATATATATATCGGCACTATTCTCCACTCCGTGAGTATAGTCCCACTTTTCACGATTGTTTCATCGATCACACTCAATTCTCATTGACATACAAGCTCTCCATTGGACATTCCGTTCCTCTGGACTAGCGAGTTAGTCATAGAGACCTCCGTAAGACTCCTCGTAGCCTTGGATTCCCTCAAGGCCGACTGAGCTGGTTGTACCCTAAAAACCTATGACACAATTAATGCCATGTCAATCTAAAGAAACATGGTATACCGGCCCTTATGATTATACAAAGAGTATATCATAAGAAATTTCTTAATGGGATGATGATATCATGCCGTATCATGCCATTTTTGTGAACCTCAATTCTATGATAAGAATGAGGGTATCTTACTTTTGATATACTGTTCATGTGGACCTCAATTCTATATAAAGAATGTCCATATTAACTTGTCATGGTACCCAAGTTAAAGGAACCATATTCTACCTAGTTTTATCGATATCGTGATTATTACCGTTATTATCACCAATCTATGTCCTTTGTCATATTTTGGACTCTATTCTATCAAAGTTGTCATACGTGTCTACAAGCTTGATTATTGAAATTCTATGTTGGCTATAAACAAGAGTGGATGTCAAAACACATGATAAATGCCTGCACATATAGGGCCCGATCTGGTCCTGAGAGGAGCACCCGAAAGTACTTGTGCCCATGGGAGTTAAAATGATAAGGTATCTGGCATTATACCGAGTACTTGACTTGTTTGATTAGACATTCCACACACATCTTGCACTTGATTCGTACTTGACTTGACATGAATTGCGTGGCCCGAAAAAGGGTAATTTACTTGCTTGATACATGATAGCCAAAGTTCTTGACATGACTTGTTAGCCGTACTTGCTTGAATATCTTGAATACACTTGTTATCTTGTTGAAAGTTCATCTTATTCTTTGATATTACATTCTTTCTATCTTGTCGTTTTATGCGAGCATGCATAGCTTTATTGCATTCATGAAAATTGTAATCACTTAAACCCCTTGCTAGTACTTGAGATATAATTTCCTACTGAGCGTTCGCTCATTCTGTTTGTCCCTTTTTACTTTTCAGGTAAGTCCGACGACGATGGAAGTCAATCGGATGGGAATGGTCAAGAGTGAAAGTTATAGAGCTGCTCAAGTGTCATCTAGTCTTTTTATTAGTTTCTTGAGTCAAATATGTATTCTTTTCCTTTTTATTAAACAGAGTATTGGATTTGTAATAGTCTATCCATTATGAAATAAAGGATTGGGTTATCTCGCTATTTTTGCGCATCTCTGTCTTTGTGTCGAATACACGACCACTCTGATTGACATGGTTGATATAAACTCGTCACGCGTCTCCGGGTATCTTCCGCGCTCGGGGCGTGACAGCCCAACCACGGAACGGCCGGTCGCTAGACCGTGTAAAGCCTGGACGTTTAAAATTGATAAAATGGGATAAATGAGCCCATTTAACCCAAAGACTAAGTGAAATCAAAGCCCATTAAGCCCGAATCCGAGAGCAAACCTTACTAGGGAGGGAAGTGCCCATAAAACAAGCCCAAAAGCGTGCCTGAAAATAGCCCAATGAGTAATGGACAATTCGAGGCATCAATAAATGATGGTAAAAGGAATGACTCAACTCATAGGTAAAAAACGGGTGTCAATAGATGTCCCTCCATAACGTCCTCTTTGTAGGGGAGCGAGCGGAGGTGAAGCAAAAGCGAAATGGAACATGGAGATGAAGCAGAAATGAAGCGAAGCGGACTGAAAAGTGGGCGTTAAGGCAAAAGACACCCGTTTCATTGCCAACGAGCGACAGGAATCTTTCGAAAAACTCCGAACCAAACACCATGAACGATCGGACCAAAACGACGCCAGTCTGGAGGAATTAACTAAAATGAAAGGAAAACACACGATCAACCTCATGGGGGACACAATCCCGCGGACCAATGAGGAGACCGGAATAAGCAGCAAAAAGTAAAGAAACAAACTAAAACTCTAAATATGGACTCTTAGTCAATCAAACCAGGTGAACAGATCAAAGAAAACCTTCCAACTCTGAGTGCAATAGTTCCTCTTACTCAAAACCATGAATGCACAATCATCCATCACAAATGAGATATTTTCAGACAAATCATGGGTCATGAATGCTCAAAAAGATGCGTATGATGCATGCTGGGTAAAAATAAAAGAAATCATTAAAACAAATACAAAGAAAGTCACAAAATAGAAAATACTCGAGAATAATATTGCTAGACTGGGAAAATTAGGGTCAGGATACTATCTGCAACCACGGCGTGCGAGATAGAACCGTCATCCCCCAAATTTTCCCAACCTAATGGCCTATCCAATGATTAAACACACGAACCTGGATCAGCATCATTTTTGTTATAGGGGAACATCAGATCCTAGAACAGGTAGATAACCAACTGGTTCTCGAGGTAATATAACATAATACCATATAGTAATGCAATAAGAGATACAGGGGTAGAAGGCCATACCTGACTTACCTATGTAGAAATGTCAAGTTGAAGTGGTGCTGCAAAGAATTCATGAACATGATTTTGTAATATTATATCATGAAATAATCATTCAAAAGAAATCAGCCATTTAATCACATAATGCAGCCAAGAACATTCTTCACAATTGTTTCAGGACATGAATGGTTTAACACGAACCGCTCTAAGGTGTAAACGGTCCATCTGGGGTCACTCAAGCATTACAAATTTGAATATGAAGGTAAAAATACACGGCCCACCAGGAGGCCACTCAATGAACTGTACGGCCATACCCTGACCGTTCAAGGAAGTGCACCGTTAGAGCTTAAACGGTCGCATAGGAGACTGTCCAATAATCACACAGTCTATCGATAGACCGTGCAATCACCGTCAGTTTCAAAAAGATAAAAACCCTTCTTCTTCTCCTCCCTCCCTCCACCGCAACCGACGGAGGGAAGCCAACCCGAACGCCACCACCCTCTTCACACTTTCACTCTCCATCTCCTTCTCCCTCTCCACTCTCCCCTAGTCCTCCACTCTTCTATGCGCTTCAAACACCAATCAAAGCGTTAAAGGATGGTTGGTGAAGGAGATCGAGTGCCGCCGCTGGTGGCCATCGCGGAGGAGACACCGGGGGCACCATCCACGGCATAAGGAGGCGCGCCCCCACTGCCCATGGTCGAGGAGGAGGCCGGTGCGGTCATTGTCTAGGAGGAAGACGCCGAGGAGCCACCGGCGGCGCCCACGGCGGCGGTGCAGAAGCCACCGAAGATGGATAAGGTAGGCCACCTAAAACCCTCCCTGTTTTCATTTTTAATCCATGCATGCAGTTTATAAGGGTAGAGGAGGGGCTCACGACCCCTTTTAGGGCCAGTTGGGAGGTCCTACGGGCTCTCACCGCCGACAGGGAGGGCTTTAATGCCGTCGGGGACGATGGCCCTAGAGTGGTTTAATAGTGGCCGTTCAGACAAACTACACGGTTCAAATTGAACCATCCAACCATAACACGGCCCAGGGGTGGCCGTTCAAAAGGAACTGAACCGATAGAAATGCACGGTCTGAGTAAGACCATTTAAACTTAGGACGTCCCAAGTTGGTCTGTTTAGAAGATGAAATGCCTGAGAACAAAACGGTTTCCATCAAACCGTGGAAATATAGGACGGGCCACATTGGTCCGTTTAGAACATGAAACATTCAAAACAGAACGGTCTCCACCAGACCATTGATAACCACACGGTTGGACGATAGACCGCGCAAATCCAAATAACTAGGGGTTTGAACGGGGAGTGACGCGGTCAGGTGGGGACCGTGATTTTATTGGGCGGCCAAGGATTGGCCGTCCCGAGGTAGGTACCAGATAGAAGAACGGGCTTCACAGGGCCATCCATAGGGCAGAACGATCCATGGAGGACCGTGGACCTTGAGAGGGGGATGGTGATGGTTGAAGCCCAACCGTTGAAAGAGAAAATGGCCCATACGAGACCGTTCAGTGAGCTGAGTGATTTATTCAATTAATGAAACGCAAGATCCTAAAAATGCAATTATCCTAAATGTATGCAGGGAAAGCGTAGGACCCGGATCTCTTGGCTGCAAGTTCGAGCAGTGTACCTTGCACTACCCGACTTCCAGCGGGAGAGACTGGCGGCGATGGGATTCGCCAAGTCCCTGAGCATTGAGGTCAGTCGGCTTGACATGCCACTACTCTATTCTCTGCACGACTGCTGGGACCCAGTGAGTCGCACATTCCGATTCTCGTGGGGCCACATGGTCCCCACGCTTGAGGTCGTTGCACGCATCATAGGTCTACGTGTGCATGGGACTCCGATCAGTGGGACGACTTACCCCGACTACCGGCAGCTGACCCAGGAGCTACTGGGACTGGAGCTGCTGCACCCAGAGCGGCAGTCCACGACTTTGACGCGGGCGAGACTACAAGATAGCCTCGAGCTACGGCGAGCGGGGATAGCGACAGGCGAGCTGCCCGAGCAGCATTTATAGAGATTGATAGAGCTGGCACGACCTAGGGTAGTAGCTACAGCGGGACCTGAGGCGGACCAGGTGCTGAGACGATTCCTGATGCTATTCTTTGGATGTCTCTTGTTGGCGACGAGAGCTAACGTGATCAGCTACCAGTTCGTTCCCCTACTTGAGGACTTAGGGCACGTCGGGGACTATGCCTGGGGAGCGACAGCCCTTGCTTTCTTGTTCGACACCCTCAGCTCTACTAGCCGGCGGACGATGCTAGGGGGCTCTCCCCTTTACTCTAGGTACGATTCTGACTTCTAAACTTAGCTATATGATTCGTATCACCACTATATGCTGACTTTTGGTGAAATGTAATGTAGGTGTGGGCCTACATGTACTTACATGGGCTCGGGAGAGATGATGAGACATATCCAGAGCGGCTGCCCATCGCCAGGCAGTGGACTACTCCACGCGAGATGGGATCCCTATGGAGACAGGTCCGGGGGATCCAGGACGATCTAGACACGCTGCCCTTCACCTCGGTACGACTCTAAACTCAAACTCTTTCATTAAATGCAGTCTATATGCTTATGATGCTAATGTGACCTCCCTATTTGATGGACAGGTTCGGTGGACACCCTACCAGAGTGAGGGGCACGAGGGTCAGCCGTGGGTAGTGGCGGCCCTCGCCTTCTCAGGCCGAGATGTTTGGCTTCACTGCATGAATGTGGTGGAGCCACTCTACTACCGACTGGTGATGAGGACGACTGGCGTCCATCAGCCAGCAGTTGAGTTTCCGGCACCAGAAAAGCCAGAGGAGCGCGTCGGGCGACACCCTGAGGGCTGGCTACAGTGGTAGACTGGAGGGAGCGAGCCGCGGAGTAGATCGCGGACTAGGCAGCGCCCGGGCGGGTCGTGACTGCTCAGGCGGAGAGCGAGGAGGCCTACTACATGGCCTACGCCTAGCACTATAGGGACCAGGTGTTCAGTGGTGCCCGCTGACCGGTACGACTTTTAAACCCTAATGCTTTCTATTATGCTTTCTATATGATTATGCACTGATGCTTGGACTTCTTAAATGCAGATCGACCCTGAGGGGAGGATCGCGGAGCTGTAGGGACTCCTCCACTCGAATATCTGTAGACACGCCAAAATCGATGCTATGTTGAGTAAATCTTATGTCACCATGTGACGCCCCAAAGTGGACTTCAATATTGGCTTAATATGAAGTTTTTCTAATTTCTCCATATTAATTAATTTTTTCTTTAATAATTGAAATTAATGCTTGGAGGGAAGGCGTCATTTAATTGACGACCTAATAAGGGGCGTTTTCCTTAAATAAATGACTGTTCAAACGGTCGTTGTTTCTTGGATTTAACGAATCCTAATGAAAATAAAAATCAAGGTAATTGACGTCCTACTGAGGGGCGTTGATTATTTAACACCCGTTCAAATAGGCGTCATTTAACAATTTTAAATAAGGAAAGTCCATTATTTCTATAATTAAATTCAGGAATTAACGACTGTGTGAATGTCGTCATTTCAATTGACGTCCCTAGTTAGGTCGTCATTTTCACTTCCGTCTCCCCTTCGCCTGCTTCTTTCCAGTAGTGATATTTTCCCCATTTTACACCTTGTGTTCGATTGGGAAGAGGGTTCCTTATGGGAGGACTCATTACCTTGTTTTAATCCTATTAATGCAAGGATTTTTGGCCTATAAATACCTTTTTTTTAACTCAAGTCAATCCTTGCAACATGGTAGAAAGGGGAGGGGGTTCATCCCTTCATTGCGGAAGAAGATGAACACACTACCCCAATCGCCAGGCAAGTGTTTTCATTAAGGAAAGCAGTAAAAGAAGAGGGGAACAAAAGGGGGGGGGAAAGGGGGAGGCCCAAAAAGGGCAAGAAGGGTACAAGGCCAAAGGCCCAAGAAAGCGAAAAAAGCCCAAAAGAACTCGGGCGAGGGCAGAAACAAAGGCCCAAGAACCCACAGAAGAAACAATGCCCCTACAAATAAGAATCTTCATCGAAGACCCCTTCAGAGTCGGAAGAGAACACCGAACGGATTCCACGCAGATGGACCGGGGAACCTGGCGAGCCAAGAGGGTCGCAGTCCGAGCCACCAGGAACGAGCTCCTCGGAGAGCGAGGAGTGGACCGGCTGGAGGAGTGCCGCAGAAGCCGACTGGAGATGAAGTGAGCGACGGGGAGCAGGAGGAGCGTCCTCGAAAACACATTGCCGATCGCGCGAAGAGGAAGTGGAATTGGAGCGCCGGTAGGAACGCCGTGGGGCGTGGCGCTCCGACCTCGAGCCCATCTGCGAACGGTCCAGTACAGGGTTGCCCACGAAGGCCGCATGAGCCGCCGCAAAGTCTGAGAAGCCCGACGCCGGCTCAAGCCCGGGAAAAGATAGAACCTGAAGCTGAGGTAACTTGATACGAGAACCAAGGCCCGCTGTCCGCAAAGGAGCAGAGGGTGGAGCAGAGACCACAAGCGGACCGGGTGGATCCCGGTTGATTTTCTTCTTCAGAGCTTGAGCAAAGGAGAGCCGGGGGGCTGAAGTAGGAGTAGAGGAAGGTGGCACCGGACCAGCAGCCCCACCCGCCAAGGTGGAGGGCTGTTGTCCTGGACACCAAGCCTCAGCAGAGGCATTGAGACCAGCAGGAGACAACGGAGGAGCATCCGGGGCCTGGAGCCGGAGGACCATCGAAGCAGCAGCAGCTCGACCAGCCACCCGGGCACAGGAGGACGTGGCTGCAGGCTCAGACGAAGTTGGACACGGCGGTGGCGCACCCTCCCGAATCCGGGGGGGGAAGCACCTCAGGTGTGGGGGCCCGGTCAGGAACCGGCACAGCATTAGGCAAGGGGGCCACCTCGGCAGGGAGCTGGCCAGGAGAGGGATGGCCCGGAGCAGCTTCCGAAGGTGCTGAGTGGCCGAGCACAACCGCCTGTAAGGAGGGCTCTGCAAGGGACAACTCCAAGGCATGGGGCACATGAGGAGCAAGAGCAAAGCCCGCGCTCGGAAGAGGGACAGCAGGGGGGGCGATGACTCCTGGAGGACGGGGAGCAGCCTCCACACTGACAGAAGCAACAGCAAAGGGTGGCAGCGCCGCAGGAACCACCGGCCAGGGGGAAGACAGATGCAGGTCTGGAGAGCTGGGGAGAGGGGCGACGGTGGACTGAGCCACCGTAGCAGCTACGAAGGTTGGTGAAGCAGCGAGCTTGGCCAAGGGGGACGGATGCTCGGGAGCCACAGCAGCAACAGGCACGAAGAGACCCCTTGAAATGGCTAGCAAAGGTGGCGGAGCAAGCGAGGCCGCCGCTGGCAAGGGGGCTAGAACACCCTGCATGTAGACCCACCCGTGCTCGACCCCAAGACCCGCAGCGGAAGCGGGGGAAGTGGGCGCCCCTGAGAGAGGCAAGCAAACAGGCGTGATGACAGATACTCCCAAAATGGCAGCAAGGGGGGATGCCAAACACCGCGGTGGTGGTGGCTGGACAGCAGCGGTGGATGCAGGCGGAGGTGCTGGAGGGGAGGTAGCCGGCCCCACAACAGGCGCCCGTTTGCACTTAGAGGCTTCATGACCCAGGCGTCGGCACCCCGCACAGAAGGGGGGAAAACCTGGGTAAACCAGAGGCTGCCAGAACTGCCAGTTGCCAGCCTTGATCCACACCCGATGGGGAGGCTTATTCGACACGTCCATGTTAACACACACACGGGCGGCAGCAGAATGAGTCAAGCAAAGCGAATCCTTGTCAGCCTTCAGGGGGTTGCCAAGATTCCCGGCAATAGAGAAGAGCATGGGCTCGTTGTAAAAGTTCACCGGTAGTTTGGGCAACTCAACCCAAACCGGCATGACCGACGAGTCTTCCTCGGGGGAGAACCGAATGTTCCACTGGAAGAAGTGAAATGGCCTACCCTTAACGAACAAGGTATCCTTGAGCAAGACGAGCAGGAAGTCATATCTGTTCTGGAACCGAAGAAGGAGATGGCGGTTGTCCAGGGCGCTGAGGAAGAAGTCCTCCCGGAAGTGTAAACGAAAGGCGAAGTGAGCCCGGATATCCTGGAAGGGGGGGCGGCCCTTAGGCGTCCGGGCAACCACCGCGAACTCCAAAGGCCGACAGGAGATGTGGATCTCATCTGTGGAAAAGATAACGGCAGGTTCCCCAGCGTCGGTGGAGGCAGGGGCGTGAACAGACAATGGGAGAGGGGGGAGAGCAAAGGACTGGTGGACCACCTGGGTAAAAGAAGGGGCAACCGAGGCAGGAGAGGGCAAAGGGCCACCTTCTGGCGTCAGGCGGCCACAACCGACGACGGTGGATAGGACCGCACGGCTAGGACGCGGCCCACGAGCCTGCCGGAGGCGCCCGAGGCTAGGGTGCTCCAAACCGCCATGCCCGGCCGGAGGGGGCAGGCCAGAAGCGCCATGCGAGAAGACAGCCGGCGCGGAAGAAGGCAGAGGGTTAACAGAGAAAGCTAAGAACGCTGTTAGAGCCCTTTTACAAGGAGGGGAGAGTTTTGTTTTTGCAGGTACTTTACGGTGTTAATCTTCTTCCAAAGCTCCTTCCTCTATTTTCTCTCCCACGAGCGGCATCTTCATCCAGCGTTCCCTCATCCTGCTGTTGCAGCCGCTGCGGATCTTGTTGTTTTCCCTTTACTACTGCAAACACAGCAGAAGGATTCCCTCCCTTAGCATTTTTATTGTCAGTATCAGTATTTCACGTATCCCTTTCTTCTAGCTATCTTGTTAGAGAAAGTCACGATCTTTGCGCATACTATAATCTTGCCTTGCATACCATAGCATTCACGTATTCCTAACCTTGTTACTCCTCTTAGGGGTTTAAAACCAAAACACACAAGGTGTGTTCATGCCCAATTTGTTTGATTTCATATCTTTAGAGCATTGATACTACACACTTGGCTAATCCATATCTTTGTTTATTTTGTGTGTTTGCAAGGGTAATCAAGCTATAAACCCCCTTCATCGGCCGGCCGATAGAAGGAGGAAGGAAGAATTCCCAATCTCACCCGCTCAATACAAGGTACATGCGATCATCCTTCTTCTTTTGAGGTAACCCCTTTGGCGATCACCCTCCTTAGAGCATCTAATGCTCCACCTCTTTTCCTTCATATCCGACATATTTTAGCATGTCTATGTGACACATTCACAAATTGGGGATCACGGTGGGACACCTTTTGTTTTCTTTGATTACCCTTCCCCTTGGGCATGCACATGTGCCATCTCCATTTGCACCCACGGTGCACCTCCCTTTGTGCTCCACGTAGCACTCTCCCTATGTGATTTGTTAGTTTGATAGATCTTTAGAAATTCCATTTATCTATCCATCAAAAAAAATGAGCATGTCATGCTTTATGTTCATATTTGATTGCCATGATCTATGATTAGAGTTTGTGAGTGTTTATCTCTCTTTTTCTATTGATATTCTCATTTTTTTTAGCCCTCTGGCCGTTGAACTGTTCCTAGGACAACAAGGAATTGGGGCCCATACACAGGGCACCCATTCCCTGATTAGCGACAGGTTGTAGGGCGCCAATTCCCTGTCCCCTCTAAAAAAAATATATAGCACATGAATTAACGCCCCTCCACAGAGGCGTCATTCACGAATTTAACGCCTCACTAAAAGGCGTCATTTCTTCTGTCACTGTTGATTCTCTAACCTGTGGTCACTATTCATTGCTATTGACGCCCCTTCACAGAGGCGTTATTTACATATTCAGCGCCTCATACCAAGGCGCTATTTCACTCTGTTTACCACGGTTTGCAGTGATTAACGACTGTCACATAGTCGCGGTTTATTGAGGTAGCGACCGCTGTCAGGTCGCCATTTTGTTCTATTTTTACGGAACTATGATTTTTGCTATTACCTCTATCTGTTGGCTGCACTTATTGATTGTCTATTGATTGTTGATTGATCTGCCTGCATTAGCTTGCATTCATTTGTATTTGGCTTGAGAGACCTCCTCTCTCTACAGTTTTAGGATCCATACTCCCTCTTGGTTAAGGAAGGACCCTCCATTGAGCATTCCGTCTCTTTGGATTGGAAATTCCTAAACCAAGGCCTCCATAAGTCCCCGCACCAGTGGATTTCCTTACGGACGCCGTGTAGGTTGTACCTTGAAGTTCCCCGGGTTTAGTTGGCCTATGTGTGGTGAGAATTACCTAGTTGGCACCGGAGTTAACCATATTGAAACTAGATTCAAGACCTTGAGTAATCACATCAATTTGCATAAAATCATTTAATTCACCAAGGTTCAACAATAAAATCAAACGTGAACATTTCAACTTGTTTGATCTTTGCAACCTGCTTTGATTGAATATTGTTTTCTTGTATAATGTTTCACATGGATAATCAAATCAACATGTTTAATCCAACACACATTCATGAGGATGAACAACCCGGTACATCATATGATCCTCAACTTTATAATTCTCATCACAATCATGCTAGGGGATCGCGTTCTCATTCCTATGGTCATGCCCGACCCATGGGCAATGTCCGATCCCATGGTCCCTCACATTCATTGCGAGCCACTACTCCTGTGGGACCGTCTTCTCCCAATGATGAGAAGGTCTCTCAAATCATTCGTGCATTAGATCATTTCACCCCTCAACAAATCCAGGCCCTTTAGGCCGCAGTTGAGGGTGTACCTCATTCTTCTTATTCTCCTCCTACTCCTATTCGGGTGGCCCATCACCCGCCTCCTTCATCCACACATACTCCTATTCAGGTGGCCCATCACCCGCCTCCTTCATCCACACATACTCCTATTCGGGTGGCCCATCACCCGCCTCCTTAGTCCACACCTACTCTTATTCGGGTGGCCCATCATCCGCCTCCTTCATCCACACATACTCCTATTCGGGTGGACCATCACCCGCCTCCTTCATCCACACATACTCCTATTCGGGTGGCCCATCACCCGCCTCCTTCGTCCACACCTACTCCTATTCGGATGGCCCATCACCCGCCTCTTTCATCCACACCTACTCCTATTTGGGTGGCCCATCATCCGCCTCCTTCGTCCACACCTACTCCTATTCGGGTGGCCCATCACCCACCTCCTTCTATTTCTTATCCTTTACGGCCCCAAGACCCATTTATTCCTTGCAACCCGGCCCATCCATGTTCTTCTAGGGGTCAGCCCATTAATCCCCCTCCACGGCCTTTTTATGCGGTCCCTCCTTCAAGGCCATCTTGCCAACCCTCTGTTGCTCAAGTTACACCTCTCCAACAAACTCTTATTGATAAAGTCGCTTCGTTGGAGGAACAATTAAAGAGGATTACGAGCCCACAGCCCGCTCCTCCTACTCCAGTCAATCCCCTCTATGCTGCTCTAAATGAGATTACTAAGATGGAAAAAGAGTGGAAGGAGAGGAGGGACAATGGCATCAACGATATATGTGAGCGAGAAGATGTTACAAGTCCTGATAATCAAGTGGACGCCGTCCGCCCTCCACTCATCCACACTACGCATTTACATGGCTCTCCGCCTACATATACATATTTGCCTCCTCAAAATCCCCCACAACACCATACTCCACCACTTATCATTTTGCCTCCACCACGGCGTCCGTTGGATTTATTTAATGATGAAGATTTGGAGACGGTACAATAATTTAAAGCTCCTCGAGATGCACCCCTGCCGAGTTTCCTTCGCCGTCCTCTTCCTCCACCGCCAGAAGACCCCTATGCTCAGGACGATGCCATAGTCCCCGATCCAACCCCCATTTATGAGACCTCTTGGTGTTACGATGATGGGTCGATATTTCAACCACCCATACCGCCGCACCATGAGTCTCATTTTATCCTTAACACCTCTCGCCCCATCCGGCATTTTAAACGCACTAAACCTTCTCCGTTCGCACCTCCCGTAACCACACCAGTAGCCTCCATTCCATTGGCCTCCGCCGAGCCTCCATCACCCTCCACTACGTCGGTCTCCGCCGAGCCTTCTATTACTCCTCCTCTTTGTTCGCCACCTCAACCCTCCATTATCCCTATAACGCCAAAACCAGCTTTGCCAGTCCCTTTCCCTATTCCACCACTTAACCCATCACCCTTACCCGTTGTTAATCCTGAGCAGGGTCCATCCCTTTTTACACTCGAGCCAATCTCGTCCGCTTCCGAGCAAAGGGGGAAGCTTGTTGTGTTTGAACCTTCGCTTCCACTCACTCTTTTTCCAACACCTTCCATTACACCACCATCCATAGAGCCTTCCACCTATGCTTCACCTTCCTTTACCACTCAGAATGGGAGTGCTTCTTCAAGTACTTGTACCAAAGATGATCAAGAGCCGGGCAAGAAAGATTTGGCCACGGCCGTGCTATTCAAGATGCAAGAGTTTATTTGCCGGATGCCAATCCGGGTTGTTGTGCCAAGCATGGTCGAAGAGGCCAAGTCCCCGCCACTGCTCACTAAGAGAGAATGTCAAGCTTTGATGCCGTGTAAGTTCGTGCCCAAAGGCCGGGCAGGGCACCCCTTGTTACAACTTTCCAATTTTGAACATGTTCTTCCATACAAGGGGTGAATGCCCATTTTGTTCAACACTCCCTATACGCCGCAACCCCTGGGCAACATGACGCTTCCCATTCCCATCTGTCAACTCCCTCGCACTGTTGTTCTTCACTCTCCAAGGGAGTTGTCATTTACTATTGAAGTTTCATCATGGGCTCATACTTTATCCATTGGGCCTATTGTCTATACACTTTCACTGCTATGGAGGGGCAGTTATCCTCATACCAGGGGGGCGTCTTCCATCCTCTCCATCTTTTACTCAACTCCACCCTCATTTATCATCAATTCTTCATGGGCCACTCCAGGGGTAAGAAGGAGGATCTCATCTTCTCGCCCTTCATATGCTTTGCATCTCATGCATTCTGTTGCATCTATGCCTTCATCGCATCCATTATGTTGCATTCACATGCATTTGCATTCCTTTTTCCCGGGGTTTCCAGACCCGTATTTTCCCCGTCTTCCAGACCCTCCGGATCTTCCACATTCCCCATCTTGTTCATCCTCATCCTCGGGATCTTCGGGTCCCCTTACACTTCCTGGGCATCGCGCTCCCTCCAATCTTCTTTCAGGGCATCGCGCCCATTTCCAACTGTCGCATCTGGACCCTCCGGATTTCTCTTCTTTCCCTCCAGGGCATCAAGCCCTTTTCTATCTTCTTCCTCTAGAACCTCTGGATTCTCTTTCCTTCCTCTTAGGGCATCGCCCTCCGGAACCTCCAGACATTCTCCTCCTAGGGCATCATGCCCTTTTCTATCTTCCTCCTCCGGATCCTTCATCCCTCTCTCTATCCCTTGGGCATGACGCCCCTTCCCATTATCTACCCCCGGAACCTCCGGACCCTTCTTCCTCTTCTAATCCACTCCCTCCATGGCATCACGTCCTTCCAGGTTTTTCCTCCCTAATTCTCCCGGGGCATCATGCCCCCTTTCCTGCTATTTCCCTGGAACCTCTAGATGTTCTATCCCCTCTCTCAGGGCATCGCGTCCCTTTCTGTCTTCTTCTTCCAAAATCTCTAGATCTCCATTCTAAGGCATCACGCCTCTCACCACATCCACTTCCGAACCCTTCGGATCTTTCTCTCCTCCCAGGACATCGTGCCCTTTTCTATCTTACTCCTCCGAAATCTCTAGATTTTCTTCCAGGGCGTCACGCCCTTTTCTATCTTCTTCCTCCGGAACCTCCGGATTCTCCATCTTATTCTCTCTATCTTCTTCCGGGGCATCCCAGCCCTTCTGATTCCATTCCTCCGGAACCTCCAGAACCTCCGGACCCTCCATCATGTTGCATCCCGATGGTTTTGATGATGTCTCACACTATAAATCAATCTTCTATCTCTAGATCTATGCTGGTTCATCATGAAAGTAAGTACAGTTCATATGCTGCTTCATTGTTTCATATATCTACACTGTTTGGTTAGTATGGACAGTAGTGGGTCGACGCATCAGCAAGGGTGGGTCGACGCATCAGAACAAGGATTGTCTGGGTACCAAAGTCTATACACCAGCTTGATCAATTAAGTCTGTACATTGGCTTATCTTCTTCTAGTCTGAACATCGGACGTCCTCTAACTGATGTCTAAACACTGGTGTTAAAAGCCTAAGTCTATACACTCGTTTGTGAGACCTTCAACTCTGTACACTGCTTGAGCCTCACCAAGTATGTACATCGCTTCAAGCGATTCTAGTCTATACAGTCTGCCTTCACACTAAGAGTCTGTACATCGGTCCTACAGCCGATCGTCTCACTCACTCTTTGCAAGTCTGTACAGCCTACCGTCTCATGCAGCGTCTAATGTTAAAGTCTCCACATCGCATTGCATCGTATCTATCAGTGTCTCACTGGTCTAGTCTGTATAGACTTTAGCGTCTCATGAAAGTCTATACAACGCATCAGTTTTTAGAAGTCTGTACACTGGCCTTTGCATTCAGCCTCAAAGTCTGTATAGTCGTGTATAGTGGATTCCAAGTCTATACATCCTTCAGCTGGATCTGTTCAAGTTTGTACATCGCCCAACTGATTTGGCAAGTCTATACAACGTGAAGTCTTCACCTCGTCTTGGTTCAAGTCTATACAGTCTAAAGTCTACATTGCTTTACATCCACAGAGTCTGTACAGCCTATCTGACTTCATGGGTAGCATGCCTTTAGTGCGTTGACGCACTTGGCTGACTGCGTAGACGCAATGGTGCGTCTTTCGCTTCCTTATTGTTCACTGCGTCGACGCTGACACTGGATGCGTTGACGCATTGGTCAGCTTGCCTAGGGAGTGAGCATTTTTCTTGAGGAGCTGAGGCGACGCTGCACGCTGGAAGCGTTGACGCCTTGGCTGTTGACCAAGGGTCTTTTGATCAGCATCAAAGTCTGACTATTGTCCACTTTTTACAAGTCTACACATTGGGTTGTACGACCACAATCCTATACATTCTGTTATTACAACTTGAGTCTTCAGAGCTCACAGCACACTCATTACAAGTATGTACACTGGTTAGGCTTTGTGAAGTCTACACAGTGGCTGAGCAATGTGAAGTCTACACATTTGTCTCCTCTAGAGGTCTATACATTGGCTAAGGGTCTTCAAGTCCATACAGAGTCATCTGATGCATGCTATCTGAAGTCTGTACAGCATGCCTTGCTGTTTACAGCTTTCAAAGACACATTGCACTGCGTCAACGCAGTGCATAGGCACGTAGTGTAGCGTCAACGCATTGCATTGTGCATACCCTGGTAAAGTCTATACATGCATTTATTCATTAAGTCTATACATTCTGTCACGATTGTACACAGTTACTCAGTTGATGTTTCTGAAGTATATACATTCTTGCTAAAAGCCTGAACTAACTAAGCCTATACATTCCATCTGTCTGTCTGCAGGCGATTCAGGCTGATGATTGGGCACGTGAATCGAGGTTGGCACCTGACACGTGATCCAAGACAACAGGCGCATGACACGTGGATGGCAACCTTGTCAGGATGCTGCCATGTGGTCGAAATTCAAATGATCTGGCCAAAAGTGCATGGGCGGGAACCTGGCAGCCACACGCCATTATCTGCTATAAATATAGAGCTTCATCCTTCAGTAGAAGTTCGATCGTGAAAAGAAAAAGCAGAAGCCATTGGTGAGAGTTTGCACGATCCAGAAAAGAAAAAGAGCAGAGAGTTCCAGATCTGAGAGGAGATTGTTTGAGAGAGAGAGTGTGTGTGTGGATTGATGAATTGCTTCATTTGAAGCTACATTTGTATTGGGTTTCAGAACCGATTTCTTCTTCATTGGTTTTTTGTTTTTACTTTGCTTTCGTTTATTTTATTCTTTCATTCTGATTTGAATTGGTTTCCCTCCGGTGTGTGGAGGAAGGGAGTACTACTCCAGTTTCCCTCTGAGTTGCAGAGGAAGAGAGATCGGTGATCTCTGGTGTTGTTAGTGACAGGTTGTCATTAACAGTTTCCCTCCGTGTGTGGAGGAAGGGAGAGGATTCTCCGGTTGTGTTCTAGCTGGGAGCTAGAACAGGTTTCAAGTTCTGTGGGTAGCAGAGCTTGGTCGAGGGATTTGTTTCCCTTGGGTGTTCAAGCTGTGTGGCAGCATCTTGTACGCAGACTGAGTCTACTGTGATCTAGCTTTGTCTAGTGGAATTCTCACTCTAGTTGGAGTGAGGGGTGGATGTAGATTGCGGACTGCAATCGAACCACCTAAAAACCGAGTGCCTCCTCTATGGTTTGCTATTGATTTCTGTGCTCTTCATCTGCTTGTCCCTTTGCCTTCAAGTGATCAGTTCTTCACTCTCATCTATATTTCTCTGTGTACGGGTTAAAGAGGTGCGTTAGCAGTAGAATCTATTTTCCGCCTGAGTTTCTGCAAATTGGGAGTGATGTATTCATCCCCCCCCTTCTATATCACTCTTGCTGCGCTAACAATTGGTATCAGAGTAGGTTTACGCCATGTGGACGAACGGTCAAGGAAATGCTGGTGGTCCTAGAACCTTCATGGCCGAAGGTCAATCCATTAGTCGCCCTCCTTATTTCGATGGTAGTAACTATCTGTTTTGGAAGAACAGGATGGAAGTGTTCATCAGGGCTCAGAGTCATAAACTGTGGAGAGTAATCACGGTGGGGCCATATGAGCTGCCACCAAACGAGGATGCTTGGACAGATGACCATGTCAAGCTCACTTCACTCAACTGGACGGCGCTGAACATAATCCAGTGTGCTGTTCATCCACAGGAATATGCCCGTATATCTGCATACAGAACTGCCAAGCGAATGTGGGATGAGCTACAATTGATCTATGAAGGTACAGCTCAAGTGAAAGCCTCGAAGGTAAACCTCTACACTTCTAAGTATGAAATGTTTAAGATGAATGCAGATGAGAATATAACCGAAATGTATGCCAGGTTATCCTTGATCACTAACACTCTTAAAGAACTAGGGAAGGATCTTGCTGAGGCAGATATAGTCAGGAAAATTCTTAGATCTTTATCCCTGGCATGGCACACTAAGGCCATTGTGATTGAGGAATCAAACGATTTGACTGTCTTGACTGTGAATGAACTCATAGGATCCCTTATGACCTATGAAATGAATTTCCAAGGAGGTGGAGAAGGAAGTGAGAGGAAGGGTAAAAATGTAGCTCTAAGAGCTTCCCGCAACAAGGGTAGTAACAGTGAGAGCAGCAGCAGTAGTCCCGAGTCTGAGTCCGAGCTTGAAGGTTTATCAAATCTCGACCAGGAGGAGCAGGCAATGCTCACTAGACAGTTCAGAAAATTTTTGAAGAAAAAGGGAAAGACCTTTAAGAAGAAGAAGCCACAACCCTTTAACAAGAATGCTGAATTTACCAGTTATAGGGATAGAAATCCTAGGAAACTGACTTGTTTTAATTGTAACAAACAGGGACACATGAGAGGTGAATGCCCAGACCTCAAGAAGAAGGGTCCCTATCTTTAGAAGAAAAACATAAAGGTGCAGAAGAAGAAGAAGCCACAGGCGATGGTCTGCACATGGAGCGAGGAAGAAGAAGACCCCGAAGATGCTTCCTCAGAAGAATATGAAGATGGAATTTGCCTTATGGCAAACAGTGAAGAGGAGGTAATAAACGTTTTTGAAAATTTCTTAATTGATGACTGGGAGGATGCTTACGGTGACTTGCTAGATAAATTTAATTCTCTTAGCAAAGAGCACAGAGTTCTGAAAAGAAAATTTAACACAAATATTGAAGAACAAACTCTAGTCTGTGAGGAAAATGAAAAGCTAAAAGAACAACTAGAAGAAATGACCTCACTAAGGAAAGAGAATGATAAGCTTAAGGGAGAAATTCAAGAAAGTCAAAAACAGCTCAATGAATTCAAAACTAAAATTGAAGAAAGCATGAATGAAATTAGAGTGAATTCAGAGAAATATGAAGCTGTGAAGAAAGTAAATGCTGAACTCCTAAAGAATTCTGAGTCTCTTCAAAAGGAGCTGGAAGACAAACAGAAAGTCTTAGAAAAGTTTGTCCAAGGAAAAACTAGCCTAGATGCTATACTAGGCACTAGGGTCAATTTCAATAAGGAAGATCTAGGCTATGACACAACCAACAAGAGACCCTTGCAATTCAAGACCATTACCTTCTGTCCAGAGAAGGGAAAAGAAAAGCTGGACACACCATCCAGCTCAAACAGCTCTAAGGAAACTCAAAGTCCTAAAGAAAACACAAAAACCAGTACTGGACAACCATTTAAGATGGGAATGAACTTTATGAAGAATAACATTAAGTCCACTCACCAGAACACAAATGGTAGATGGACCAAGAAAATAAATCAGAATAGCAGCTGGAATTACAACAATCAGATGGGTCCAAACAGGACCTACTGGAGAAATAACTTTCATGGTCAAAGATATGCTAATCAACAAGCCTACAGGAAATTTCCTAGGAATAGGAAGACTAATGAATGGAATAGAACTCACTTCTCCAGTTCAGCTGGATTCAACTTTAATAAACAAGAAAGGAAGGTGCCAGAGAAAACCATGCTGAAACAAATCTGGATACCTAAACACTTGATCACAGATTTGAACAATGTCCTTGGACCCAACTCATCTTGGGTTCCAAATCACTCTGCTTGATATATTTGTGTAGGTCAGCCTGGCAGCTGAAGACAACAAGTGGTACCTCGACAGTGGCTGCTCCAGGCATATGACAGGAGACCGATCCAAGTTCAGCAAGATAGAGATGAAGCCAGGGGGTCCGGTCAAGTTTGGAGGAAAGAACAAAGGTAAAATAATTGGAGTTGGCACAGTAGGTAAGTCTTCCACAAATTCCATTGAAAAAGTATTACTTGTGGAAGGGCTTCAACACAACATGATTAGCATAAGTCAGTTATGTGACAGGGGTCACAAGGTTGTATTTGATGATTGTTCATGCAAAATCCTTGAAACAAATTCTGACATGGTTAAATTTGTAGCCAACAGGATTAATAATGTCTACATTGTAGACTTAGATGAGAAATCTGAATCTACTATTTGCTTATCTGCTAATTCTGAAAATGATGCCTTTGAATGGCATAGACGTCTAGGTCATGCTAGCTTTTCAACCTTAAATAAATTGGTCAAGCATGATTTAGTTAGAGGCATGCCTAGAATTAAATTCAACTCAATATCAAAAGCATGTGATGCCTGTGCTCTAGGCAAACAGACCAGAAATTCTTTTAAATTAAGATCTGAGCCATTGTCTTCTAGACCAATGGAATTTCTTCATATGGACCTTTTCGGTCCAACTAGAACTCAGAGTCTTAATGGAAACAGGTTTGGCTATGTCATCATAGATGACTTCTCTAGATATTCATGGATATTTTTCTTAGTAAATAAGAGTGATGCATTTCAAAAGTTTAATCTGTTTTTCAATAAGGTCAAACAAGAAGGGAAGTACAAGGTTAGTTCTATTCAATCTGACCATGGAGGTGAGTTTGAAAACTCCATGTTTACTGATCTTTGTGACAAAGAAGGACTAACTCACAGGTTTTCTTCTCCCAGGACACCTGAACAAAATGGGATTGTGGAGAGAAGAAATAGAACAGTGGTGGAAATGGCGCGAACCATGTTGATTGAAAGTAAATTACCTAGAAGGTTTTGGGCAGAAGCGGCCAATACAGCAACCTACATAATCAACAGGGCCATGGTAAGACCCATACACAAGAAAACACCCTATGAGCTTCTAAAAGGTAAGAAATCAAACTTGTTTCATTTCAGAATTTTTGGAGCAAAATGTTTTATTCATAACAATGATAAGAAAGATTTAGACAAGTTTGAAGCCAAGAGTTCACCTGGAATATTCTTGGGTTACTCTGAAGTGTCAAGGGCATATAGGGTATTTAACATATCAGATCAAAAAGTGGAAGAATCTCCACACATCCTTTTTAGTGAAAAGAAAGATGTCTCTAATGTTGAAAATCTTGACAGGGATTCCAATCATGGTGGAGACTTTCTAGAAGACCAACAAGAAGAAGAGAAGACTCAGCCAAATGGAGAAACAAATTCCCCCAATCAGGAAGGGCCAAGAGAAACAGGTGAGTCTTCAACAAATATCAGATTTCTTAAAGACCATCCTTTAGATAAAGTCATAGGCAATCCTGAAGATCCTCTTCGGACTAGGTCTCATTTTAGAAATGTGAATAATGATGACTTAATTACTTTAGTCTCACAAATTGAACCCAAAACAGTAGAAGAGGCCTTAGCTGATCAAGCTTGGGTCAATGCTATGAGTGAGAAATTAGGTCAGTTTGAAAGGAATAATGTCTGGGAGCTTGTACCAAGACCAGATGGTATTAATGTCATAGGAACCAAGTGGGTGTTCAAAAATAAGATGAATGAAGATGGAATTAACTCGAGGAATAAAGCCAGACTAGTAGCCAAAGGCTACTGTCAGGAATTCGGTGTAGACTTTGATGAATCCTATGCACCTGTTGCTAGGATGGAAGCTATAAGATTGTTGCTTACCTTTGCATGCTCTAAGAACATAAAGCTCCAACAAATGGATGTTAAAAGTGCCTTTTTAAATGGAGTCATTAAAGAAGAAGTTTTTGTTGAACAACCTCCTGGATTTCAATATTCTCCTCAACCTAACCAAGTTTTCAGGTTAAACAAAGCCTTGTATGGTCTAAAGCAGGCTCCAAGAGCTTGGTATGAAAGATTATCTGAATTTCTGATCAGCAAGGGCTACAAAAGAGGTAAAGTTGATCAAACTTTATTTACCAATGGCATAAATAAAGATCTCATCATAGTTCAGGTATATGTAGATGACATTGTATTTGGATCTACTAAGCATGAACTATGTGATGAATTTTCTACCATGATGTCTGCTGAATTTGAAATGAGCTTGGTTGGTGAACTAAAATATTTTCTTGGATTGCAGGTACAACAGCTAGAAGATGGGTGCTTCATCAACCAAACCAAATACACAATGGAACTGTTCAAAAGGTTTGGCATGGAAAACTTAAAGCACATTACTACACCCGTGGGCACCAATACTTCATTGGATGCAGATGAGACTGGTAAAGAAGTAAATGCCAAACTTAATCGAGGTATGATTGGATCACTACTTTACTTGACAGCCTCTAGACCTGATATACAATTCAGTGTAGGAATGTGTGCAAGGTATCAGTCTAGACCTACTGAACTACACTTAGCTGCAGTTAAAAGAATCTTCAGATATTTGTCAGCTAGTCACTCTCTTGGTTTATGGTTTCCTGCATCTCACACATTTAACCTAGTAGCATACACAGATGCTGACTATGCAGGATGTAAACTAGACAGGAAAAGCACAAGTGGCCATTGTGAATTCTTGGGTGGGTGTTTAGTGTCTTGGGGCTCCAAGAAACAACATTTTGTGGCCCTCTCCACTGCAGAAGCTGAATATGTGGCTGCAGAGAGTTGTGGAACACAAGTCATATGGATTAAACACCAGCTTCAGGACTACCAAGTAGACCTGGGGTGCACACCTATTTACTGTGATAATACTAGTGCCATCAATCTTGCTAAAAATCCTATTTTGCATTCACGAACCAAACACATAGAGATAAGACATCATTTTATAAGAGATGAGGTGTCTAAGAATAATTTTGAACTGATTCATGTAGGCACAGATAATCAGATTGCTGACATATTCACAAAACCTCTGGATAATGAAAAATTTTCCACATTGAGAAGAGAATTAGGCTTATACAAATTATCTTAATTATGAAGCATATTCTTGTTGTGAGGGGGAGTTGTGTTTGTCTGATGTTTAGCCTTCTTGCATGCTGGTTTAAGGGGGAGTTCAGAATGCTTACTGGTTAGCTTTCAGGAATGCTCTAAGTAAGGGGAAGCCTTAAGATTTTGCTGGAATGTTTTATTGAGGAATGCTATGTCTTAGGGGGAGCTGAGTTGTGATGTGAGAAGAGAAGTTCTTTGACAGATTCAAAAGGGCTGTCCAGATGTGTACCTTTGCTGGTCTTGCATGACTGATTTAGTGTGGTTCTCTCAGAAAGAAGAGTGTCACTTATCTCTTAAGTCTATAAGTCAGTGACTCTAATCTCCAAGTTAGAATCTTTCCTTTGGTACTCCTTCAGAGATCTGGACTAATTGCATAAAGTATATCTTCCTACATTGTCATTGATTATGGTTCAGGCCAAAAACTTGTATGTCTTGATATCTGACCCAATCAACTTGAAATCTAGACTTCAAGACTCAATTCAAGAAAAGTCCTTTTGGTATTGTCTTCAATCATTCTATCTCTTTAACTCAAGGGCTTAACTGAACAAACATGTTCTGTTTTGATCACTAAGAAACTGGGAGCTTCATCAATGAAATGAATATTTCTCCCAAGTCATGAGGTGTCAAATGCTTAAAATGAATGAAAAGTCATGACAGAGCAATGGTGGCTTGCTGGTGAGTAACTGGGGACTCTGGCCTCTAATCAAGGTGTTTCCTCATGTCAAAAGCCACAGTTACTAACTCTGTTCCTTAATAAAAAAAAAAGGAAGGAAGTAATGAGGTACTCACTCTAAGTAACTGGGGATTCAGGCCTCTAATCAAGGTGTCTCCCTAATGTCAAAGGAAGTGAACTACCAACTTACTCATTGACCTTCTTGAAAATCATCTCCAACAAAAATTCCTTGTTGTTATGCAACTAATGGATTGCTTGTCCTCAATACCTTGAGAACACCTCTCTGATTATGTCTCTTGCTGTCTTGTGGGATAGTTGAATGATCACCTATATCTGGCCATACTTGTGAACTCTTGCTCTCAATCATTCACTATGTATGCTGATAAACTTGTCTATCATTCTACTTCTCTATTGAGTACTGAAGTATAAAGAATCTTCTCTTGAGATTAGAAACTCACTTATTCTCTTAAGACCTACTCCTGACTTTCTGCACTAAGAAGTTATTGCCCTTAGTCCTCATGTTTCCAGCACTGTCACACATTCTGTAGTTCTTTTTGCTGATGTCAAAGGGGGAGAGAAGTTTGCAATGTCTGCAATTTCAGTGAGAAGTTCTGCAATATCAGTGAGTCTTGGATTTGTCTTGAGCTTTGGGGGAGTCATGTTGCTTCATGCTGATATGTTTATGAGTTGTGGGGGAGATGAGAGTGTGTTGTAGGGAATGTTTAATTCATTTGCATGAGCATGCCTTGAATTTAATCTGTTTGTTGCAGCTGATATAAATTTCCTGTTGAATCTTGATATTGCTTGATTCATAGTGTTGTCATCATCAAAAAGGGGGAGATTGTTACATCCCTATGGTTTTGATGATGTCTCACACTATAAATCAATCTTCTATCTCTAGATCTATGCTGGTTCATCATGAAAGTAAGTACAGTTCATATGCTGCTTCATTGTTTCATATATCTACACTGTTTGGTTAGTATGGACAGTAGTGGGTCGACGCATCAGCAAGGGTGGGTCGACGCATCAGAACAAGGATTGTCTGGGTACCAAAGTCTATACACCAGCTTGATCAATTAAGTCTGTACATTGGCTTATCTTCTTCTAGTCTGAACATCGGACGTCCTCTAACTGATGTCTAAACACTGGTGTTAAAAGCCTAAGTCTATACACTCGTTTGTGAGACCTTCAACTCTGTACACTGCTTGAGCCTTACCAAGTATGTACATCGCTTCAAGCGATTCTAGTCTATACAGTCTGCCTTCACACTAAGAGTCTGTACATCGGTCCTACAGCCGATCGTCTCACTCACTCTTTGCAAGTCTGTACAGCCTACCGTCTCATGCAGCGTCTAATGTTAAAGTCTCCACATCGCATTGCATCGTCTCTATCAGTGTCTCACTGGTCTAGTCTGTATAGACTTTAGCGTCTCATGAAAGTCTATACAACGCATCAGTTTTTAGAAGTCTGTACACTGGCCTTTGCATTAAGCCTCAAAGTCTGTATAGTCGTGTACAGTGGATTCCAAGTCTATACATCCTTCAGCTGGATCTGTTCAAGTCTGTACATCGCCCAACTGATTTGGCAAGTCTATACAACGTGAAGTCTTCACCTCGTCTTGGTTCAAGTCTATACAGTCTGAAGTCTACATTGCTTTACATCCACAGAGTCTGTACAGCCTATCTGACTTCATGGGTAGCATGCCTTTAGTGCGTTGACGCACTTGGCTGACTGCGTAGACGCAATGGTGCGTCTTTCGCTTCCTTCTTGTTCACTGCGTCGACGCTGACACTGGATGCGTTGACGCATTGGTCAGCTTGCCTAGGGAGTGAGCATTTTTCTTGAGGAGCTGAGGCGACGCTGCACGCTGGAAGCGTTGACGCCTTGGCTGTTGACCAAGGGTCTTTTGATCAGCATCAAAGTCTGACTATTGTCCACTTTTTACAAGTCTACACATTGGGTTGTACGACCACAATCCTATACATTCTGTTATTACAACTTGAGTCTTCAGAGCTCACAGCACACTCATTACAAGTATGTACACTGGTTAGGCTTTGTGAAGTCTACACAGTGGCTGAGCAATGTGAAGTCTACACATTTGTCTCCTCTAGAGGTCTATACATTGGCTAAGGGTCTTCAAGTCCATACAGAGTCATCTGATGCATGCTGTCTGAAGTCTGTACAGCATGCCTTGCTGTTTACAGCTTTCAAAGACACATTGCACTGCGTCAACGCAGTGCATAGGCACGTAGTGTAGCGTCAACGCATTGCATTGTGCATACCCTGGTAAAGTCTATACATGCGTTTATTCATTAAGTCTATACATTCTCTCACGATTGTACACAGTTACTCAGTTGATGTTTCTGAAGTATATACATTCTTGCTAAAAGCCTGAACTAACTAAGCCTATACATTCCATCTGTCTGTCTGCAGGCGATTCAGGCTGATGATTGGGCACGTGAATCGAGGTTGGCACCTGACACGTGATCCAAGACAACAGGCGCATGACACGTGGATGGCAACCTTGTCAGGATGCTGCCATGTGGTCGAAATTCAAATGATCTGGCCAAAAGTGCATGGGCGGGAACCTGGCAGCCACACGCCATTATCTGCTATAAATATAGAGCTTCATCCTTCAGTAGAAGTTCGATCGTGAAAAGAAAAAGCAGAAGCCATTGGTGAGAGTTTGCACGATCCAGAAAAGAAAAAGAGCAGAGAGTTCCAGATCTGAGAGGAGATTGTTCGAGAGAGAGAGAGAGTGTGTGTGGATTGATGAATTGCTTCATTTGAAGCTACATTTGTATTGGGTTTCAGAACCGATTTCTTCTTCATTGGTTTTTTGTTTTTACTTTGCTTTCGTTTATTTTGTTCTTCCATTCTGATTTGAATTGGTTTCCCTCCGGTGTGTGGAGGAAGGGAGTACTACTCCAGTTTCCCTCTGAGTTGCAGAGGAAGAGAGATCGGTGATCTCTGGTGTTGTTAGTGACAGGTTGTCATTAACAGTTTCCCTCCGTGTGTGGAGGAAGGGAGAGGATTCTCCGGTTGTGTTCTAGCTGGGAGCTAGAACAGGTTTCAAGTTCTGTGGGTAGCAGAGCTTGGTCGAGGGATTTGTTTCCCTTGGGTGTTCAAGCTGTGTGGCAGCATCTTGTACGCAGACTGAGTCTACTGTGATCTAGCTTTGTCTAGTGGAATCCTCACTCTAGTTGGAGTGAGGGGTGGATGTAGATTGCGGACTGCAATCGAACCACCTAAAAACCGAGTGCCTCCTCTGTGGTTTGCTATTGATTTCTGTGCTCTTCATCTGCTTGTCCCTTTGCCTTCAAGTGATCAGTTCTTCACTCTCATCTATATTTCTCTGTGTACGGGTTAAGGAGGTGCGTTAGCAGTAGAATCTATTTTCCGCCTGAGTTTCTGCAAATTAGGAGTGATCTATTCATCCCCCCCTTCTATATCACTCTTGCTGCACTAACACATCATTCTTCCAATTCATCTTCATGCTCCTGCAGGACATCACGTTCTTCATTCTCTCTTTCTTTTTTCATCATCTTTTCCCATACCTCTTTCAAGGGCATTACGTCCCTTCTGATTTCGTCCCTCCGGAGCCTCCAGATTCTTCTTCCAATTATGGTTTTCCTCCATGGCCTCCAAACCCTCTGGATCCACCCCTTTCCATCTATCAATTCCTTCTCTTAATTTCACCTATTCCCGAGTCCGACCCGACTTCTTCCACATCCACTGCTTTGGGCATCTGCCCGTTCTCCCACTGCTTCCAAGGCTTTAGTCCTCACCCCTCCTCTTAATTCCCAATTCCTTTTGTAGACCTTTCATGTGATCAGGGTCTTAGAACCTTAGTGAGGGAGTTCTAGCCCTCGCCTCTCTTCCTTTTCATTCTTATTCGTCTGAGTTTGGTTTAAACACCACTCCTTCTTGTTAAGCCACTTTCAAACCTTGGCTTCCAATCCTTTTATCTACCAAAGAGGACTATCCCACGATGATCAACATTGCCGCTAGCAGTTGCTTCAACAAAGGTCGCAAGGTAATATGATTGCGTAAGTATGCATTCTTATGTCATTTTCACGCGTGGTTTTAAAATGAAGTGCTTCTTAACTGGATTAAGAGTGGAATTTTAAAACTTTACCTTAAGTTTTGTTTAAGTTAATCCAAGAGTCGAAAAATAGTCTTTAGGCTTGCTATGCAGCATTTTGGTAATAAGAACCCCGCGTTGGGAATTCGACGTTCTCTCCCCGCTTGTTAAAGATAATCCTTAGCTGGGCACCGCACACACTTCACGGCGCCCTTTAACCGTCTCCTTTGGTAAAAAACACCGTTGCTACTTTGGCCATGCCATGAGTATATCTGAAAGTCTTTTCTCTTCTTTACTCGGTCGAATGCAGGTGCAAGAGGTTGACGGATGAGATGACCAACCTAGGTAATCCCCAATACGAGAGAAGTCTCAAATAGGGGCAGTCTTGACCCAAACTAAAGTCAAATTTCATGATACATCTAGCCAAAAGGGCTATTATGAAAATCAAGTCAAAATTTTGATAAATTCAAAATTATGAATTATGGCATGTCAAGAGAGGTAAAGTCCCCGTAGGGGAATACCCTAGTCATATGCATGTCAAGGGTCTAAAAATCAAAGGCATAAAGTCCCGGCGCAACAGACTACCTCTTTGAGGGGAAATACCTTGGAAGGAATTCAAGTCCGGACATCTTCCATCCTGCATAAAGCTTATCTCCAATTGTTCTTCTCTTCTCCCTCTAAGACCGAATGTTTCTCTGATATGGTCTTGGTAGGGGCATCATTAACCCTCGGTAGTCGGCAATAGGGCGCCACCCTTCAATGCACGCTCGGCTTTGGGCAGTTTTAGCGAAAGGGGAAGGAACGAGAACCCCTAACCAGTGGCTTAGACATCTCGTTGATGCTGCTTTAGTAATGTCTAAACCAAAATCCAAAAAAGTTGAATATTTCCTAAACCAAAATCCAAAAAAAAAGTTGAATATTGCCTACAAAAAATCCAAAAAAAAAGTTGAATATTTCTTAAGCAAAAATCCAACAAAAATTGAATATTTTCAAAAATCCATAAAAAAATTAAAATATTTTCTAAAAATCCATAAAAATTTGAATATTTTTTCAAAACCCATAAAAATTTGCATATTTCAAAATCAAAAAAATTTACATTGTATTTTTCTGATAGTGCTTTTGCAGGGACAACAATTTTACAAGGACCAAGAGCACGGGATGAGTCCCCTCTATTCACCGCTATCAATCTTTTGATTCTTCCCAACATCATCATGATTTGTCACTATGGGCACTCCTGATTATCATCTCTCTATACTGGGCATTAATTGATCGTTCATCTCCAAAATCTTTTAATCAACTCCCGCTGATTTCACTTGATCACTCTGCCACTGAGCATTACTTGATCCTGATCATCCAATCTCAATCTCACATGCCAAGATTGTGATCCTCGTGACAAATAACAAACAATGATGCTTTGCAATGCTATGTTTTAACTCATGCTATTCATGCTAAACATGTTTCGCCTTGCTAATACATACTTGAATGCTATCCACATCAAGCTTTGATCGCTTTGATGTCTATGTTGTGATTGCTTATTGATGCTTTGATTCATGCTATACTTGCTATGCTTAAATACCTTATTCATTGCTTGTTATCTTCCTTATATCTTGGCTAATGAAATTTTGAGCGCAGGATAAGAAGCTCTGTGGTCCCACCGACTGGGCATCATCATCCAAGCCCCACGGTGTTTGCATATTATTTCATCTCTGTTCCTCACATGCTCATTGCTAACACCATCTTCCTGTATGCATTCCTACTATATGTTATCTACGCTATTAGATTATATCAAGGACCTTGTGGCTTTGGAAAATCTAAAATTTGAGTTCCCCTTCATCAAAAATAATGATGATTTTAGAGGAATCTTAGTCACACGGATAGGCCGTTGAGCCGTCCAAGACTGGGACGACGGTTCCACTTTCTGAGTTGATGCGTGGATAAACGGGCTTCGGCTTAGTGTCAGCTTAGAGATCTAGATTCCTGACCAAATCTCGATGGTTTACCAATATTATCCTTGATTATCTTCTATTTTTAAGTTTGTTTTAATTTTTTCTTTTAGCCCAGCATGCATCATGTAGGACTTTGAGCTTTAATGATGAAAATCCTCATATTACGTCAATAATGAGGGCCACCCGCTCTTAATGGAGTTGACATGAGATATTCCATTCCAAATCAAGTGCTTTATTCTCCTTGAAGCCGCTCAGGCTGGTTCCTTGAAAAGCATTCATTCGCTGGTTCTTTATCTCAATTCACTTTATTTTCTGAAAATCCACCTTGGTTGTAGCACGTCCACATTGGCTGGTAATCGCTCTCCAATGGTGTCTTTCCTTCCATGCCCTCACGCACATTTTGTTCTTTAAGATTAGTCCCTTCAGCCAGCTAATCTTTGCTTTCCAGTAATCATCCGAAGTTGTTTCATTTAGAATCCTGGAAAGATTTCCAACGCTTAGTGTCGGAGGCGTGTCACATCACATCTTGATATCTACTTATCAATTCGTTCTCGCTTCATTCAGCTCGTTACACTTTCGCTTTATTTCGTTTCACTCCCTTGTAAAGCAGACGCCAAGGCGGGGTAGCTGTAGACACGCCAAAATCGATGCTATGTTGAGTAAATCTAATGTCACCATGTGACGCCCAAAAGTGGACTTCAATATTGGCTTAATATGGAGTTTTTCTAATTTCTCCATATTAATTACTTTTTTTTAATAATTGAAATTAACGCCTGGAGGGAAGGCGTCATTTAATTGACGACCTAATAAGGGGTGTTTTCCTTAAATAAACGATTGTTTAAACGGTCGTTGTTACCTGGATTTAACGAATCCTAATGAAAATAAAAATCAAGGTAATTGACGTCCTACTGAGGGGTGTTGATTATTTAACGCCTGTTCAAACAGGCGTCATTTAACAATTTTAAATAAGGAAAGTCCATTATTTCTATAATTAAATTCAAGAATTAACGACTGTGTGAATGTCATCATTTCAATTGACGCCCCTAGTTAGGTCGTCATTTTCACTTCCGTCTCCCCTTCGCCTACTTCTTTCCAGTAGTGATCCTTTCCTCATTGTACACCTTGTGTTCGATTGGGAAGAGGGTTCCTTATTGGAGGACTCATTACCTTGTTTTAATCCTATTAATGCAAGGATTTTTGGCCTATAAATACCTTCACGTGCTTCTCACGCGAGAGAACAAGAGGAATAGCAGAGGGTTAACAGAGAAAGCTAAGAATGCTGTTAGAGCCCTTTTACAGAGAGGGGAGAGTTTTGTTTTTGCAGGTACTTCACGGTGTTAATCTTCTTCCAAAGCTCCTTCCTCTGTTTTCTCTCCCACGAGCGGCATCTTCATCCAGCGTTCCCTCATCCTGCTGTTGCAGCCGCTGCGGCTCTTGTTGTGTTCCCTTTACTGCTGCAAACACAGCAGAAGGATTCCCTCCCTTAGCATTTTTATTGTCAGTATTAATATTTCACGTATCCCTTTCTTCTAGCTATCTTGCTAGAGAAAGTCACGATCTTTGCGCATACTATAATCTTGCCTTGCATATCATAGCATTCACTTATTCCCAACCTTGTTACTCCTCTTAGGGGTTTAAAACCAAAACACACAAGGTGTGTTCATGCCCAATTTGTTTGATTTCATATCTTTAGAGCATTGATAGTACACACTTGGCTAATCCATATCTTTGTTTATTTTGTGTGTTTGTAAGGGTAATCAAGCTATAAACCCCCTTCATCGGCCTGCCGATAGAAGGAGGAATGAAAAATTCCCAATCTCACATGCTCAATACAAGGTACATGCAATCATCCTTCTTCTTTTGAGGTAACCCCTCTGGCGATCACCCTCCTTAGAGCATCTGATGCTCCACCTCTTTTCCTTCATATCCGACATATTTTAGCATGTCTATGTGACACGTTCACACCATCCTGGAGCGGGACGAGGCCCGACAGGGACTGAGCCTTCTGGTGAGTTTCCCTAAACCCTAAACTCTTAATTTATGCAAATGATTATGATTATGCTTGTGACTGACTGACCTGGAATTTGGATGCAGCGAGCCGAGGGAGCCCAGTGCCAGGGGACCGATGCACCTTCTTTCTCCTCATAGACCCCTGCGGACTGCGCCGAGCGGGATGCCGAGTTTAAGAGGATAGTTGCATGGGTAGAGGCGACCGAGGCGGCTCTCTCCAAGAGGGTAAGTACACTACGCTTTCCCATTTGATTATGTTTATGAAATGCAATTGACTGACCATGATGCATGTATATGCAGACGACCGAGTTGATCGCGTCACTGGGCAAAGCTGCTCGACTCCGGGAGGACATGGAGCGGTTCCGTGCTGAGGCCGCTGGTCTACGTGTAGAAGTAGCAGAGGCTTCACACCTCTATGTCGAGATGGAGCGTTCCCGTGCCGGGACGGTGGAGATGGAGCTTCTTCGAGCTCGGGGAGCGGAGGCGGACCTTTACTCAGCCTAGCCAGAGCAGGCTCGTGAAGAGTCAGAGAGGGATCGGATAGAGGTGGCTGAGCTGAGAGGCGAGGTCCGGGCATTTGAGAAGATGACTCGGAGGCCAGAGCGTAGCGGTGCCCCGAGCGGCACACACGGTAGCTCCTTTAGGAGCTATTTTACGGGTTCCTCTGGTCGTCGCAGGAACGAGGAGGAGGAGAGACGCCGACGATCTCGAGAGGAGGTGAGCTCTGCGGTGGCCCCGCCACTGAAGAGGCACGAGGGAGCCGGTGACAGTGACAGGCCAGAAGGAGAGGGACAGGCCTGATGTACTTTGACGGGACTTTTGTACATGTGGACATGATAGTGATATGCTATGTTTTTGGTTTGATTTTTGTGTTTTGTGAATGAAAGTATGAATGAATGCAAATGCTCGATGCTAACTAAATAATGACGATTCGTAACCTGACATGAGTGAGTGGGAGAGAGAGACGACACGAGTGAGCGTGAGAGAGAGACGATACAAGTGAGTGAGAGAGAGAGAGGACACGAGTGAGTGGGAGGGAGAGACAACATGAGTTAGAGAGAGAGAGACGCCAAATAGTGAGTGAGAGAGAGAGACGCCAAATAACGAGCGGGAGAGATGCCAAATAACGAGTGGGAGAGACACCACACTACACGAGTGGGAGAGAGAGCGGAACACAGGTTGAGTGTCAATGGTGCAAGGAAGACAAACATGAAGCCTCGGGTTTCTAAACGGTTATTCAAATGACCGCTCCAAGACTCACATGGCCCAGCTTTAGACCGTTTTAAAGTCACTCCGCTAGAATGCATAGATGCGTCTACACGGTCCACTATTGTCCGCCCAAAAGATAGAACGGTTCTGCTATGACCATGCGTTCAATAGAACGGCCTCTTCACGACCGTGCCAACGTGAGCATCCGAAGCATGTAGAAGGTTTCTGGATGGTCTCAATGAGACCGTTCACGGATTAGAGTGGTCACACGATAGACCGCGTACACGCACGCCGTGAGAGTTCGAACGGGACTCTCTTAGAGAGTCCCAACCCGAGGATAGGCGTTCTAAACCAACCCAAACTCTATCCTAACCCGATCTAGGCCTATCCTACCTCACTTCTAGTGGGTTTAGGCCTCTAATCAAACCCTATAAGTAAGAGGGGATTCTAAATTCATCCTTCACACATCAACCCTCTTTCAACCCTTAAAATCTTTCTCTATCTTCTTCTAATCACTATGAAGAGGTCCTTGGAAGGGAGCTTCATGGGAGAGACAGCTTACCAAGGTCCAAAGCCAGCTAGAAAGGAGCACAGTGTGCTACAACGGCTGACCACCATCTCAGGGCATTTGAGCTCTAGCCCCATGAGAGAGGTAAGTTATTGGTCATTCAACTCAATTTCATTCAATTTTATACCATTTCCTTCAAGTAGCTTATCTCTTCCTCTCTTTTCTCTCTGCCCTTTCTTCATTTCAGCTTCTCTCTAACCCGAGACGATACTCCACTTTGAAGTGGATGGCCCCTATGATCCGCTAGTTGCCCATATCTGTGACATTCATCCTTAGATCCCGGCACCTCCACTCTCTCCTAGTGCTAGCCAAGAACTACCCCAAGCTTTCCTTAGATTGGCATAGCATTTAAGCCCTAGTAGAGATATGGCACCCCTAGACCCACACTTTCATGTTCCTATCTTTTGAGGCCACCATCCTTCTAGAGGAGGTGGAGACCTACTTGTCCTTCCCTAGGTCTAAGGTGGGCGAGGAGGATCTAGTCTGTCACACTGTTGCCCCTGTGGATCCTGCTCTTATCTTAGGAGAATTTATACCTAGTAGCAAGGACATACGCACCATAGTGGGTCACCTCTTAGCCAGTGGGTGATAGCACACTGTAAGAATAAGTGTGGGTAGCACGAGGCCATAGCTAAGGCCGTTTCCATTTGCTTGTATGGGGCCATACTCTTCCCCTCTGCCGACCATGTCTTAGATGTTCCCATTCTTAGCACCATCAGTGGTCTGTGGCAGGGTCTCTCAATCTCCCAGGCCGTCCTTGCTTGCTTATATGAGAGTCTTAGCTCGGCTGCTCTAAGGGGTCCACTGTTTGGCTCTATGATTCTCCTAGAGTGCTGGATGGGAGTTAGGATGAAGTTCATTCCTAGGGAGGATGTCACCTCGGTCAGTAGGATCTTCGGAAGCCACCCGTTGTTCTTCATCAGCGGTTCTTTATAGCAGGTGGAGTGTAGGATGGCAGATAAGAAGATGAGGGACGAGTGGCACCTCTACATCAACACCTTGCCCCTGGACCGGTTCATGATGTGCCCTCCTTTCCTTCACAGCACTACTCTCAGGCTTCGCAGGAGGCCTGGCTTGGACTTGAGGCTCGTGGGTGATACTGCCTTGGTGATGTACAACCCACATCGGTGCTTCCTTCAGGTTGGACTACCCCTGACTACACTTCCAGCGCTACCCCATCTTTCCGCACTACAGGCGAGGAGGTTTGGGTCAGAGGAGGATGAGCAGGTGGTCAGGAGCACCCTGATCATGTGGGAGGTTAGTAGGGTGCTTACCCTACCGACGGAGGTGACAGAGCTCCAGGAGGTGTACCAGGTGTACGTGAGAGAGCTGAGAGAGATTAGGCCTCGCGGGGATGCCCATATGAGGATTGAGTGATTTTCTTGTTTTCATGATGTTGAGATAGAGATTTATGCTTAGAAATGTTTGCATTTGAATGAATAAAATTGATGATTGGATCGAGTTGAGTTTGGCCTTTTGTTGCACATGATTGAGTTGGAGATAGGATCAGGGGGAACACGGTCCATACCGACACCGCACAGTTAAATAAATGGTTAGAGCCTAACCGCTCAGCGCATTGAACGGCCAGATCTAGACCGCTCATAAGATCAACTACAGGGTTAAGAACGGAGACCTTTGGAAAGTTGAACGGTCTATCGAAGTACCGTGGTTAGAAAAGAACGGTCAAGTGTGAGCCGTTGTGGTTCGTGAACGGTTTAGTGAGGACCATTGATTCATGAAGGTGCTAGAGATTGGAACAGTCTAGACGAGACCATGTGAATGATGGAACGGTTTGATGTTTGACCGTTGGAGGAATAAAACGGTCGCCATAGGGCCGTTCAGTGATAGAAGTGCCGAATCCTGTCCTCAACCTGCCCCTACACACACATAAACAAAGAAATAGATTAAATCTATTTTAGGCTTAACCCTTTGCCTGTAGCAAGCTAGGAAATGACCAGTTCTTGATTTTTGGTGAAGGGGGTAAGCCTTACTAAATAGGCAAATAACACAAAAGGAAAATGGATGCAATGTATGTCATGAATGCAAATCATGATGATGAAAATATTTTTTTTTGATTTTGAGGATATTTGATTTTTTAGATTTTTTAAATATTTGGTTTCTTTGGATTTTGAAATATTTGATTTTCTTGGGTTTTGAAATATTTGATTTTTTTGGATTTTGAAATATTTGATTTTTTTGGATTTTGAAGTTTTTGGATTTTTTGGATTTTAAAATATTTGATTTTTTTGGATTTTGAAATATTTGATTTTTGGATTTTGGATTTTTTTTATTTTGAAATGATTGCTTTTTTGGATTTTGAAATATTTTTTTTTTTTTTTTTGGAGCCAGCTCAGACTCGGTGACAGGATATCCTCACATCTCATTAGGGGTTTCTCGAGCTCAACGTGCGTTATGGGTTACCGCTCATGGCCGGGTCCAATTCTGCTTAACGGTGCCTCTTCCGAGGCCACACCCGGGGTATGATCCAGTCCTTGAAAAATAAAAGAGAGAATTTGATGGGAGGCCGGCAATAGGTATAAAGGTTTTTAGGGCTTGAGTTCTTCTCACGACAAACCCTTTTTCAAAGACTTTTGGTCTTTTGCGACGGGGCTTTGTGTCCGTCATCGAACCTTCATCCGCTCTAGGCACGCATACGACCGGACTCATTACGTCCCGCGGGGAAACTGTGCTGCCACTCTTGCCATGCCTAGTTTCATTCTTGTAGCAACCCTAGTAAATTGAAGGAATAAAATTCTAAATGGATTAAAAATTAAACCAATGTTCAAGGCCCAACTCATATACACTTAAAGCATATAACACATGGGCCAAATATGAATAGCGCCTCCTCTTAAGGCGCCAATTTATAAATTGAAGACCCTGCATGGGGGCGCCAATTACAGGAATAACGCCTCTATCATGGACTCTATTTAACTAAAGGGCGCCTCTGTCCTAGGCGTTATTTCCTTGCAGGATGAAAAATGAAAATCGTTGCAGTGTTTCGTTCGAACTAGGATGTTGGATGTTGTTTAGGAAGGTCCTGATCTGGAAGGATTAACACATAGGGAAGTTTAAATAAAAATAGGATTCTTCCATGGAAACTATGATTCCAATTGAACTCTTAAACCCCAGTAGGGTTCCCTACCCTATAAATATATTCCTCCGAAGCCGTGCCAAGGCTACTGCCTCTAGACTTTTGCATTGTATGCAAAGGAAGAAGCTTCAACTTCCTCCTCTTGTTGTCAGTGTGAAGAAGTGCTACTCCTTCTTCCCCGCTGCTACCTACTGCTACCTCGACATAAAAAGAAGCCTCTTTTGCTTCTTCTCTGCTACTGGGTTCTCCTTCATCCGATGAACCTATAGAAGTTTCTATTCCTCCTACTGCGGTGAGCGGGAGGGGAGGACAACTGTGTCTTTGTTTTTTTCCCCCTGCTGGACGAAGCTTGCTGCTATTGCTGATACTCTTTTCTTCTTCCTGCTGCCGTTGCCCAGTTACTCTGTTGTAAACAGAGTATCGTACTGAGGTTGTTCTTGTTATAGATCCTTCATTCTCCTCACATTTCCATCATCCAAATCAACCACAAGGTACGTGTTCTCAAGTACCAGCCCAATCTAATAGTTATTAAATCATAATCATGCATATAGGTTTGTTAGAATGTTTTTAGTAGGTTTAAATATATTTCTGGAGTTTCAGTAGAATTCGCCTCCCTCTAGGGCGTTATTTGATATAGAGACCGTGCAAACAGTCGTCAGATTAGTTGGATAATTAATAATTACACATGTTCAAAATTTAATAACTGTGAACCATGACATCTAATTTAATGCATGAGTATACTGTTAGATTCCTGCTATTTTTCTTTATCTGTACATGTCTCTAGTTTCTTGATTGGACATACTCCAGAAATCATGTGTCTATGATTGTACCTGCCCAGTGCGTATTATATGACAAAGAATTAATGACCGTCTTCAGGTCGTCAATTAATGAACGCCCCCACACATGGGTGCTAATTAGTGAATAACATGAGAACTTCAAACTATTCATGACCAAATTACAAAGATATTGAATTAACGACATGCACCCTACCACTAATTTAAAATATGACGCCCCTGACTAGAGCGCTATTTACTGAATTGAAGACTTAAGCTAAGTCACCATTTATATAATATCTGAAATTTGAGAATTTTTACAGATCTTAATATATATAGAACCTGGATATAACGACAGAATGAACAGTCGTTATATATTAAACTAGCGACCCTGCCCAGGGTGCTATTTCATAAAGTGAAGACTTGATCTCAGTCGCCAATTTCCTGTTTTCTAATTTTCGTGGTTTTCTATAACCCTTGACAGTAGGTTATGTTTATAGGCACTATATTCCATTCCGTGAGTATAGTCCCACGTTTCACGCTGTTTTATCGATTACCCCTTAACTCTAGGTGATATACGAGCCCTCCGTTAGACATTCCATTCCTTTGGACTGGTAAGTTAGTCATTAGGACCTCCGTAAGACTCCTCATAGCCTTAGATTCTCTCAAGGCCGATTGAGCAAGTTGTACCACTAAAACCTATGACATTTTTTATTGCCATGTCACTCTAAAGAAACATGGTATACCGGCCCTCATGGTATGCTTCTTAGCCACCATGAGAATAATTCTTGAGCTAATGGAAAACCATACCATTGCTATCCATCTTGGATTGTGTGCCTCTACAAAGACACCAATTCTTTCTACCTATCATGTACAAAGGACGAGCAATCATGTGAATATGAGTTCTTATTCTTGTTCACTTGGCACCCATTAGGGGGCCAAATCCACCCAGTTTCTATGAGTATCGTGATTGTACCGATTTGACCGTAGTATGTCCTTACATGTAACTTATGTCCTTGTGATTCTATTCCACAAGATCTACCTTATATTTCTACAAAGGTTCATTCCGTTGAAATTCTATTTTGGCTATAACTATAGTGGATGTCGAAATACATGATTCAATGCTAGCGCATATAAGGGCCCGATCTGGTCCTGGGAGGAGCACCCGAAAGTACTTGTGCCCATGGGAGCTATTATTGATCACGATGTGGCATTGCACCGAAGTGCATGACTTGCTTGACTAGATATTTTCACAAACTCTTGTACTTGTACTTGACTTGACGTGACTTGATATCTGTGGCCCGAAAAGGGTATTTACTAGCTTGCTTGATAAACATGATAGATAATTCTTGACATGACTTGATAAACATACATGCTTCCCTATCTTGATATAGTTACATGAAATCTTGGGTATCTTGCTAGATCATTCTAGTTATCTCTTGCTATACGCTCTCTCTATTGTCGTTTCACGCGAACATGCATAGCTTTACTTGCATCTATGCAACATGTAATTTACTTAAAGTAAACTAGCACTTGAGATATAATTCCTACTGAGCGTTCGCTCACCTAGTGTTTTCCCCTATTTTTAAGGTAATTCCGATGACGAGAATGATTCGGATGGGGATGGACAAGAGTGAAGAGTTAGAGCCATTCCAACCGTCTAGCGTTATCTAGTCCTATCTTTTCTATTTTTCTTGAGTCATCCGTTGTACTTTTTCGTTTATTGAGTTCTTAGTTCTTTTATCAAGAGTTGTAATAGAAGTACTTAAAGGTTTATGGTTAATAAAGGACTTGGTTATCTTTACATGTGCGTGCTCTGTCTATGTATGTCGAATACACTTACGCTCTGATTGACATGATTGATATAAACTCGTCATGCATCTCCGGGTTCCTTCCGCACTCGGGGCGTGATAATTTTTGTGGTATCAGAGCCTAGGATATTCAATTCCTAGGAAACCCAAGTCCAAGGATAGGTTTAAACCTTCACCCGATGAGAATTGGGTAGAACCATGGGTTAAGATAACTTAGGGACTTAAACTCTTGTCCAAATCTCATATTGATTAGTTATTTAAAATCCTTGTAGGACGATGGCTGCCAAACGTGCTCAATGGCGTAATATGCAACGCACTATTCAAGGCATGACTCAGGCGCTACAGCAAGTGGCACAAGGAATGGTGAACCATGGAGCTGGTGATCTCCACCGTAGTTTTAGAAATATGAACCCACCAAGGTTCATTGGCTCATCAGATCCCGATGATGCCGAGCACTGGCTCAGAGAAGTGGAAAGGATATTCCGTGTTATGCAATGCCCGGATGAAGAGAAGGTATTGCTAGCTACATTCCAATTAGAAAGAGACGCTCATTCCTGGTGGGAGTCTGTGGAAGCCACCTTAGGTGAAGAACCCATCACATGGGCTGAATTCACCGAGTACTTCAATGACAAATACTTTTTTGACCAAGTGCAAGAGAAGAAAGCCGCAGAATTCGCCTCACTCAAATAGAGAACTCTGTCAGTGGCCGAATATGAGGCCCAATTCTCTAGGCTGTCGAGGTACGTGAAACATTTAGTAAGTACCGAGAAGATGAAAGCAAGAAGATTTCTCAATGGGCTTCGACCCTAATATATCACACAACTGGCACCGATGGACATTCTGGTCTATTCGGATATGGTTCAAAGTGCTCAACTATTAGAAGATGCTATGGAGCTGTTCGACAAGATCCGTGGGAAGAACAAGAAGGAGCCAATTATAAGCCCTGGAAGTTTGAAGCCCTCCTTCAATAAGAAGAGAGCCAATGATGAAGGTACCCCCTCCAAAGAGCAAAAGTTCAAGACGACCAAACATTTCTCCATTACTACCACACCTTCCACGGAGGTGTGTAAACACTGTGACAAGACCGGCCATAGGGCCGAGGAATGCTGGAGAAGACTTGGAGCTTGCCTCCGTTGTGGGAGTCGTGAACATCGAATTCCCAAGTGTCCTCTACTTAATGATCAAGCTAGAGATGAAAAGCGCCCAGTGAAGAAGAATGCACGTCTGCAAGCTCTTCAGGAGGCAGAACAAGAGGAAGGCGGATTAGTGGAAGGTACACTCAAGATTTGTTCGAAGTATGCTCATGTCTTGTTTGATACCGGTGCATCGCACTCTTTTGTTTCGAAGAAGTTCACCGATCCGTTACTTATGAAACCAGAGTGGATAGATTTAGTAATTGAAACCCCACTCGGAAATGAATCTGAGATATCACACCACTATTCCAACTGTACAGTTATGATAAAAGGGAAAAATTTTCCAGTAGATTTAATATGTCTAGACTTAAAAGGATACGATGTTATCTTAGGAGCCGATTGGCTATCTACACATAAGGCCGTTGTAAATTGCCGAGAAGGAAAGGTAACTTTTAAGGAGTTTCCAGAACTTATCAACACTAGCCCTAAGAGTCAGAACAAGTCACCTCTTATTTCGACTCTCCGAGCTTGCAAGCTAATAAGGAAAGGATGTGTTTCTTTCATTGCTTTTGTCACCATAACGGAAACTAAGGAGACCAAGATAGAAGACATCCCGATAGTTTGGGAGTTTCCAGATGTGTTTCCAGAAGAATTGCTTGGATTACCCCTACAAAGAGAAGTGGCCTTCATCATCGACCTGGTCCCTGGTGCTGGTCCAATTTCTAAGGCACCTTATAGGATGTCCCTTGTCGAGCTCAAGGAGTTAAAGAAACAATTGATGGAGCTTCTAAAGAAGGGATTTATTAGACCAAGCACTTCCCCGTGGGGAGCGCATGTATTATTTATAAAGAAGAAGGATGGAACCATGAGGTTATGCATCGACTATCGATAGTTGACTCATCTCACTATCAAGAACAAATATCCACTGCCGAGAATCGATGAATTGTTTGATCAGGTATCTGGATCTAAGTATTTCTCAAAGATTGATCTCAGATCATGATATCATCAACTGAGAATCAAAGATAAAGACATTCATAAGACCGTGCTCAGGAGTAGGTATGGGCACTATGAATTTGTTGTTATGCCTTTCGGACTAACAAATGCCCCTGCCGCTTTTATGCAGTTGATGAATAGCATATTCAGACCTCATCTAGATCAGTTCATGGTGGTTTTCATTGATGATATATTGATTTATTCAAAGACCAAGGAAGAGCATGAGGAGCATTTGAGGATTGCATTACAGATATTAAGGACAACCAGAGAGATGACGGACAAGAAGGGGGGTTGAATTGTCCCCTTACCGAGATGGTGGAATTTAAAAAACTTTCTAAGCTAATCATAATGGAATTAAATTAACTAACATTAATTCACTCAAACACAAGTGTGATCAAGATGATCGTGAGATGCAAGAGATATTCTCTCAACCTTTCCGTTCTCACTCGAATGAACAATGCATTGAACAACTAAATTAGCTCACACACGGATAACGTATGAAGTGATGTGTGATGTGCAGTGAATTAAAACCTACTAAGTTGACCTGTGAAAGGAGATAGAAGAAATGATCAAACGCACAGGCAATCACACGAGACACGAGATTTTAAGGTGGTTCAAGACCACGACGGGCTCTCTACGTCCACCCCTCACCCAACCGGGTGAGGCTTCACTACACGCTACTTTCGTAGCAACACAAGGACGAACCCCAACCACACACACGCTGCTTCCGCCGCAAAAACCACACGGGGACAAGCCCCAACACGTTGCCACTGCAGCACACACACACGTTCGGGGAATGTACCCCGGACACGACAACCACACGGAGTCGTAGCTCCGTCCACACACAACACCACATGGGGAGTATTTCCCCACAATAAACCCACAGATGCGGAGTTACAACTCCGCCCACACACAAGTGTTCTTGGTTTAATGAAAAGGAAAGATATACAATAAACCCTCAAACAGATATGTATGCTGAAATGAACAAATAGAGATGAGAGAAGAGGAATCCCCCTCAAATCTTCAGTGAAATCATGTCCAAAGGAACAATGGGATGTGCCGAATGATCTATCCGGGGAGTGGAATCTCCTACGTTCATACGAGACGCCCAAGGAGAACTTGTCTTCAATAGCTTTGGTCGAAGATGCATCAAATCGAAAGATGTGGCTTGGTCTTGGCATCCTCCACTTCTTCTTCTTCCTCCTCCAGGTGGGGCGGCGCCCTCCTCTACCTTTTTCCTCTTTTCCTGCAAGCACGAATGAAGATCATAAGCTTAAGGATTATTTCATCCGATGGAAATCGTACCCCATCTATATATATGCTAAGACATAATATGGAAATGAAGGAGGAAGAGACCCCCCTTTAGATTCTTCAATGCAACTCAAAGATAGAATGGAAGGGTGCACTTAGAAAGGATAAACCAAAGAGTAGAAGCAGCCGTCCCTTGTAGATCTGAACGCCTAGGTTGCAGATGGTGGAGAACAGCTGCAGCCGCCACCAGATCTGAGCTCAGGCTCTTGAACGTGATCCATAGTAGCCTCTTCTTCCTCCTCCACAAGTTAGCGATGCCCTCTCCACCATTCCTGTAAGAGTAGAACAATATCAGCCCAAGGGGATGTTTCATCTGATGGAAATCGTAACATACATATAGGGCATCGCATGGGTGAACAAAAGACCACAAAGCCCATGTTAAAACTCTCTTAAATACACTCCTAATGGTAGAGTATAACCCTAAGGACATTAGGGTAATATACCACCCCAATCGGACCTTGAAACCCACAGTTCGAAACCAAACCGGCAAACCCGATCCGGACGTAGCAGACAAAGTGTCGACCTCTAGGGTCGACACTCGTATCAACGAGTTCTGCCAAAAATACAAAATCCAGAATTTAGACAAAAGTGTCGACCCATGGGGTCGACCTTTTTTTCACGAGGTTCTGTCCTGAGACAAAATCAGGACCCAGGGTGAAAAGTGTCGACCCATGGGGTCGACCTTTTTTACCGACAGTTCTGTTTTAGTTAAAACAGCATAACCCAATATAAAGTGTCGACCCCATGGGTCGACACTTTTCTTGACAGTGGAAAAGCTCAATTAAAACACACTTGAAACTTCACGAAATGAGGAACATGGTATCAAGATCAATCAAAATGCACTTACAACTCAGATTGACACATTCAAAACCTGATTTCAACATTGATCAATCCATTCACATTAAAAACTAATTATTCAGACATTCTTACCATGGCCTTGATTATTTGAATGAAAAATTCCACAACGAACCTGGATTTTTCAAATTTGAACATATCTACAGTTCTGAACCACTAGCAATCAATCCATATCAATCCATGCATATTGAGATACACTTTATCAAATCTTCTTACCATTGGCATATGAGTTTTGATAGAAATCTCACAATAATTGTGTCTTTTCCAGCTTTGAACCAATGCCAATCCAACCACTTGGAGATCGACCTCCAATTGTGTTCTTACAATTATTTCTAGGATTTGAACGGTGTTTCCTCATCGATCCTGCACAATACATATTCTCATTAATTTCAATCTCCAGCTCATCAAAAGAAATTCTCAAGTCAACCCATATCTAATTACTCAACCAATGCATCCATTGAAACTAGAACAAATCTAGTGACCTTCTCATTCACTAAGTTCATTCAAAAATGTTAAGTCCTAACTAAGGTCACTTAGTCAATATTTAACATGTTAGTCCAAACATCCATTCAGAACCTGAAATTCATCAAGATAAAACTTCAAGTCAATTCAAAGCAAGTCAATAAGCCATATGTTTAGAACATAATTTTATCAACCAATCATGTTATCAATCAAAGCCCACATTAATCAAAATATACATGCTGTTCAAGGCAAAAAACCAATCAATAAGCAAAGTTCAAATCCATGTTCGACCATGCTTCATAACAAGGTGAGAATTAAGGCTCAAGGATCCATGAGTCAACCCCTGGGGTCGACCCATCCCAAGGGAATGGTAAACAGGTTTAGCAGTCCAATGCATAGCTATTCAAGTTCAATCCAATCATAGATAGGGGCATTCCTAAGCAAGCTGAGAAACCACTATCACTTAATAATTATGAAAAGCAAACATGAAGTCATATGCAATACAACCAATCTTCCCACATTGAAATGCAGTCAATATAAGTCCAAAAACATGAAAGGGCTTTTAACCCCAATCAAGACACTATAAACGAAATCTACATGAAGGCTCCAACTCCTCATGCACAGCACGCATGAGTTGACTTTATAAATGTATTCAGGAAGGACCTTTGAATTTCAACCTACAAAATAAGATATCATCATGTTAGCTTGTTTATCATGAAAATACCATTAAGCATAAAACTCACAATATATTGGAATCATCAAAACAATTGTCAAAGACAACGAGGGAGCGCACAGAACCCAACAATCTCCCCCTTTTTGATGATGACAATATATTGTGACTGTTCAAATTTCTCTCCCCCTTTGGCATTATCAAAAAATGGGGGACTAAGGGAACATATATGAAGATTTAAAAAGTAGAGCACGAACCCAACAATACACGTACCATGAGAGGAAGGTGTGCAAACCAAGAGCTAAGTAATAAGATGAGACTTTATGTGCAATGAGCAGATGTGAGATAAGTGCAGATGCTCAATTTTTGTAAGTTTTTGTTATATGTATGACTAAATATATATAAGTAGTATAAAGAAACTATATGCAAAATCAGAAAATTAAGTTATGCATAAAGTGTATTATGCTTTAAAAAGCACATTATTCTCCCCCAATTGTCAAAAACAAAAAAAAACAACTGACAATGGGTTATTTAACCTGTTATCTACATGTATAACCTATAGATGCGTGTAAATGAAATGAAGCATGATATGAACAGATAGATCAAGCATTCAGGCACTCAAACATGCATAATTAAGTATAGACTCATGCAAGTCCCTTCGGGACGGGTGTAAGAATAATACAATTGATCTTGAACATGAAGTGCATGAACAATACTAAGAAGGTCGTGCTTACATAAATAAAGTACTACATTAACCATGAAAGATGACTGATTCATAAGTGACATTCAAACAATCAAACCCAAGGTGCATAAGTGAAGATTGAGTAATGAAAATCAAGTCAATATGGAAAATCAGATTTTTTAAACACTGAAAAGAACTTCTCATCCATACACTTTCATACACAATGCTCGAGTATTGGTAGCTGCGTATGACCCCAATTTTTAATTACTAAAACTGGTGTGACTAACCTTTTGCAACGAGTCATGCCCTTTGTTTCAGGGGTAATTCTCGGTTACTCAGTTTCGTCACTTTTTATGATGTGGATAAGACACTTTTCGACGTGAGTTATACCCTTTATCTCAGGGAAACTTCCCGACTACTCGGTGGCAAATCACACTTATTTTGATATGGATTAGTTTCTCCTTTCGACGTGAATTTCCTCCTTTATTTCAGGAGGGATTCCCGGCTACTCGGATCCACGTTCCACTTATACAAATTTTTGGTGGGATAATCAGCTTTTTTCTCACGAGACATGTGATTTCTATGTAGAGAATCAATAGCTCTCTAAAGTGTAGAGTAGAAAATAGTAATCCTTATTAGTTGAATCATTATCTCAAAAATGTGTATTTTGTGTGGGTAGTTGTATTGAATGTAAAAGATGAATTAGTCTCAACACAATAATGTCTCCCCCTAAATGTATGTACTGTTATAAAAAAAAACCTCCCCCTTAATAATGCCCATGTAACAAACATGTCTAAATCAATGCAATTCATTTAGCAAGGGATGAGTCATAGAAGGAGTCAAAAAGTGCTTGTATATTATTTACAGTCAATCATGTACTGAACTGAAATTTTCAAGCAAGTTGATTATCAGTACTTGGCGGAGGACGTAGGTCCGAAGACCACCATCATGCGTAGTGAAAGCTTCCGGCTGAACATAATCCAACCTTCCACTAACACCATTTTATATACCGAATAATCATGGCATTCAAGCACACGAGTATGAAGTATATGCATTTAACTAGAAGGGATGATTGAAAATTATTCTTATTTACAAGGCATGCAAGGATGTGTATGATATGTGCAATGAGTATCATGCAACTAAATATGTAAAGTGAATTTGTAAAAGTGAACCATTATTTGCAGGATGTGATTAAAAGAGTAAAAGATTCTATCCAGAGACCAAAGCTTTCAAACCTAAACTGACATTTGCAAGAAGTGAACAGGCAAAAGAGTAAACGACTCTATGCACAGACTGGGGCATTCAATGACAAATCATTATTTACAAGGCAAGAGAAGGTGTGTATAAAAATCAGCTATGTATGTCCAAAGAAGATCATTCAAGAACCAGACTTGTTCACACGATGTGAAATAGCTCAAAACATAAATTTTTACCTTTGTTGATCATTGAAAGTAAGTCTATGCAAAATGAATTTCAACTCCAAACAATTTTTCTTTCTCACCTTGAGATCCCTTTGTTTATTATCAATCCTTGATCTCAAGGTGCCCCTACAAAACAGATTCTCATTTTGGAGATTTGGGTACCCAAGCCATCTTGGGTCCCGAGGGGTTAGTTCTTACATGACCAGATGAATTCCTATTTTTCCTAGCAAACTATTCATCATCGGCCCTCATCATGGTATAATCGTTCATAGAATGTCCATTCAGGCCACAATAAAAACAATGAGAAGATTTTCTTCTCATGGACAGCTTTTCATCATTTTCCATTAAAGAGCAATTGTTCATCTTATGTCCAAAGCCACCACAGTAATGACAAGAGATATTTTTCCTGAAAGACCACTCATCATCATTTTTCCTTGTAAAATAGTTTTAAAAAACATGACCATGCATCCCACAATAAAAGCAATGAGTGTTTTGAGTTTTCTTCGTGGGTTTCTCATGATTTTTAGAATCAACATTCATTTTCATTCTTGATTTTAAAACTTCATCATCATCAAACTTCATTAAGAAGCAATCGTACATTCCGTGGCCAAATTTTCCATAATAGTCACAAAAGACATTCCTTCTTTTTCTTGGTCCATGAACATGTTTAACAATTGAGAGATTTTCATGCATACAAGAGCATTCAACAACATCTTTTTATTTTTCAATTTCTTTATCACACAAGGACAAAGATTCATTCACGCTCTTAATTTCATTTTCTAGTTTCATGATTTACAAATGAGAGTTAGCAATCTCTTGTTCACATGAAATAATTTTCTCATTCAACAAGGAATTAACTGTTTTGTGACTTTCAATTTCTTGTTCCAAAATATGCAAATTGTCACAATTATCAATGATCACACATTTTCCTTTTTTTAGCCTTTTCAAGACTTTCTAATTTGCTTTCAAACAATGAAATTTGAGTCAACAACGCACTATTTTCATTTTGGAGTTTTTCAAATGAATTTTTATTCATAGAAGTGTGTTCAAGTTCTTTCATTTGAAAACTCGTATTTTCACAAACCATTCTACCCATTGTTTCATTGTTTTCAAATTTGTCATTCAAATTTCTGGAGCTTTCTATTTTCTTTCTCAGTTCCTTCAACTTTTCTGATTTGTCAGCATTCAAAGTAGCTTTTCCTTTTTCCAGAAGAAGCAATTTTTCAGATATGGCAGAATTCAACATTTTCAGCTTTTCATTGTCTTCTTTTATTTGTTGAAGTTCCAAAATTTCAGCCTTTAAAGATTTATTTTCAGATTTTAGATTTTCAATCATTTCTTTGAGTTATTTATCAACAAGCATGTGAGATTCAACAAGTTTTTCGAGCTCAATACAATTCCCACATGAAGAGTTGTCATGTTTCTTTTTCAACCTTTTGTTATCTGATTTTAATGCCTTATATCTATCAAATAGTTCATCATAGACATTTAACAATTCATCATAACTCAATTCATCTTCTTCCTCAGAATCGGAGTTAGAATTTACCTTCGAACTCTCCTCGTTTTGACGCTCAATTTCATTGTTTGCAACCAAGCAGTCACCGTCGTTCTAACTTTCTTTTTGGGCATCCTTTAGCCTATCCCAAATTTCTTTGGCTGTCCTACAAGACAAAACAAATAGAAATTGATTAGTGTCCAAGGCAGCCTTAAGAGCATTCAAAGCAAGCAGATTATCCGAATTCATCTTCCTATGTTCATCAGTCCACCTTAATTCATTTTTGGGTAAGACATGTGGACCATGAGAAATTAATTTCATGAGTTTCAGATCAAACCCACAAATCCAAACACAAAACTTTCCTATCCAAGAAGCATAATCAAAACCATTGTAAACAGGAATAGAATTCAAGCTAGCCATCATGAAAATGATCTTTACTCCTAGACCGTGAGGTCCGTTCAAAATCAGAGACGAGGCTCTGATACAAATTGTTGGCCCAGAGAGATGGCGGACAAGAAGGGGGGTTGAATTGTCCCCTTACCGAGATGGCGGAATTTAAAAAACTTTCTAAGCTAATCACAATGGAATTAAATTAACTAACGTTAATTCGCTCAAACCCAAGTGTGATCAAGATGATTGTGAGATGCAAGGGATATTCTCTCAGCCTTTCCGTTCTCACTCGAATGAACAATGCATTGAACAACAAAATTAGCTCACGCACGGATAACGGATGAAGCGATGTGTGATGTGCAGTGAATTAAAACCTACTAAGTTGACCTGTGAAGGGAGATAGAAGAAATGATCAAACGCACAGGTAATCACACGAGACACGAGATTTTAAGGTGGTTCAGGACCACGACGGGCTCCCTACGTCCACCCCTCACCCAACCGGGTGAGGCTTCACTACACGCTACTTTCGTAGCAACACGGGGACGAACCCCAACCACACACACGCTGCTTCCGCAGTAATAACCACACGGGGACAAGCCCCAACACGCTGCCACTACAGCACACATACACGTTCGGGGAATGTACCCCGGACACAACAACCACACGGAGTCGCAGCTCCGTCCACACACAACACCACACGGGGAGTGTTTCCCCACAATAAACCCACAGACGCGGAGTTACAACTCCGCCCACACACAAGTGTTCTTGGTTTAATGAAAAGGAAACATATACAATAAACCCTCAAACAGATATGTATGCTGAAATGAACAAATATAGATGAGAGAAGAGGAACCCCCCTCAAATCTTCAGTGAAATCACGTCCAAAGGAACAATGGGATGCGCCGAATGATCTATCCGGGGAGTGGAAGCTTCTACATTCGTAGGAGACACCCAAGGGGAACTTGTCTTCAACAGCTTTGGTCGAAGGTGCATCAAATCGACAGATGTGGCTTGGTCTTGGCGTCCTCAACTTCTTCTTCTTCCTCCTCCAGGTGGGGCGGCGCCCTCGTCTACCTTTTCCCTCTTTTCCTGCAAGCACGAATGAAGATCATAAGCTTAAGGATTATTTCATCTGATGGAAATCGTACCCCATATATATATATGCTAATATAGAATGTGGAAATGAAGGAACAAGTGATCCCCCTTTAGATTCTTCAATGCAACTCAAAGATAGAATGGAAGGGTGCACTTAGAAAGGATAAACCAAAGAGTAGAAGCAGCCGTCCCTTGTAGATCTGAACACCTAGGTTGCAGATGGTGGAGAACAGTCGCAGCCGCCACCAGATCTGAGCTCAGGCACTTGAACGCGATCCACAGCAGCCTCTTCTTCCTCCTCCACAAGTGTGCGATGCCCTCTCCACCGTTCCTGCAAGAGTAGAACAATATCAGCCCAAGGGGATGTTTCATCCGATGGAAATCGTAACATACATATAGGGCATCGAATGGGTGAACAAAAGACCACAAAGCCCATGTTAAAACTCTCTTAAATGCACTCCTAATGGTAGAGTAAAAACCTAAGCACATTAGGGTAATATACCACCCCAATCGGACCTTGAAACCCACAGTTTGAAACCAAATCGGCAAACCCGATCCGGACGTAGCAGATAAAGTGTCGACCTCTAGGGTTGACACCCGTATCAACGAGTTCTGCCAAAAATACGAAATCCAGAATTTAGACAAAAGTGTCTGTCATGCCCCGAACCGATAGCAGCGAAACGTGTCGTTCGGAACGCGGCAGTGATACAGTCGTGAATATTCAGAGCATACATAAGACACAAAAATTACAAACTGTACAATGTGGGCCAATTTAACCTTTATTGATATTCAAATATTTGAATTACATACCTTGACTCAACTTACATAAGTAAAGAAAAGACTCACTACTCTTAATAAAAAGGAAAAGACTCAATGATAGGACAAGACTCAAGAAGATAAAAGACACAGACTCGATTCCATAACGCTCAACACTCTTGCCCTTCCCCATCTGATGAACTATCTTCCATGTCATTACCTGAAAAATGTTGAAAATAGGCTGGTGAGCAAAAAGCTCAGTAGGAATTACATCTCTCATCAAGCAGAATATAAGTGAATAGCCAATTACTCATGTTCATGATGATGCAATGCATGAAACTAGGAAATCATAATGATCAATCTATCAGAAAAGATGAATACTAAAGTCAAAGGTAGTTACGAGATCAAGAGAAATAGGGATGAATTCCCATGCAGAGTCAAGGACAAGCTATCAGAATATAACAAGAGCAGATATTTAGATGAACATAACTTCAGAATTGGCCAGACTATAATAGAGTTTCAATAAATATAAGCAATAAAGCCGAATATCTAAATTATCAGAATAACCGAACAACAAAATATCATAATAACAGAACTTCTAGAATTAACAGAATTTACAGAATGACAGATATAACAGAATAACAGAATATAACAGATGTACAGACTTTGGTGCAATGCCACACCCATAATTTCCATGGTTTACAGAATTGGACTTCCGTCCTACCTGGCACTGAAAAGTCACGGACCCACAGCCCTTAATGTTTCAGAATCAGATTTGGCCAAATACAGAGTCAAAGGGTTATGTTCTCGAATTATTGACAAGAAGATTCTAAAAGGAGTAGAGTGTCAAGACTAACGGAAAACCAAAGTGACACGGATCAGATCCTAGGGTTTTTAGGGTACAACCAGCTCGGCTGCCTTGAGGGAATCCAAGGCTAACAGAGACTTACGGAGGTCTCAATGACTAACTTGTCAGTCCGAAGGAACGGAATGTCCAACGGAGGGCTCGTACGTCACCGAGAGTTGAGGTGTATACGTGAACCAATCATGAAACATGGACTTCATCTACGGACGTGAGATGAGAGTGCCAAAAGACCCGCGGTATGGGTCAAAATCAAGAGAAAACTGTGAGAACATGAATGTGTTAATTATAGAATTCATGTCCATCCAATTCTATAATTAACTATAATTAAATAAACTTATATTATTTGACGCCCATGGGTGGCGTCATTTATTAATTAGTGTCCTCTTGGAGGGACGTTAATTTTATACTTTTTAACTGAATTTATTTAACAAGAATTCACTTTTATATCTATTTATCTGAATAATTTCAAAAACACTCATTCCAAGACATATTGATTTATTTAAAATAATTCACTGAAATAGAGTATATGATAATTAAGAGAAAAATACAAGGATTCTAAATATATAATTTTCATAATTGTCTATTACATATTTTAATAAATATGGATTTTCAAAGCTATAATTACAAGATATATATATATACATATATATATAATTTGACGACCTTACTGTACGTCGTCAAAAAGGATTTGGACGACTATACTCATGTCGTCATTTCAAATAAAAGTGTCAACCTACAGTATATATTTAATTGATTAACTTCACAAATATATATTCAAAGACACATTTATTTATATAAAATAATTTAGAAAAATAGAATATATGATAATTAAGAAAAAATTCAAGGATTCCATAAATATAATTTTTATAATTTTATATTGCATAGTTTAATAGATATGACTTTTTCAAATATATGGTTACAATATATATATATATATATATACAAGATATAACGACATCTCATCAAAAGAATAAACGACTATCTATGTGTCGTCATTTCAAAAATTTGTCATTTTTCAAGTCCCTCGTTTCCCGACTTAACCATGTCGGAATCGAGCCTATGATATACCGAAATGACCGGCTCGAAAAACTCTACCTAACCAGACGTTCAAAATAATTTTTCGTTGAGAGACAGGGGATCTTGAGATAGGGGGCACGAAAAATGGTGCAACCACTTTCACTACCTCGGTCTCCACCCCAATAGTACACCCATAAATTTTCATGGCAAAAGGATACTTCTATACCTATAAACAACTATAAATGCGAAAAACTCATAACCATTATATATGCAATTGACGACTGTCGCTCATCATTTTTTTTGAATTTAATTAAATGACGACCTTTCGACTGTCACCTTTTACTATTATAACGCCTTTAACAGTGGCGTCAATTTCAGAATACACGACACATACCAAGTCGTCATTTTCCATGGGAATGGACGACTGTTTTGATGGGCGTCAAAAGTAAATAGCGCCCTAGAAAGGGGTGTTATTTACTGTAAAAATTCAGAATGATAATGTATGATATAAATGCATGATATAAGATGATTTTATCTATCATGTTGGCCTTAAATCATGATTTAACTTTGTTTGGGCTACGAAACTTGAGAAAACCTACGAAAAACTAGAGATTTTGAACTCGAACACGAGATATGCGAATGTTGTTTGTGATCATAAGAGCATGCAATATATTTGTTAATTGAGTTTAGCCGTCAGAGAGAACACCTACCTTTTGTGATGATTGAGATGATGAACAGTGAAGGATGGGTAGAACGAGACTCTGCTTCGAACAGGGGATGGAAGATGAAGAACTTCTGCCGCTTCCACATCAACAGGAGGAAGAAGAAGATTGAGGATGCTTCAAAACAACGGCAACAGCAACACACGGCACCGCTAGCAGCCCACGTTCGTAGGATGAAGACAACGACTAAAGGGAAGAAGTATAGGGAGCAGAGGAAGCAGACATGCTTCACAGCACGCTAGCAACGTCGCACCGAAGACAAACGAGATGCAGAGGAAGACAACCAGACGTCGACCTCCGCACAACAACAGTAGAAACGATCAGCAGCATCAACAAGATGCCACTACGTTGCAAGGGGTTATTTATTTATAAGGTGTTTGACCTTTACGAATCCTTGTAGGTTCAGAGAGTTATAGTAAGTTTTTTTTATCTTTCTAAGATAAATCCAATCTTACCAAAACCCACGCCGCTTTCCTGTTGCCTCTTTGAAACCCCAAATGCCCATCCACGTCTTTGAACGAGAGAAGGGTTTGTGTTTTCAAATTGTAGAGTTTAATATCTTCTTTAGTCTAATTATCGGTCTAGTTAAATCTGATATATATATATCGTGGGTTTGCCTAAGCTTGTCTGGGTATTAAGCCCCAACGATATATATATGGGTTACAAATATAGTTTCATCCAATTGGGTTGGCTATTAATAAAAAGATGCCCACAGATATTGAGGTTTGAGCTTTTATTGTTAAGGACCATATTACAACGTGGATTATAAAAGCCCTATATGCATATATGTAATTAGCTAGTTGGCTCACTTTATATCATGGCTCTTATTTTTGGTTTCTTAAATACGATATATGTATCAAGGCCCATTAAGAGTATAACCAATTATTTCTATGTAAGTTTTTTTTAATTATTTAGGAAATATTATTCCTTTAATTATCAGGGGTGCTACATCATCCCCCGCTTAAAAGAATTTGGTCCCCAAATTCACATGCAACTCATCTCCAAAGTAATAGTGGAGTATCAAGTTCCATTCTCTAGTCTAAGAATAATATCGTTTAACCATGCTAGCAAAATAACCTAAGGTACTAGGCTTAGGTTAAAGGGTTACCTCTAGTTACTCCATTATCAGCAGGTTCGATTTATCTTATTGCTTGTAATTGTACTCGATGCCGTTCCTTATTGCGGTCCTTAGCTTGCTGAGGTTGATCTTTAGGAATGGAACAGTCGGCTACCTTATGCTCCTGGCTTCCACAAAAAAAGTAACCTCCGTTCTTCCAGTGACACTTTTCAGATTTGTGACCATCATTCTCGCAATGCTTGCACTTTGCTTCCTTAGGCTTCTTGCCATTCGGAACGTCGTTCATCCCATTGGGCCTCTTGTTGCCATTACCTTCTTTCTTCTTTTCCATTCTCGCCTTAACCTTCTCGGATAATTCCATAGCGTCTTCCAATAGCCGAGCTCCCTTAACCATCTCGGCATATGATTGAATATCCATTGGTGCTAATTGGGGTATATATTGTAGTCTTAACCCATTCAAGAATCTTCTAGCTTTCATTTTCTCTGTTACGATTAAATGAGGTGCATACCGTGACAACCTCAAGAACTGAGCCTCATATTCTGCCATAGACATGCTTCTTTGTTTGAGCAAGGCAAATTCACCTGCCTTTCTCTCCCGAACTCTCTCTGAGAAATACTTCTCGTTGAAGTGTTCTAAAAATTCTGCCCAAGTTACTTGAATGTTTGGCAAAGTGGCTTCTACGGACTCCCACCAAGCCCTTGCATCATTCTCTAGTTGAAATGTTGCTAAAAGGACTTTATCTTGATCCGAGCATTGCATTACTCGGAAGATTCTTTCTATCTCCTTAGTCCAATCTTCCACCACATCAGGATCAGGAGTTCCACTAAATCTAGGGGGATTGAGGCTCCGGAACTCACGATGCAACTCTCCAGCTCCACGATTGGCTCCACCCTCGGCTACCCGCTGAAGAGCCTGGGTCAAACCTTGTACTGTCCTTTGCATTTCACGCCATTGGGAAAGCTCGGCGGCCATTGTTATCTATCTAAGACACAAATAATTCATGTAAGATTATCAAGTAATTCTCATGAAATTTTACTAAGCAATCATCATAAACTAATCTTATTAGTATTTTAATTTCCATTTTAGATCTTAACCCAAGGTTCTTCCCAATCTCACCGGCAATAATGGGATTGAACCTAGAACTTATGGCAACCTATAGTCAAGACCTAGGATTTAATATACCTAGGCTCTGATACCACAAACCGTCACGCCCCGAACCGATAGCAGCGGAACGTGTTGTTCGGAACGCGGCAGTGATACAGTCGTGAATAGTCAGAGCATACATAAGACACAAAAATTACAAACTGTACAATGTGGGCCAATTTAACCTTTATTGATATTCAAATATTCGAATTACATACCTTGACTCAACTTACATAAGTAAAGAAAAGACTCACTACTCTTAATAAAAAGGAAAAGACTCAATGATAGGACAAGACTCAAGAAGATAAAAGACACAGACTCGATTCCATAACGCTCAACACTCTTGCCCTTCCCCATCTGATGGACTATCTTCCATGTCATTACCTGAAAAATGTTGAAAATAGGCTGGTGAGCAAAAAGCTCAGTAGGAATTACATCTCTCATCAAGCAGAATATAAGTGAATAGCCAATTACTCATGTTCATGGCGATGCAATGCATGAAACTAGAAAATCATGATGATCAATCTATCAGAAAAGATGAATACTAAAGTCAAAGGCAGTTACGAGATCAAGAGAAATAGGGATGAATTCCCATGCAGAGTTAAGGACAAGCTATCAGAATATAACAAGGACAGATATTTTGATGAACATAACTTCAGAATTGGCCAGACTATAACAGAGTTTCAATAAATATAAGCAATAAAGCCGAATATCTAAATTATCAGAATAACCGAACAACAAAATATCATAATAACAGAACTTCTAGAATTAACAGAATTTACAGAATGACAGATATAACAGAATAACAAAATATAACAGATGTACAGACTTTGGTGCAATGCCACACCCATAATTTCCATGGTTTACAGAATAGGACTTCCGTCCTACCTGGCATTGAAAAGTCGCGGACCCACAGCCCTTAATGTTTCAGAATCAGATTTGGCCAAATACAGAGTCGAAGGGTTATGTTCTCGAATTGATGACAAGAAGATTCCAAAAGGAGTAGAGTGTCAAGACTAACGGAAAACCAAAGTGACACGGATCGGATCCTAGGGTTTTTAGGGTACAACTAGCTCGGCTGCCTTGAGGGAATCCAAGGCTAGCGGAGACTTACGGAGGTCTCAATGACTAACTTGTCAGTCCGAAGGAATGGAATGTCCAACGGAGGGCTCGTACGTCACCGAGACTTGAGGTGTATACGTGAACCAATCATGAAATATGGACTCCATCTACGGACGTGAGATGAGAGTGCCAGAAGACCCGCGATATGGGTCAAAATCGGGAGAAAACGGTGAGAACATGAATGCGTTAATTATAGAATTCATGTCCATCCAATTCTATAATTAACTATAATTAAATAAACTTATATTATTTGATGCCCATGGATGGCGTCATTTATTAATTAGCATCCTCTTGGAGGGACGTTAATTTTATACTTTTTAACTGAATTTATTTAACAAGAATTCACATTTATATCTATTTATCTGAATAATTTCAAAAACACGCATTCCAAGACACATTGATTTATTTAAAATAATTCACGGAAATAGAGTATATGATAATTAGGAGAAAAATACAAGGATTCGAAATATATAATTTTCATAATTTTCTGTTATATATTTTAATAAATATGGATTTTCAAAGCTATAACTACAAGATATATATATATAGATATATATATATATAATTTGACGACCTTACTGTACGTCGTCAAAAAGGATTTGGACGACTATACTCATGTCGTCATTTCAAATGAAAGTGTCAACCTATAGTATATATTTAATTGATTAACTTCACAAACATATATTCAAAGACACATTTATTTATATAAAATAATTTAGAAAAATAGAAAATATGATAATTAGGAAAAAAATTCAAGGATTCTATAAATATAATTTTTATAATTTTATATGGCATAGTTTAATAGATATGACTTTTTCAAATATATGGTTACAATATATATTATAAATATATATATATATATATATATACAAGATATAACGACATCTCATATGTCGTCAAAAGAATAAACGACTATCTATGTGTCGTCATTTCAAAAATTTGTCATTTTTCAAGCCCCTCGTTTCCCGACTTAACCACGTAGCCTATGATATACCGAAATGACCGGCTCGAAAAACTCTACCTAACCAGACGTTCAAAATAATTTTTCGTTGAGAGACGGGGGATCTTGAGATAGGGGGCACGAAAAATGGTGCAACCACTTTCACTACCTCGGTCTCCACCCCAATAGTACACCCATAAATTTTCATGGCGAAAGGATACTTCTATACCTATAAACAACTATAAATGCGAAAAACTCATAACCATTATATATGCAATTGACGACTGTCGCTCATCAATTTTTTTGAATTTAATTAAATGACGACCTTTCGGCTGTCACCTTTTACTATTATAACGCCCTTAACAGTGGTGTCAATTACAGAATACACGACACATACCAAGTCGTCATTTTCCATGAGAATGGACAACTGTTTTGATGGGCGTCAAAAGTAAATAGCGCCCTAGAAAGTGGCGTTATTTACTGTAAAAATTCAGAATGATAATGTATGATATAAATGCATGATATAAGATGATTTTATGTATCATGTTGGCCTTAAATCATGATTTAACTTTGTTTGGGCTACGAAACTTGAAAAAACCTACGAAAAACTAGAGATTTTGAACTCGAACACGAGATATGCGAATGTTGTTTATGATCATAAGAGCATGCAATATATTTGTTAATTGAGTTTAGCCGTCAGAGAGAACACCTACCTTTTGTGATGATTGAGATGATGAACAGTGAAGGATGGGTAGAACGAGACTCTGCTTCGAACATGGGATGGAAGATGAAGAACTTCTGCCGCTTCCACATCAACAGGAGGAAGAAGAAGATTGAGGATGCTTCAAAACAACAGCAACAGCAACACACGGCCCCGCTAGCAGCCCACGTTCGTAGGCTGAAGACAACGACTGAAGGGAAGAAGTATAGGGAGCTGAGGAAGCAGACATGCTTCACAGCACGCTAGCAACGTCGCACCGAAGACAAACGAGATGCAGAGGAAGACAACTAGACGTCGACCTCTGCACAGCAACAGTAGCAACAATCAACAGCATCAACAAGATGCCACTGCGTTGCAAGGGGTTATTTATTTATAGGGTGTTTGACCTTTACGAATCCTTGTAGGTTCAGGGAGTTATAGTAAGTTTTTTTTATCTTTCTAAGATAAATCCAATCTTACCAAAACCCACGCCGCTTTCCTGTTGCCTCTTTGAAACCCCAAATGCCCATCCACGTCTTTGAACGAGAGAAGGGTTTGTGTTTTCAAATTGTAGAGTTTAATATCTTCTTTAGTCTAATTATCGGTCTAGTTAAATCCGATATATATATATCGTGAGTTTGCCTAAGCTTGTATGGGTATTAAGTCCCAACGATATATATATGGGTTATAAATATAGTTTCATCCAATTGGGTTGGCTATTAATAAAAAGATGCCCACAGATATTGAGGTTTGAGCTTTTATTGTTAAGGACCATATTACAACGTGGATTATAAAATCCCTATATGCATATATGTCATTAGCTAGTGGGCTCACTTTATATCATGGCTCTTATTCTTTGTTTCTTAAATATGATATATGTATCAAGGCCCATTAAGAGTATAACCAATTATTTCTATGTAAGTTTTTTTTAATTATTTAGGAAATATTATTCCTTTAATTATCAGGGGTGCTACAATGTCGACCCATGGGGTCGACGTTTTTTTCACGAGGTTCTGTCCCGAGACAAAATCAGGACCCAGGGTGAAAAGTGTCGACCCATGGGGTCGACCTTTTTTACCGGGGGTTCTGTTTTAGTTAAAACATCATAACCCAATATAAAGTGTCGACCCCATGGGTCGACACTTTTCTTGACAGTGGTAAAGCTCAATTAAAACACACTTGAAACTTCACGAAACGAGGAACATGGTATCAAGATCAATCAAAATGCACTTAGAACTCAGATTGACATATTTAAAACCTAATTTCAACATTGATCAATCCATTCACATTAAAAACTAATTAATCAGACATTCTTACCATGGCCTTGAGTATTTGAATGAAAAACTCCACAACGAACCTGAATTTTCCAGATTTGAACATATCTACAGTTCTGAACCACTAGCAATCAATCCATATCAATCCATGCATATTGAGATACACTTTATCAAATCTTCTTACCATTGGCATATAAGTTTTGATAGAAATCTCACAATAATTGTGTCTTTTCCAGCTTTGAACCAATGCCAATCCAACCACTTGGAGATCGACCTCCAATTGTGTTCTTACCATTATTTCTAGGATTTGAACGTTGTTTCCTCATCGATCCTGCACAATACATATTCTCATTAATTTCAATATCCAGCTCATCAAATGAAATTCTCAAGTCAACCCATATCTAATAACTCAACCAATGCATCCATTGAAACTAGAACAAATCTAGTGACCTTCTCATTCACTAAGTTCATTCAACAATGTTAAGTCCTAACTAAGGTCACTTAGTCAAGATTTAACATGTTAGTCCAAACATCCATTCAGAACTTGAAATTCATCAAGATAAAACTTCAAGTCAATTCAAAGCAAGTCAATAAGCCGTATATTTAGAACATAATTTTATCAACCAATCATGTTATCAATCAAAGCCCACATTAATCAAAATATACTTGCAGTTCAAGGCAAAAAACCAATCAATAAGTAAAGTTCAGATCCATGTTCGACCATGCTTCATAACAAGGTGAGAATTAAGGCTCAAGGAGCCATGAGTCGACCCATGGGGTCGACCCATCCCAAGGGAATGGTAAATAGGTTTAGCACTCCAATGCATAGCTATTCAAGTTCAATCCAATCATAGATAGGGGCATTCCTAAGCAAGCTGAGAAACCACTATCACTTAACAATTATGAAAAGCAAACATGAAGTCATATGCAATATAACCAATCTTCCCACATTGAAATGCAGTCAATATACGTCCAAAAACATGAAAGGGCTTTTAACCCCAATCAAGACACTATAAACGAAATCCACATGAAGGCTCCAACTCCTCATGCACCGTACGCATGAGTCGACTTCATAAATGTATTCGGGAAGGACCTTTGAATTTCAACCTATAAAATAAGGTATCATCATGTTAGCTTGTTTATCATGAAAATGCCATTAAGCATAAAACTCACAATATATTGGAATCATCAAAACCATTCTCAAAGACAACGAGGGGGCGCACAGAACCCAACAAATTATATGCAAAGCTTAGTAAATGTGAAGTCTGGCTGGAAGAAGTATCTTTCCTAGGTCATGTGATTTCAAAGGACGGACTATCCGTAGATCCATCAAAAGTTGAAGCTATAAAGAATTGGGAAAGACCAACCAATGCTAGCGAGATCCGTAGTTTCTTGGGTCTTACAGACTATTACAGGCGATTCATCAAAGATTTCTCCAAGATTGTTATGCCGATCACTAGGCTAACTCGCAAAGAGATCCGTTATGAATGGAGCGAGGAATGTGAAAGAAGCTTTCAAGCTCTCAAGAATCACCTAACTACTCCCCCAGTCTTAGCTTTGCCAGTTGAAGGAGAGAAATTCGAGGTATACACCGATGCGTCTAGAATTGGCCTCGGATGTGTCTTAATGCAACAAGGGAGAGTTATAGCTTACTCTTCTCGACAACTGAAGAAGCATGAAGAGAACTACCCAGTCCATGACCTAGAATTGGCTGCGGTAGTGTTTGCATTAAAGATCTGGAGACATTACTTGTACGGAGTGCAATTCATTGTATACTCCGATCATAAAAGTCATAAATATCTCTTCTCTAAAAAGGAATTGAATATGAGACAGAGACGTTGGCTAGAATATCTCAAGGACTTCGACTTCACAATACAATATCATCCCAGAAAGGGTAATCCTGTAGCTGATGCCCTTAGTTAGAAGCCAAGAGCAATATTAGCCAATTGTATGATTCAGGAGTGGAAGTTGCTAGAATAGTTCACTAGACTTGATATAAGCGTGGACAAGGAGAGCAGGTGTATTACTCTATCACATATGAGGATACAACCCGATTTAGTCTCTGAAATACAAGGTCTTCAAGACAACGATCTAGTATTAGTGGAAATCAAGGGCAAGATAGAAGAACGACCTGATTTCAAGATAGAATCAGATGGAAGGTTGTTGTTCAGAGATAGAACTTGCATACCAGATTATGTAGAGCTAAAGAAGAAGATCTTAGATGAAGCTCACAGATCAAGGTATACGATTCATCCTTGATCTACCAAGATGTACCAAGACTTGAAGAGAATATTTTGGTGGCCTAACATGAAAAGAGAGGTAGTGGATTTCGTGTCTTGTTGTCTCACTTGTCAGCAAGTTAAGGCGGAACACCAAAAACCTACCGGTAAGCTTCATCCTCTTGATATTCCCAAGTGGAAGTGGGAAGATATCGGTATGGACTTTATAATGGCACTATCTAAGTCTAAAGGAGGACATGATGGAATTAGGGTCATCATAGATCAATTAACCAAGTCGGCACATTTCTTGCCAATCAAGAGCCGGTGGTCAATTGACGTTCTTGCTGCATTATACATCAAGAAGCTAGTTAGACTTCATGGAGTTCCAGTTTCAATCGTGTCTGACCGAGACCCTCATTTTACTTCTCATTTTTGGAAGGGTCTACAACATTCGATGGGGACAAGACTCAACTTTAGTACAACCTTTCATCCTCAAACGGATGGTCAGACCGAGAGAACAAATCAGGTAGTAGAGGATATGCTTAGAGCTTGTATCATTGATTTTGGTGGAAGCTTGCATGATCACTTGACTTTGGTCGAGTTTGCTTACAATAATAGCTACCAGGCAAGTATACAGATGGCACCTTTCGAAGCCTTATACGAAAGGAATTGTCGATCACCGTTGTGTTGGGATGAAGTTGGCAAAAAATAACTACTAGGCCCAGACATAGTTAGAGATACTTCTGAGAAGATCCAACTGATTAGAGAAAGACTTCAAGTAGCTCAATCTAGGCAAAAGGCTTATGCTGATAACCGAAGAAGAGATCTCGAATTTCAAGTCGGAGATCATGTATTCTTAAAGATTTCTCCAGGCCGAGGAATCAGGAGATTTGGTGTTAAAGGTAAGCTTACACCAAGGTATATCGGACCTTTTGAGGTATTAGCAAGAGTTGGCAAGGTTGCCTACCGTATTACCTTACCTCCTCAATTGTCCGACGTCCATAATATTTTTCACATATCTATGTTGAAGAAATATGTGCACGATCCATCACATGTCATAGATCATGGAGAACTGGTGATACAAAAGGATCTCACTTATGAGCAAAAACCCATGAGGTTTCTTGATCATGAGATACGTGCATTAAGGAACAAGATAATTCCCATGGTCAACGTTCAATGGAACAAATGCTCGGAACAAGAAGCCACGTGGGAGACCGAGGAATCCATGAAGAAAAGGTTTCCCAACTTATTTATGAATGGTATGTGCTCTGCACCCTCCACGTCTATATACGAGTGTATTTGGGGACCAAATTCTTTTTAAGTGGGGGAGGGTGTAGCAACCCTAGTAAATTGAAGGAATAAAATTCTAAATGGATTAAAAATTAAACCAATGATCAAGGCCCAACTTATATACACTTAAAACATACAACACATGGGCCAAATATGAATAGCGCCTCCTCTTAAGGCGCCAATTTATAAATTGAAGACCCCACATGGGGGCGCCAATTACAAGAATAACGCCTCTATCATGGACGCTATTTAACTAAAGGGAGCCTCTGTCCTAGGTGTTATTTCCTTGCAGGATGAAAAATAGAAACCGTTGCAGTGTTTCATTCGAACTAGGATGTTGTTCAGGAAGGTCCTGATCTGGAAGGATTAACACATAGGGAAGTTTAAATAACAATAGGATTCTTACATGGAAACTTTGATTCCAATCGAACTCTTAAATCCCAGTAGGGTTCCCTACCCTATAAATATATTCCTCCGAAGCCGTGCCAAGGCTACTGCCTCTAGACTTTTGCATCGTACGTGAAGGAAGAAGCTTCAACTTCTTCCTCTTGTTGTCAGCGTGAAGAAGTGCTACTCCTTCTTCCCCGCTGCTACCAACTGCTACCTCGACATAAAAAGAAGCCTCTTTTACTTCTTCTCTACTACTGGTTCTCCTTCATCCGGTAAACCTATAGAAGTTTATATTCCTCCTGTTGCGGTGAGCGGGAGGGGAGGACAGCTGTGTCTTTATTTTTTTTCCCCTGCTGGATGAAGCTTGCTATTGTTGATGATACTCTTTTCTTCTTCCTGCTGTCGTTGCCCAGTTACTCTGTTGTAAATAGAGTATCGTACTGAGGTTGTTTTTGTTACAGATCCTTCATTCTCCTCACGTTTCTATCATCCAAATCAACCACAAGGTAGGTGTTCTCAAGTACAAGCCCAATCTAATAGTTATTAAATCATAATCATGCATATAGGTCTGTTAGAATGTTTTCAGTAGGTTTAAATGTATTTATGGAAGTTTTAGTAGAACGTGCCTCCCTCTAGGGCTCTATTTTATATAGCGATAGTGCAAACAGTCATCAGATTAGTTGGATAATTAATAATTACACATGTTCAAAATTTAATAACTGTGAACCATGACATCTAATTTAATGCATGAGTATACTGTTAGATTCCTGCTATTTTCCTTTGTATGTACATGTCTCTAGTTTCTTGATTGGACATACTCCAGAAATCATGTGTCTATGATTGTACCTGCCTGGTGCGTATCATATGACAAAGAATTAACGACCGTCTTCAGGTCGTCATTTAATGAACGCCCCCACACACGGGTGCTAATTAGTGAATAACATGAGAACTTCAAACTATTCATGACCAAATTACATAGATATTGAATTAACGACATGCACCCTACCACTAATTTAAAATATGACGCCCCTGACAAGGGCGCTATTTACTGAATTGAAGACTTAAGCTAAGTCGCCATTTATATAATATCTAAAATTTGAGAATTTTTACAGATTTTAATATATATAGAACCTAGATATAATGACTGAATGAACAGTCATTATATATTAAACTAGCGACCCTGCCCAGGGCACTATTTCATAAATTGAAGACTTGATCTCAGTGGCCAATTTCCTATTTTCTGATTTTCGTGGTTTTCTGGAACCCTTGATAGTGGGTTATGTTTATAGGCACTATATTCCATTCCGTGAGTATAGTCCCACATTTCACGATGTTTTATCGATTACCCCTTAACTCTTGGTGACATACGAGCCCTCCGTTGGACATTTCGTTCCTTCGGACTAGTAAGTTAGTCAATGGGACATCCGTAAGACTCCTCGTAGCCTTGGATTCCCTCAAGGCCGATTGAGCAGGATGTACCACTAAAACCTATGACATTTTTTATTTCCATTTCACTCTAAAGAAACATGGTATACCGGCCCTTATGGTATGCTTATTAGCCGCCGTGAGAATAATTCTTGAGCTAATGGAAAACCATACCATTGCTATCCATCTTGGATTGTGTGCCTCTACAAAGACACCAATTCTTTCTACCTATCATGTACAAAGGATGAGCAATCATGTGAATATGAGTGCTTATTCTTATTCACTTGGCACCCATTAGGGAGCCAAATCCACCTAGTTTCTATGAGTATCGTGATTGTACCGATTTGACCGTAGTATGTCCTTACATGTAACTTTTGTCCTTGTGATTCTATTTCACAAGATCTACCTTATATTCCTACAAAGGTTCATTCTGTTGAAATTCTATATTGGCTATAACTATAGTGGATGTCGAAATACATGATTCAATACTAGCGCATATAAGGGCCCGATCTGGTCTTGGGAGGAGCACCCGAAAGTACTTGTGTCCATGGGAGCTATTATTGATCACGGTGTGGCATTGCACCGAAGTGCATGACTTGCTTGACTAGACATTTCCACAAACTCTTGTACTTGTACTTGACTTGACGTGACTTGATATGCGTGACCCGAAAAGGGTATTTACTAGCTTGCTTGATAAACATGATAGCCAATTCTTGACATGACTTGATAAACATACATGCTTGCCTATCTTGATATAATTACATGAAATCTTGGGTATCTTGCTAGATCATTCTAGTTATCTCTTGCTATACGTTCTCTCTATTGTCGTTTCATGCGAACATGCATAGCTTTACTTGCATCCATGCAACATGTAATTTACTTAAAGTAAGCTAGCACTTGAGATATAATTCCTACTGAGCGTTCGCTCACCTAGTGTTTTCCCCGATTTTTAAGGTAATTCCGATTATGAGACTCATTCGGATGGGGATGGACTAGAGTGAAGAGTTAGAGCCATTCCAACCGTCTAGCGTTATCTAGTCCTGTCTGTTCTATTTTTCTTGAGTCATCCATTGTACTTTTCCGTTTATTGAGTTCTTAGTTCTTTTATCAAGAGTTGTAATAGAAGTACTTAAAGGTTTATGGTTAATAAAGGACTTGGTTATCTTTACTTGTGCGCGCTCTAGCTATGTATGTCAAATACACTTACGCTCTGATTGATATGATTGATATAAACTCGTCACGCATCTCTGGGTTCCTTCCGCGCTCAGGGCATGACAATTCTTTTGGGAGCATTTAGACTTTTGAGCTTCGAGCTTTTGAGTGAGCTTTTAGCTTTTGCCTTTGATTTTGCCCCTTTTCGTTTATTTCTTTTGCTTTTGTGAATGCAGAATCAGGTCATAATAGGCTGTCCCTACTTGAGACCTTCCTTTTTATCAGGGTGTTTAAATTAGTTATCGTCCCCTTATTCACCACTTGCCCCTATTTTTAGCCGAATGAGGAGAAAAATAAGTATTTTCACTTTCCCCTAAGCATGGCCAAGGGAGAAACGGTGTTTCACAAAAAAGAAAAATCGAACCACAGAGGTCGTGTAGTGTGTGAATATTGAACTAGGGACCTCCCTTCATGATCCAGTAAAGGAACACCCCGCCACCGGGCCGTTGCTGGCCTGACTCTATGGATAAAAATGCTTTAAATACAACCCATTCCACGGATTGGGCAATTCCTCACCCTCTGCATTAACAAGAGGATACGCGTTCTCTGGATAGATTTCTTTAACTACAAAAGGCCCTTCCCAATTGGGTTGCAACTTAGACCTAGGACCTGCTCATTTAATAAATTTACGTTTCAAAACCATGTTACCCACTTGAAACTTCCTTTCGATAACCTTCTTTTAAAAATGCCACGAGACGCGTTTTTGATAAACAGAGACGTGATTGGTTGCGTTAAGCCTCTTTTCATCTAAGAGTTCCAGTTGGACTAGCAACGTCTCTCGACGCTCGTAGAGATTAAGTTCTTTGTCTAGCTGCACTCTTAGGGAAGGGATCAAAATCTCATACGGGAGTACCGCCTCCATCCCATAAGTGAGAGCAAAAGGAGTTTACCCCGTGGGAGTACGGATGGAGGTGCGATAAGCCCATAGAGCTTCTATCAATTTGTCGGCCCAATCAGTAAATTTGTGTGACTCGCATGTTTTCTTAATAATTTTAAGAAGGATTTTGTTCGTGGCCTCGGCTTAGCCGTTGCCTTGAGGGTAGTATGGCGATGAATGATGTAATGAAATATTAAATTTCTTACAGAGGTCCTGAAGTTCTTGAGATACAAATTGAGGCCCGTTGTCGGTGACGATATCACTTGGCACTCCAAACCGTGAAATGATATTCTTCAGGATGAAGGGGCATACTGTGGTAGCTTTGATTTCTGCATAGGCTTCAGCTTCCGCCCACTTGGTGAAGTACTCAGTTGCAGTGAGGATAAATGATTTATGTTTAACCTGAGCATTAGGATCACCCAGTGGGCCTACAATATCAAAAACCCACATGGAGAATGGCCAAGGAGCAGAGAGTGGATGGAGAGAGGAAGCAGGAGAATGGATTTTATCGACATGAAGTTGGCATTGAAGACACCTACGGACTTAGGTGGAACAGTCTTCTTCTAGGGTTGGCCAGTAATAGCCCTGCCTAAGAATCTTCTTTGCCAAAGCTTGATCGTTAACATGTCCTCCACACTCACTTGCGTGAGCTGCTTCAACAACCTTCCAAGCCTCATCGTCATCCAAACACAAGAACTCCGTTGAGAGCCCGCCTATACATCTCTACTGCAATAATCGTGTACCTGGAGGTGACTCTTCTGATGGCCTTACGCTGCTCGACATTGGCCATCTCTGGGAAGGATCCATCCTTACAATATTGCTATATTTCATAATACCATAGTAATTCCTCTTCTTCTATAATCTCTTCAACCTTAGTTAAAGACACTTCCTTCAAATTTTCCCTTTCAACTTTCTTCTCTACAGATTTCCTAAGGTGGTCAAACCAGGGATCCTGAAGGGAAGGAGCATCTAACCGCTGGACCACAATGCTCTCAGTGGCGCGACTGAGAGGGAAAGAAAGGGAAGAAGCAAGCGATGCAAGTGCATTGGCTAGAATGTTATGAGAATGAGGAGTGTGAATATAGATGAGCTTACGAAACTGCCTAGCCAAGAGCGTAACCAAATCTTGATAGGGCTTGAGCTTGGGGTCACGAGTGCGGTAAGTTGAAAGAACTTGACGCACACCAACTGAGAGTCTCCTGTGATGTTTAGGTATCGCGCACCCATGATGTAGGCGTGCTTCAGTCCAGTAAGGAGAGCCTCATACTCGGCTATGTTGTTTGTGGCAGGAAAAGAGAGCTGGCAAGCGATGGGGATGGTTACTCCTTCCGGAGTGAGGAGAATAGCGCCAATTCCACGGCCTTGAGAATTGAGAGCACCGTCGAAGTGCAAGGACCATAAGGGGAGATGAGTAAGCACAGCCAGGTGCTCGTCAAAAAACTCATCCTGCATTGAATCAGTGTGAGGGATAGGAGAATGAGCAAGATGTTCAGCAAATGTGTATCCCTTGATTACTTTCTGAACGACAAAGGTGATGTCAAATTGAGAAAGAAAGCTCTACCAGCGAGCTAATTTGCTAGAAATGACAGGTTTTTCTAGTAGGTAACGGATTGGGTTCATTCTAGAGATCAACTTAATTTCATGGGCCAGGAAATAGTGCTTGAGTTTCTAAGCTACCCATACTAACGCTACGCAGGTCTTCTCCATGGCAGTATACTTAGATTCAGCAGGATTGAACAACCTAGAGAGGTAGTATGCTGCCCTTTCTCTTCCTTCATCATCCACTTGCTCCAGGACAGCTCCTAGGGAGTCATCAATAACAGAAATGTATAATATCAAGGGTTTCCCAGGGACAGGGGGTTGCAGAACCGGGAGATTAGATAGATAAACCTTAGGATCCTCGTAGGCCTTCTGACATTGCTCATTCCATTCAAATTTAGCCCCCACCTTCAATAATTCATAGAATGGGCGACACCTTTGCGAATGCTGAGATATAAATCTTCGAATGAATTGCAAACGCCCAATCAACCCTCTAAGTTCCGTGATGTTCTTAGGCGGTGGCATTTCCATAACGGCCTTTGCCTTCTTCGGATCGATCTGAATCCCCCGCTTGCTAACTATGAACCCTAGTAATTTCCCTGATGCAACTCCAAACACACATTTCTTTGGATTACTTTTTAACTTATACTCCCTAGCCCTTTGCAACACCATAGCTAAAATGGCGGGGTGTTCTTCCTTGGACATCGATTTCACTAGAATATCATCCACGTAAGCTTTCATATACACATGCATCATGTCGTGAAAGATAGCCATCATTGCCCGCTGATACGTGGCACCTGCATTCTTTAATCCAAGCGGCATAACAACATACCAGTATCTGCCCTAGGGCATGGTGAAAGAGGTTTTCTCGGTTAGGATGCAAGGCCCAGATACAGAGGGGGGTGAATGTATCCCTCTACAAATATAGCCTAATTAAAACTCTAAAGCTCAGTTATGCGGAATTAAAACTGTTGCAGAAATAAACTGAGGATACTTAGAAGGATCAAAGCAAGACAATAGCTCAATAAGCCCTCAAACGATCCTAAGCAATCATCTAATGCGCAGCAATAAGAAGAACATATAAGGAATAAAAGCACACCACAAGGGAACACCGGGATTTTTTAGGTGGTTCGGTCCACAGACCTACGTCCACCCCTCACTCCAAACCGGAGTGAGGCTTCCACTAGTTAGGCTAGAACAGCAGACTTAGTCTGCAACAATTGCTGCCAAACAGCTTGACCAGGGGAACAACCTCCCCTCTTCCTCCCAACCGAAGGGACACCACAAGTGACTCCCAGCCACTTGGAACCAGAGACGCAAGTCTCTCTTCCTCCAGACCAAGAGGGAACACCTAGTCTTGCAAACCACAAGACCAGAACCGGAGATGAATCTCCCTTCTTCCAAACCAGGAGGGAACCCACAAGTGACTCCCAGCCACTTGCAACCTAGAGGTCTCGGACCTCCCTTCCTCCCAACCGGAGGGAAACAACCACAAGTAGCACCCAGCTACTTGCAAACCGAAGACACAAGGTCTCCCTTCTCCTGAGTCCACAGGAGGAACCCGACCTCACACTAGAGGATCAGAAGAACAACTGAGTATAGTTAAAAAAGAAAAACAAAAACAAAAGACGCAACAACAGAAAGCTGGAAAGATGAAATACACAAAAGCTATCGCAGGAGCGAACTGGATTGGATCTGATCCAAGGTCAAGTGAACGATGCTTCTATTCTTCTTCACGAGCTCTCCATCTCTCTCTTTCTCTTTTTCTGTTTCTTCTTCTGCTGGATCTCACGATCTCTCTTCTGCTCTCTCACTCTTCTTCTTTCTTCTTCTTCTGCTCACTGCCTCTCTGCCTCTCTTCTGTTCACTCTTTTTCGATCTGTTGATCAGCCTTCTTCAGATGGACGAAGGCTTCTTCTTATAGCAGCAGCAGATAGGGCTAAATGCTCTTTTCGATTCCCGCCCAAGCTTCAGTCCACGTGGTGGCTTCTCAGAATCTTGGATCACGTGTCAGGTGCCAGCTTCGGGTCACGTGCCCAGACTCTGCAGGTTTAATGAAAAGTTCAGTCGATTAGCAAAGCAAGGCTGTATAGACTTCATATAAAAGCAGCAGAGTTTAGACTTAAGAGTGCATTGTGTATGTAGTGTACATACTTTGCATTGCAGGCTAACAACGATGTATAGACTTGCTGTGGAGGCTGTTAACAAAGTGTGTACATGCATGATGCAGCTCGAGTGTATAGACTTGAATGGTGATAACGAGTGTATAGACTTGAGAACAAGTGAACACGGCGATGTGTGGACTTGGTGTGTGCTGTGACCAATGTATAGACTTAGCAATATGGAGTGTACAGATTTTAGCTTGAAGAATGTTCAGCCTTTGAGTGCTGAAGAGTGTACAGACTTGTTTGATCGAGCATGCTACAGTGTGTAGACTTGAAGAATATGCAATGCAGACACAAGACTGTATAGACTCAACGATGCAAGCGATGTACAGACTTTGAAACAAAGGCAATGTATAGACTTTGAAACAAAGGCAATGTATAGACTTTGAAACCAAAGGCAGTATATAGACTTTGAAAACCAAAAGCAGTGTATAGACTTTGAAAACCAAAGGCAGTGTATAGACTTGATGATGCAGTTCAACTGCCAATGTACATACTTGATTACCAAGAGCGATGTATAGACTCCAAAGCAGATGACAAGACCATGTACAGACTTGAAGTGAAAACCAATGTATAGACTTGGCCCCTTGAAGGATGTACAGATTTCGTGGCGCTGTACAGACTTGAAAGAAGGATGGCCAAGACAATCGGATGTACAGACTTGATGCTTCATGCAACAGGGCAATGTATAGACTTAGAAAAGCTTGGACACTACGATGTGCAGACTTAGCGATGTATAGACTTTAGCCACCAATGTACAGACTTGGCCCAACTAAGAACCGATGGATGTATAGACTTTACGAGCACAATCCAATGTATAGACTTTGCCAAGCACAGTGCAATGTGTAGACTTTGCCACAGTCCAATGTATAGACTTTGCCTGGAACAGTCGGATGTATAGACTTTGCTTGGAACACTAGACACTGGACGCTGTACAGACTTTGCCTCGTGCAGCTACAAGAATGTATAGACTTGGCCTTTTAGGTGTGGCTGTACAGACTTTGTGTGAAAGTATGAACAGTGATGTATAGACTTTACAGTGAATGCATCAGCAGTGAATCAATGTATAGACTTTGAAGAATGATGCATGACGCTGTATAGACTTCACCTCATGCATGAACAGTGCAGTGTATGGACTTGGTGTTCTGCATGCTACAGTGCTAATGTATGGACTTGAGCAAAGCAAGCATGAACACTGTGGCAATGTACAGACTTCCAATGTGCAGACTTGAATGCTCGACCAGTGTACAGACTCTGATGAACATGCAAGTGAATGTATAGAATATGTGCAATGTGCAAACATGTCAGCGAAATGCACAATGTATAGACTTGCGATGCCATGAAGACAATGTTCAGACTTGTGCAGCTAGCCATTGTATAGACTCTAAGTGAGATGGAGGAATGTGTAGACTTGGTCACATGCATGAACGATGTACAGACTTTGAAATGCTTGAAGAGGATGTACATACTTCATGAGACGCTGCATGCCAATGTATAGACTTCATGAACAAGATGCAATGCTAACTGTTGTATAGACTTGTGAAACGATGCAAGCTACAGGACAATGCAAGCTGTTTAGACTTTGTGTGTTCAAATGCCAATGTACAGACTTAGCTTTGAGCATGGGCTGTACAGACTTGGTGAATGCAATGTTCAGACTTGGACGCATGCTGTGCCATGCGATGTATAGACTTCCCTTCGAGCATCTACAGTGTAGTGTATGGACATGCAAACTTGAATGTGCAGACTTGATGACTGATGAATGATGTATAGACTATGCTGAAAGGGTATGGCAGCAACACCCATTGTACAGACTAACATCAGACAATCCAGATAAAATACAATTATGAAATGCATGAACAATTATGAAATGCACTAATGCACACAACACACAGTCTCAGCCTATTCGTTGGTTATGTACTTCAGATAAGATGTTCAATGAAACATTCATATGCAACACAAACAGATTTATATTTGACCAAAACAGATGATGACTTATAGTGTTTACTATCATCAAAACCACAGGGACACAACAATCTCCCCCTTTTTGATGATGGCAACACTATGAGTCATACAACACAAACAGATCACAAATAGATTTATATGACTTGATCAAATATTTCTCCCCCTTTGACTTCAGCAAAAAGATATTAGTTGAAAAGGGAAGAATAAGGCTGCATGAGATGAGTGAAATAAAAGCTCCCCCTTTGACTAAGCTCCCCCTTAATGGCAATTAGCTCCCCCTGAAAAGAATAATGATCAGAAACGTTTTAAAGGTTGAAACCAATTGAGATGAAGGGAGACTATCAACAAAAACACAGGGACACTTAAGAATGCTGACTAGATCTCTCCCTTTAAGAAAGACACTCAGCATGACAGGAAAGCTCCCCCTGATTAGATGGAGTGAAAGAAGTGATAAACATCTATCAGCAAAGGCATATGGGCACTCAAGGATTACCACAGTCTGAAGTCACAGTGAATAAATGAAGAAGCAGAATTTTCATTAGTACACCAAATTCATAAATCTTTGTAAAACAAATTTCAGATTCTTCAATTATAATAGATTATGAGTGAGTTTAAACTTACCATCATGATTTAAGAGAGATGTATTCAAAGTTTATCAAGAAAATTCAATACTCATATCTGAAACACCTTTTAATAAAGATGAACCAACAACTCATTTGATATTCATGTTTAACCTCCTTCCATCTTACTCATTTAAATTCAATGATTCCTATGGAAGTTACACAAGATAATATTGAGATTAAACAGAAATACATGAGACTGAACTTGTCTTTAGATTTTCAGACTTTTCTATTGAACAGCACTCATTTTTCCTGAGCAAGTTTGGTTCAGTCAACACCTTTTTACGTGAGGCACAACACGTCTTAGGTGAAGTGACCCAGTTACTCAGTGTGACAACCATATTGCCTCTCAAAAAGAACAGAGTTAGCAATTTGGAGTGTCTTTTTACATGAGGAGACACCTTGATCAAAGGCCAGAATCCCCAGTTACTCAACACATCCATGCCATTGCTCTGTCAGATTTTTCTAACATTTTGAAAAGAGAGTTAACTATGGCACTTCATGACATGGGCTAACTCCATTTCTTAGATAGAGAACCCAGTTTCTCTGTGACCAAAGTCATTGCTCTTGCTTTAAATTTCTTTCTCATATTTTCAAGTTTTTAGATTTTTCAAACAAAGCTCAGTACACTGAAATGTTTAAAAACAATACTTTCTACATGTATCTTAACCAAATAAAACCATGTCTTTTAAAATTTTAGATTTCAGAAGGTTTTGTATGAAGTTCATGAGACAATTGGTTAAGATTTATTAAGCATGATGATTCAGATATTTTCAAGTCTTTTACATCAAAACTTATTAAATACATTAGTCTTAGATCAATTTGATTCATAAAAACATTCTTAATCCAGTATAATAGAAGATTCTTCTTTTCAGAATATGTCTGATTTATGTCTAGGGTGCACTGACTAAAATCTTTCCTCATTCAGATGAATCAATGACATTGCCAGGAAATCAGTGGAATCAACAAAGCATTTTCATTGAGAGATTAGCAGAGAGCAATTCTGATACCAATTGTTGAGAGAATAGAGCAATTCACAAGCCAGCATTAAAGACTAAAATTTAGTCAAATTAGCTTGTACCGGATTGACAAGATATGAAGAAATGTGAATGACAGGAACAAGCTAGCAATTGAATTCATAGCGGACAGAATCAATGGTTGAGTCTGGAATTCAGACAGATCAGCCGATAAGTATAGACAACAGGGAATTCAAGAGAACCGCACATTATGGATTCAGATTGCTAGACAGAAGAAGTTCAAGAGATGAAGAAGTGATCAAACAAGAATGCTCCCCCTGTCTAGATACAATGAGTCATTTCTTTTTAGATTTTTTTTTAATGTAGGAAATGCAATGCAACTAACTACATATATGCATTCAGCAAATGAGATTATCATGATATGTAAACATCAGTCAAACTCCCCCTTACAAAGTGCATGATATGCAATTAAGACATTGAAACATGATTTCAAAGATTATGCTCATTCAAACTGCCCTATAAAATAAAATGACTCATGGTACTAGGCGGAGCACTTGATCTTAAAAGACCATCTCACACATAGTAAGAACCTCCAGACAGATTTCCCTGCCTTTTGGTAGCTTACCATTTAATATACCATAGTGGTCATGAATGACAGTGCAATATTGACAGTCCTACTTGCATCAGATTTTCAATGATTGTGTATGCAAATTCAGACAATCATTAAAACACAAATCATGGCAATTTCCATCAACAGAGTTGAGTGCAAAACATACCATCAGATGAGGAGAGTTCAGAGAATTCAGATTTGACAATGCAGATAATGAATGAATATGCAAAAACAGATTTAACATGCTATGCAGTAAATCTATAAGAACAGGAGGTGCAAGAAATTTACCTGAAAAGTTCAGGAAGGGGTTTTCATTCTTGAGTGCCTTGGATTAATCCCCTCTTTATTAATCAGCTTCCAAGGCACACCTGCAAGTTAGCAAATTATTTTGCACAAATAGGCACCCAAGAAGTCTTGGGTCCTGACATGACAGTATCACTCCTAGCAGGTCTTCTCAGCACATTTTTAACTTGATGATTATCATATTTCATCAGAGGATAACCATCCATCAAATGTCCAGATTTGCCATAATGATGGCAAGAAGTAGCAGATTTCTGATATGATTTATGCACATTCTTATTAGCATGTGTTCTATGTGCATATGCATGAAATTTTCTGTTAACAGAATAAGAATTATGTTTACCAAAGCCAATTTGGTTTTGATATCCTGCCAGCCAACAGGTTGCAGCCCTGTGACCTGGCTTCCCATAATGATGGCATGTAAATTTCGCAACATGGGGTTTACCAGAGTTATTCTGAACATGCCAACAGTCCTTGACTGTGTGGCCATACTTCCCACATTTAAAGCACTCATTGTGCTTGCCTTTAAAACCATTTCTATCAAAAGCATTTCTACTTGTAGGGAAGTTAACAGTTTTAGAATTAAATTTCTTCCCCTGATCATGCCAACACTTTGCAGCAATGTGGCCCGATTTGCCACAGTGACAACAGTAAATTTTCTCATTCAGATGATCATGACTTCTCGCATGAGATCTCTTAGCTTCCTTGTCATCTTGTTTCATTGAGTAGTTACATTCATGCATAACATGACCAATTTTATGACAATAGAAGCAATGAATTCTTTTCTTTTGAACAAAAGAAGGTTTCTTAACATGAAGCTTCCTACCATGTATTTTATCAACATTCAGATCATCCTTGTTGAGCACAAGACAATTGTACATGAAGTGACCAAATTTCCCACAGTAGAAGCAATTAACATACTTAGCATGAGATTTCTTGTCACCTTGAACTTTCTCAGTATGTTGATTGTTCTTTTTATTTATTTTCTATTTTGTTTTCTTATTTTCTTGATCAGCAACTTGTTTAGGGGATGAGGTGGAGGTGCTAGCTATGTTTGAGCTACGCACGAAGGTTGTATGAAGTTTATTCCTCATTCCCTGCTTAACTTGAGAACTACTACCCTTCTTCATGCAATTATCTGTGGATACAACATTCTGCTTCTCTTGATTAGCAGAATCAGACAGAGACTTATTCAAATTCAAATTTTCATTCCTAAGAGAAGAGATGAGTAGTTCAGAGTTTGTTAGATCTTCTTCACATGTGAGAATTTGTTTCTGCATGGTGTCATTCAGATTTTTCACAATTTCTAGTTCCTGTTTCAATTCATTCTCAAATTGAATTTTCTTATCAGCAGATTTTTCTTTTTCAAATGACAACCATTTTTCAGAAAAGACAGTATTAAGAACCATTAGCCTTTTATTTTGATCTTTTAGATGAGAATTTTCTTCAATCAACTTGTTTTCAAATTCTTCTTTCAATTTCAATTCAGATTTTAGATTTTCATTTTCAGCCTTTAGACTTGTGATTTTAGCATTTTTCTCTTTTCTTAATTTTCTTTTTTCTGACTTAATTCTTTCATATTTTTCCAGTAGATGCTCATGCATGGCAAGTAAATCATCAAAGCTAATATCCTCGGTCTCAGAATTTACCTGGGATGGAGACTCATCTTCAGTCTGATCCCTTCCTTCAGCCATCATACATACTCCAACTTGTTCCTTATAGATGGTTTTTATTTTGTCCATTATCTCCTTCCCAGACTTGCATCCTGCAACACATGGAAAATTTTCAATATTAACTAAGTTTCTCAGAATGTTAAAGACATTAGCATTCTCCCTGTCGTTTATCCTATCCTCTCTAGACCATATGGTCTGATCATGAGGTAATTGGTGTGGGCCTTTTGAAATCAACCTCCATAGATTAGGGTCAATGGAATTTATATAAACGCATAGGTCACCAATCCAATTACTGAAATTAGAACCATCGAACACAGACGGACGAGCCATTAAAGTAGATGGCAAAGGATTCAACGCACAAAGCAATCGACAAGAGATGCATCAGAAGCGAAATATCACCGAACAGAAACTGTAAAGCATGAAATCAACTCAGCAGGATCCTCTGTAGATCGTTGGATCGGGAAGACAGAGACCTGCTCTGATACCAATTGTTAGGATGCAAGGCCCGGATACAGAGGGGGGGTGAATGTATCCCTCTACAAATATAGCCTAATTAAAACTCTAAAGCTCAGTTATGCGGAATTAAAACTGTTGTAGAAATAAACTGAGGATACTTAGAAGGATCAAAGCAAGACAACAGCTCAATAAGCCCTCAAACGATCCTAAGCAAGCATCTAATGCGCAGCAATAAGAAGAACATATAAGGAACAAAAGCACACCACAAGGGAACACCAGGATTTTTTAGGTGGTTCGATCCACAGACCTACGTCCACCCCTCACTCCAAACCGGAGTGAGGCTTCCACTAGCTAGGCTAGAACAGCAGACTCAGTCTGCAACAATTGCTGTCAAACAGCTTGACCAGGGGAACAACCTCCCCTCTTCCTCCCAACCGGAGGGACACCCCAAGTGACTCCCAGCCACTTGGAACCAGAGACGCAAGTCTCTCTTCCTTCAGACCAGGAGGGAACACCTAGTCTTGCAAACCACAAGACCAGAACCGGAGATGAATCTCCCTTCCTCCAAACCAGGAGGGAACCCACAAGTGACTCCTAGCCACTTGCAACCTAGAGGTCTCGGACCTCCCTTCCTCCCAACCGGAGGGAAACAACCACAAGTAGCACCCAGCTACTTGCAAACCGAAGACACAAGGTCTCCCTTCTCCTGAGTCCACAGGAGGAACCCGACCTCACACTAGAGGATCGGAAGAACAACTAAGTATAGTTAAAAAAGAAAAACAAAAACAAAAGACGCAGCAACAGAAAGCTAGAAAGATGAAATGCACAAAAGCTCTCGCAGGAGCGAACTGGATTGGATCTGATCCAAGGTCAAGTGAACGATGCTTCTATTCTTCTTCACGAGCTCTCCATCTCTCTCTTTCTCTTTTTCTGTTTCTTCTTCTGTTGGATCTCAAGATCTCTCTTCTGCTCTCTCACTCTTCTTCTTTCTTCTTTCTTCTTCTTCTGCTCACTGCCTCTCTGCCTCTCTTCTGTTCACCCTTTTTCGATCTGTTGATCATCCTTCTTCAGATGGACGAAGGCTTCTTCTTATAGCAGTAGCAGATAGGGCTAAATGCTCTTTTCGATTCCCGCCCAAGCTTCAGTCCACGTGGCGGCTTCTCAGAATCTTGGATCACGTGTCAGGTGCCAGCTTCGGGTCACGTGCCCAGACTCTACAGGTTTAATGAAAAGTTCAGTCGATTAGCAAAGCAAGGCTGTATAGACTTCATATAAAAGCAGCAGAGTTTAGACTTAAGGGTGCATTGTGTATGAAGTGTACAGACTTTGCATTGCAGGCTAACAGCGATGTATAGACTTGCTGTGGAGGATGTTAACAAAGTGTGTACAGGCATGATGCAGCTCGAGTGTATAGACTTGAATGGTGATAACGAGTGTATAGACTTGAGAACAAGTGAACACGGCGATGTGTGGACTTGGTGTGTGCTGTGACCAATGTATAGACTTAGCAATATGGAGTGTACAGACTTTAGCTTGAAGAACGTTCAGCCTTTGAGTGCTGAAGAGTGTACAAACTTGTTTGATCGAGCATGCTACAGTGTGTAGACTTGAAGAATATGCAATGCAGACACAAGAGTGTATAGACTCAACGATGCAAGCGATGTACAGACTTTGAAACAAAGGCAATGTATAGACTTTGAAACAAAGGCAATGTATAGACTTTGAAACCAAAGGCAGTATATAGACTTTGAAAACCAAAAGCAGTGTATAGACTTTGAAAACCAAAGGCAGTGTATAGACCTGATGATGCAGTTCAGCTGCCAATGTACATACTTGATTCCCAAGAGCAATGTATAGACTTCAAAGCAGATGCCAAGACCATGTACAGACTTGAAGTGAAAACCAATGTATAGACTTGGCCCCTTGAAGGATGTACAGACTTCATGGCACTGTACAGACTTGAAAGAACGATGGCCAAGACAATCGGATGTACAGACTTGATGCTTCATGCAATAGGGCAATGTATAGACTTAGAAAAGCTTGGACACTACGATGTGCAGACTTAGCGATTTATAGACTTTAGCCACCAATGTACATACTTGGCCCAACTAAGAACCGATGGATGTATAGACTTTACGAGCACAGTCCAATGTATAGACTTTGCCAAGCACAGTCTAATGTGTAGACTTTGCCACAGTCTAATGTATAGACTTTGCCTGGAACAGTCGGATGTACAGACTTTGCTTGGAACACTAGACACTGGACGCTGTACAGACTTTGCCTCGTGCAGCTACAGGAATGTATAGACTTGGCCTTTGAGGTGTGGCTGTACAGACTTTGTGTGAAAGTATGAACAGTGATGTATAGACTTTACAGTGAATGCATCAGCAGTGAATCGATGTATAGACTTTGAAGAATGATGCATGACGCTGTATAGACTTCACCTCATGCATGAACAGTGCAGTGTATGGACTTGGTGTTCTGCATGCTACAGTGCTAATGTATGGACTTGAGCAAAGCAAGCATGAACACTGTGGCAATGTACAGACTTCCAATGTGCAGACTAGTGTACAGACTCTGATGAACATGCAAGTGAATGTATAGACTATGTGCAATGTGCAGACATGTCAGTGAAATGCACAATGTATAGACTTGCGATGCCATGAAGACAATGTTCAGACTTGTGCAGCTAGCCATTGTATAGACTCTAAGTGAGATGGAGGAATGTGTAGACTTGGTCACATGCATGAATGATGTATAGACTTTGAAATGCTTGAAGAGGATGTACATACTTCATGAGACGCTGCATGCCAATGTATAGACTTCATGAACAAGATGCAATGCTAACTGTTGTATAGACTTGTGAAACGATGCAAGCTACAGGACAATGCAAGCTGTTCAGACTTTGTGTGTTCAAATGCCAATGTACAGACTTGGCAAATGCAATGTTCAGACTTGAACGCATGATGTGCCATGCGATGTATAGACTTCCCTTCGAGCATCTACAGTGTAGTGTATGGACATGCAAACTTGAATGTGCAGACTTGATGACTGATGAATGATGTATAGACTATGCTGAAAGGGTATGGCAGCAACATCCATTGTACAGACTAACATCAAACAATCCAGATAAAATGCAATTATGAAATGCATGAACAATTATGAAATGCACCAATGCACACAACACACAGCCTCAGCCTATTCGTTGGTTATGTAATTCAGATAAGATGTTCAATGAAACATTCATATGCAACACAAACAGATTTATATTTGATCAAAACAGATGATGACTTATAGTGTTTGCTATCATCAAAACCACAGGGACACAACATTCTCTTGGTCCTCGGGAGCAAGATGGATTTGATTGTATCAAGAATATGCATCCATATATGAAAGGGCTTCATACCCAGCCGTGTTGTCCACCAACACGTCAATGTGAGGAAGCGAAAAATCATCCTTCAGACATGCCTTATGTAAGTCCCTGAAATCAATACAAATCTGAATCTTTCCATCCTTTTTCATCACTAGGACTATATTTGCCACCCATTGTGGATATAACATGACTCTAATAAACTTGGCCTTGTGTAATTTATCAACTTCCCCTTTTATCCTTAAGGCCATTTGAGGGTGGAATCTCCTTGACTTTTGTTTAACGGGTGTTGCCCCAGATTTAAGGATAAGTCTGTGTTCAACCAGAGCGGGGTCAAGACCCAGCATGTCCTCATAGGACGAGGCAAAAGAATCGCTATACTCCCTTAAAACCTTAATTAGCTCCTCTTCAACCTGAGGAGTGAGATTAGCAAAAATAAGTATCGGCCTGGTGTCCTCTTCAGTTCCGAGATTGATGTCTTTTGTGGGTTCATCCACTATCGACGATGGTTCATCAAATCTCTTCAAACCCTGTGCGTACAAATCGGCAGCGTCGTCCCTGTCGCTTTCCTCATCATTGATAGGGTCCTTCTCGTCTATGATTTATATACCCCTAATCCGTCATTGCTCCACACCACGTCTACTTCCTCATCTTCCTCTAGGACAATGGCGGTTTATACAAACTAAGGACATTTGAGAATGGCATGACATCTTTGAGCAAAATCTTGAAGAAACCTATCTGGAACGGATTTAGAATCACACATCACAGGGTGCGCCGCAGACGTGGATGGGCTGACAACACTATAACTAGACTCTACCCCAACTGACTCCACTGACCTAAGGGACTCTGCACACTGTACATCTGACCTAGGAGATAAGAAATCTACAGGGAAAGAAGCAGGGGCCGAATGCCCTTGGGACGATGGACAGTACATAGCATAATCCTCCAGCGAAACCTCTGTTTTAAAATTGGCATTTTTTTTGGGAAATCGGAGGAAATCATGCAACAAGAGTGGCTAGAGGAGGAAGGAGGAGGAGGAAGTTGCATGGGAAATAGAGATTGATGCGGGACGAGACCACGGACACGACAAGCTCGTGATTGCCCCTTAACGAGAGAAGCGTCGGAGGTGCGCGATTGAGAAACTAGCAATGAGCTAGGGTGATCGGCTCTCTTTTGTGCCCGGATCGGGTCACGGGACGGTCACGTACTCTCTCGCAGCAGCGGTAATGAACATATAAAGTGAGCTAAATATCCCTACACATGCTCTCTAGCAGCGGCATAAACAAATATATATGAAGTAAGCAAAATGCCGAGAAGGGAGCGGAAACGATACCTCCACGCGCTCGGCGTGGGGAAGACGGGCCCGGCCGAAACTCGTACTCCCGAGATAAATATTACACAATGATGACAGTAATGAAATATCACCCACTCCACGCAGGGAGGTAAAGGGCTACACAATGGGGTCCGGGAGGACCGAATTCGGGTTGACGGGCGGCTTCTCGCGTTGATTCGGCAGCACCTGAACTTGTGACGGTGGGGCCCACGTGCTGTCCGGAGGGGCCGTGTGGGACCCGGTGGCACCGCTGTAGTGGAGGATGCCTGGAAGGGCGCTCCCTGGAGTGGGGGCGCGCTGGTTTGCCGGCCGGAGGCCGGGCGGCTCCGATCGGCACCGGTCGGAATAACCGGCCACGGGCTGCAACTTCTTGTTTTCAGCGCGCGTCTCGGCGGGAACGGGCGCTGCGATCAGCCCCGATGTCGGATCGACACGAGACTGGCGCCGTTGGAACGCTAATTTCAAATCCTTCAATATAGGCCTCGAGATGTGGTCTGGATCTGCGCGGATCTGTACTTATGGAATTTCCAAGTTCCTATTGTATAGTTCCTGAAATCTCAGGTCAGCAGAGAACTTTCTTGTGGATTGCCTTTTACCGCGAGGTGGACGTCCGAATCTGGGGTTGTGTTCTTCAAAAACGTTGTGGGAAATCAAGCTACGAAACCAGGACTATTTTTGGATCTGGATTTGGGGAAGGGTAAGAATTTATATGATTTTTGTACTAGCAGTGGGTCGGATCTGGAATCTGGCTGAGAACACTGTAGCTGAGGAAGAACACGAATTTCTAAAAATAGATAGAAGGATGATAAAAAATTAAGCAAATTTGTGGATGTAGGGGGTGATGGACAGAACTCCCAGTAAAATTGGTAGGGTTTGGACAAATTAAAAAGATGGTCGGAGGTGGGAAACACAGGGCTGCTGTCACTGTAGACAGAGACAAAACAGAACTAGGAATGAAAGATGCACGAACATGGGAAAATACTAAACAATGGAATTTAGGCGTGAGCATTTAGGTGGAGCTTGGGATACAAGGGAAGAACACACCATAAAAATTTCAGACCACGAAGAGGCCATGACTGATAGCAGGAATTTCGGGAAGATACCTCTGTCCAGCAGGACAGAACACCGAGAACGGTTTCGCGGTGGCTCGAAGGCGGCACGAACGGCAACGGCGGCGGCACAGATGATCACCGGAGGTGAAGAGGGGATGATAGAAGATGAAATCACTCTAGAACTAGAGGTTGGAGGAGAGGAACCAGAGGGGAGAGGGCTGGGGCCGCAATATGCTCCTTGGCATTCAACAAAATTTCTGATTTTTCATTGATTTTCTCATGAAAATACAAGCTTATATATGCTACCAATCTAATCTAATGTGGACCCTTGGATCAAGGGTTGGGGATTGAAGGGCTGGGATTGCATGCCACAAACACAAAAAAAGTATTAAATAATAGGGGAAGGGGGCGGCCTATTGACTATAAGGGGAGTTGAATGGGGTAGGTGGCCAACCTATTAGAATGTTGACCCATTCAAGCACATGTGTCCATATGACCAGCCCACCCTTCTAGATGTCCACCTAGGAAGGTTGACCAGGCCCACAAGGTGACATGGACCAATGGGAAAGGGCTGAGGGCCCCCTTGCTGGTCCTACTGCCTAATTGCATAAAAACCCACACAATACATGGGAATGACTCCTTGGCTTATAAAGCCTTACATTTACTTACATACTTTCCCAAGGATATAAACACAAACTAAAAGGACATAAATGTAATAAAAAAGGTACAGGCTCGGTGTCGATTCCCATCAATTCTCCCCGGGTGGGAGGAACTCGACCCCGTCGACTAGGGGTAGGGATGCTCAAGTACTCCGGCGGATCCGTCACCGTGCCAAGTAGCGCGGGTATGCTCCACTCCAAGTGACCGTCACCTGCTCATTCCATATATACTCGATATGCACAAGCTGCTATGGGCTAGAGGTGGACACTCCGGGTGGGGCACTCTCAAAAGGTAAGGGAGCAGCTCAAAGACTCACTAGGAATCACCACTGAGTCCCTATAAGTGACTGATCCAGGTATGGATGTGGAACCGATCCCATACTCATCAAGTGAGTCCACTCGCCTCTTACTCATAAGAGAACGACAACGAGCTTACACAAGACGCATGTAGACAAACAAACGACACACAAACCATGCCAACAAACCACACAAAACAAACCACACAAGGAAAACACACCGACTCATGTATGACCCTAGACTAAGATGGTGACACAAGCCCACTAGGTGGCGGTATCCTGGGCGGCGGGTGAGCCATCCAACTCTCCCCCCAAGGCATAGTATTCATCGGCTAGTGCGTCATCGGCCTCATAATTGACACACTCAAGCTCGGGAGGTGCGGGCTCTCCAACACCTAAGGCTAGGGTGGCGCGAGCGGGACACTCGCTGGCAAAGTGGCCAAATCCATGACAGTGGAAACACTGCACTCTCGACTGACTACTCTCTCCTATAAAAGGGGCCTTACCCTTATCATCCCGTCGGGTGGGGGGTGTAGGCAGTAGTGGGGGAGGTGTAGGTGCCTTGGACAATAGTGGAGGGGGGGCCGGTGCCAGAGGACGGGCTATGGGAGCCGGGGGACGGGCAACGGGTGCCGGTGGTTGGGGTGGAAATAGGTCCCGGGGTGGAGGAGGGCGAGGTCGAGGAGCAAAGTGCTCCTGACGGGTGGGCTCCTGAGGTCGAGCCATGGGAGGCCGAGGATGTGGGCCTATAGAGTGACGGGGCTCGGTGCTACGGAGAGGGGTGGGGCCCAACCGATGACTAGAGTCAAACTCTCCCTCGAATTGCTCTAACTCGAGAGCAACCTGGTATGCCTCTTCCAACGTCTTGGCATTACGGCGGAAAAGCTCATACTGATAGTGTGGCCGCAAACCTCGTCGAAAGCGGGAAACGGGCATGGTACTCTCCTCCGTGACAACACATCGTAGAAAGTACTCATCAAATTCAGCGATGTATTCGGAGACTGACCGGTCCCCTTGGCTAAGACTTTACCATCTATCGATGAGTTGCGGGCGGTATGTGGGAGGAAGGTACTTTTACCGAAGTTTATTCTTCATCTCGGCCCATGTGTCAATCGGGGGTTCTAGCCGCTGAAGTAGCAGGCTCTCCACATTCTTCCAATAGGTTTGTGCCTACCCCATGAGCTTCATGGTGGCAAATCGGACCCTTCGGCGCTCCGACATATCATACCACTCAAAATAACGGTCCATGCCGAACTCCCAATCTAGGTAGACTTTCGGATCCAAAGACCCGTAAAAAGAGGGAGGGTCCGCTCGCACGGTCTTAAGGACCCTATCATCATCCTCATCTCATTGTGGCTAAAAACCACGACGGCATTGACCATACCCCTCATAGGCATTGTCGGACTCATAGTCCTCGAGACCAAGGTCACGGTGCGGTAGTTCGGGAACCTGAGGAGGGGCGGGTGGAGGAGCCTGTGGTTGCTGGTTTTGGGCCGCGGGAGCGGGTTGGACTTGGGCCATGGGAGCGGGTTGGACTTGGGCCACCGCGGGAAGAGGTGCGGGTGGGCCTTGGCCTGCCCTAGGAGGGTCCCCGTGTGACATCCTATCTAACCGCCCAACGAGGTCTTGGACCGACCTATCGGAGGTCTCCATGCGTCCCTCCATGGCTCTAAGGCGACCATCCATGTTATAGGAGAAAGTCCGAAAGTTAGCATCGGATTGGTCCAACCTAGTCATAATGGCCATCATCGCCTCGTGTAGGGAGTGGAAGTCTCCCGAGGCGCCATCTCGTGGGTTAGCCATAGGGGAAGGGCGATGGTATTGGGTACCTCACCGAGTGGGCATGCAACGACACGGACTAGGAAACACCGACTAATGCAAATGCACACTAATATTATGCACCTAGACCTAAACCAATATCCGGTACGTGGCGGAGATAATCGACCCGAAGGTCACTCGCACAAGTGTGTAGCCTTCCCGATAGGCGTAGCCTAACGTTCGGACAACACCTTTTGATATACCGAATTATCGGGATGAAATACAATTTAAAAATACTCTCTTTTTATGTTTTAGAAATATGATGATCCTAGACTCGACTTAAACCGACTAATGACTAGACGTAAATGACTCTTTTTTTTAATTTTTGGACACCCTAGACTCAACCTGCTCTGATAGCAAATTGATGCGGGACGAGACCACGGACACGATAAGCTCGTGATTGCCCCTTAACGAGGGAACCGTCGGAGGTGCGCGGTTGAGAAACCGGCAATGAGCTAGGGTGATCGGCTCTCTTTTGTGCCTGGATCGGGTCACGGGACGGTCACGTACTCTCTCGCAGCAGCGGTAATGAACATATAAAGCGAGCTAAATATCCCTACACATGCTCTCTAGCAGCGGCATAAACAAATATATATGAAGTAAGCAAAATGCCGAGAAGGGAGCGGAAACGATACCTCCACACGCTCGGCGTGGGGAAGACGGACCCGGCCGAAACTCGTACTCCCGGGATAAATATTACACAATGATGACAGTAATGAAATATCACCCACTCCACGCAGGGAGGTAAAGGGCTACACAATGGGGTCCGGGAGGACCGAATTCGGTTGACGGGCGGCTTCTCGCGTTGATTCGGCAGCACCCGAACTTGTGACGGTGGGGCCCACGTGCTGTCCAGAGGGGCCGTGTGGGACCCGGTGGCACCGCTGTAGTGGAGGATGCCTGGAAGGGTGCTCCCTGGAGTGGGGGCGCGCTGGTTCGCCGGCCGGAGGCCGGGCGGCTCCGATCGGCACCGGTCGGAATAACCGGCCACGGGCTGCAACTTCTGGTTTTCAGCGTGCGTCTCGGCGAGAATGGGCGCTGCGATCAGCCCCGATGTCGGATCGACACAAGACTGGCGCCGTTGGAACGCTAACGTCAAATCCTTCAATCTAGGCTTGGATATCTAGTCTGGATCTGCACGGATCGGGACTTATGGAATTTCCAAGTTCCTATTGTACAGTTCCTAAAATCTCAGGTCAGCAGAGAACTTTCCTGTGGATTACCTTTTACCGCGAGGTGGACGTCCGAATCTGGGGTTATATTCTTTAGAAACGTTGTGGGAAATCAAGCTACAAAACCAGGACTATTTTTGGATCTGGATTTGGGGAAGGCTACAAATTGCTATGATTTTTGCACTAGCAGTGGGTCGGATCTGGAATCTGACTGACAACACTGTAGCTAAGGAAGAACACGAATTTCTAAAAATAGATAAAAGGATGATAAAAAATTAACGAAATTTATGGATGTAGGGGGTGATGGACAGAACTTCCAGTCAAATTGGGAGAGTTTGGACAAATTAAAAAGATGGCCGGAGGTGGGAAACACAGGACTTCTGTCACTGTAAACAGAGACAAAACAGAACTAGGAATGAAAGATGCACGAAAATGGGAAAATACTAAACGATGGAATTTGGGCGTGAGAATTTAGGTGGAGCTTGGGATACAAGGGAAGAACACACCATAAAAATTGTAGACCACGAAGAGGCCGTGGCTGATAGCAGGAATTTCGGGAAGAGACCTCTATCCAGTAGGACAGAACACCGAGAAATGTTTCGCGCCGGCTCGAAGGCGGCACGAACGGCGGCGGCGGCGGCACAGATGATCACCGGAGGTGAAGAGGGGATGATAGAAGATGAAATCACTCTAGAACTGGAGGTTGGAGGAGAGAAACCAGAGGGGAGAGGGCTGGGGGCGCAATATGCTCCTTGGCATTCAACAAAATTTTTGACTTTTCATTGATTTTCTCATGAAAATACAAGCTTATATATGCTACCAATCTAATCTAATGTGGACCCTTGGATCAAGGGTTGGGGATTGAAGGGCTGGATTGCATGCCACAAACACAAAAAAAAGCATTAAATAATAGGGGAAGGGGGCGGCCTATTGACTATAAGGGGAGTTGAGTGGGGTAGGTGGCCAACCTATTAGAATGTTGACCCATTCAAGCACATGTGTCCATATGACCAGCCCACCCTTCTAGATGTCCACCTAGGAAGGTTGACCAGGCCCACAAGGTGACATGGACCAATGGGAAAGGGCTGAGGGCCCCCTTGCTGGTCCTACTACCTAATTGCATAAAAACCCACACAATCCATGGGAATGACTCCTTGGCTTATAAAGCCTTACATTTACATACATACTTTCCCAAGGATATAAACACAAACTAAAAGGACATAAATGTAATAAAAAAGGCACAGGCTCGGTGTCGATTCCCATCAGAGATGGGAAGAGACAATTGAAGAATGGGTCAGAAATAGAAAACCACATTTCGTGAAGTTGGGCAGTGGGGGGGGGGAGGAGTAAATAGAGTTGAGAAATCAATCAGTGGGCAGCGCCCACATGCACATGGCACGAACAGAATTTTAAGTGGTCTTTCCATAAAGTATGGGTCGACCATGATTGGCGGGGAACGGGAAAGAAATCCCAATCGCTGAAACAAGGAGGCAAAGAGGGAAGGAGGCCAAGAAAAAGAAATGATCAAGCTCCCCTCTTCACGTGGCTTCTGGTACACTGGCTCAACCAGAGATGCTTCACCAGCTGCATCTCCATCTTCTTCAAATAAACTTCTTCTTCATGGAACATCTTCTCAAAACAACTGCAAAAATCATCCATATCGCCCACCAGCCCCTTCAGTGGCGGTGGCGGGTCAACAATAGCAAATGCGTCATCACTTTCCTCATTAACACAGGGTGGCGGCTTCTTTAAAGTACCAGGCTGTAACGGGCCTTTCACGAAATGCTGGCGATAGTCCCACGTCAGTGGCCCGGAGTCTCCTAGTATTGACAATGCGGACTCCCGATAGCCAAGGCCTCTTCGGCTCATTTTTCTGCCCCTAGGGACGGGCTTAGTCCGCCCCTGCAATTGTGCGCCGAGGCCCATGCCCAGCTGATAGCCTAGTTTCAAGATCATGTGCCACCCCTTTGAATCTCTAATTTTAGACTTGATTTTGACGTTTACTGGTGTAGTGGTGGGCTTGCGTGACGCATATGCCCTTGGAAAGTTCAAGTCCATCACAGACAAAACTGGCTCGTTGCTTGGCCATAGTGTAGGTAGAATCTTGTCAGCAATGGCATCCACTATCTGGACTGTGGAAACACTCTTCACCATGACTACTCACCCCTAAAATGGGAATTTGAGGCACTGATGGGTGGTTAAGGGTACTGCATTTAAACTGTCTATCCACGGATGACCCAAAATAGCCTTGAACATCGGGTCTATGTCCAACACATAGAATTCCACGTCCATTTTCAAAGGCCCTAGCTCGGCCTGAACTGTCACGACCCCGTCGCAAGCTCTCCTGGAGTTATCGTAGGCTACAATGGTTGTCGGTGTCGACCTTAGCATATCTTTGAAAATGTTGCAGGCATGCAACGTGCTCAAGTGACACACATTAATAGAAGCTCCCGTGTCCACTAGAGCTGACTCAACGACCACCTTGTTCAAAGAAATTGTAATGCATAGTGGCATCTGACGTGCCTCTGGGGGTGCTAGCTCTAACTCAGAAAATGAAATAGATGACCCCTTTGTGATAGTGGCCAACACCGACGGCAAGCTGTCTACCGCCACGTCCTCGCTAACCATAACTTTCTGTAGAAAAGCCCTCAGGGCATCTTGGTGTAACATGGACCTCTTAATTAACTCCAGGACTGATATTTTTGCTGGCATTCTGTCTAAGTGTTGCAACAAATCATATTTAGTGCAAGGTAAGGGGTCAGTTTCTTCTGCTTCAACTGCTGAGGAAGGAATTGGGGGGTTGGGTGCAGGTGCACCAGTAGAGGGATAACTTCTATGAAATAGACGCCCGATCTGGAGGGCCAGTTGCATGCCGGCACGGCATCAGATGGACTCCCGATTGGCCCAATGGGGTGAGAAGAAGGGATAGAAATGGGGGTTAGGATGGCGGAGGCTGGTCTGACGGGCCCTGGCGGACTGGTGATTGGCGAGGGGTTGAATGGAGGGTTGATGATGGAGGGTATGGCGGGTGATGGTGCAAGCGTTGGCGGAATGGTGAGTAAGGTGGGGGGTGCGATAGGTGACCTGGAGGGAATAGGGGGTGGAGAAGTGGTCAAGGTGGTGGGCCGAATAATAGAGGGAACCGAAGGTGTGGGGGAGTTGGTATGGTGGAAGGTCAAGAGATGAGCGGGAGTCTCATGTCATAAGACCACCCAGCATTAGGGGCTGGGCGGTGAACAATATTTACTTGCACCGGCGTTGGCGGCTACTGTTGCGGAGCGGGTGGATGATCTGGCATGGGATTTTGGTGAATCCCGAGTTCAGGTGGTTGCTGTTGCTGCTGAGGTTGAGGTTGGGGTTGCTGAAACTACTGCTGCTGTGGTGCCGCCTGCTGGGGCCTTGCCTGTCTTATCTTCTCTTTGATGTCTTCTATCAACTTATGCATCTAGGCCTAGTCAATCCTTTGCCCCTCATGCAAATCATACACTAAATCTCAGAATTGAAAGCATATGTCTATAGTGTGCCCGGGCTACCGATGATATATGCAATATCTTGATTGATCGGCGGTCGGGTTCCAGTTCTGACGTTCCGACGGGAGCTGTATGTCACCAGTGTACATCAAGGCCGAAAATATGTCTGACAAAGTTTCAGGGACTGGAGGATAATGGGCTCTTTTTGGACCCGGTCAAGCAGGCCCATAACCAGCAGGAGGAGGAACATTGTGGTATTGGGGTGGCTGCTGAGGCTGTTGTGGTGGTGGTGGTGGTTGTTGTGGCTGTTGGGGAGCTTGGAAAGGGGGTCAGGGAGCTTGTGGGGTGGAGAACTGGGGGTTGCGTGGAGGTGGTTGGAAACGGGGTGGAGCGGATTGGTTGGGGAATTGAACAGCTTGCACCTGCTCATTAGTTTGTACTCCCTCAGTAACAAGGCCCTGAGATTTTCTGGTGGTCTTGGACTTCTGGGCCTCAAATAAGGAATGTATGGGGGAGTCTTTGAATTGGTCTGGATAAATCAGGCCTGACTGTACAACTGGTGCATGTTTGATATATCGTTCATTGCCAGAATATTCCAGAACGTAGGTGTTGCATTTGAAATCAACAATTTTACATTTTCTTCTTCCGGGATCTGCCCGGGCACACGTGAGGCCAGCTGCCTCCATCTATCTACATAAGTGGAAAAATCTTCGTCTGGCTTCATCTTCTTTGCTACTAAGTCAGTGAAGGAATACTCCGGGCCCACCCGATCTTGGAATCTTTTGTTATGAACTTCTCCTTGACCACCTTGAAACTTTCTGCCTCCTCCAAAGGCAAAGTGTAAAACCATTCTAACACCACCTCGTCCAATGACAGGTGAAAGAGATACGCCATAAGGCGATCATCATGCTGAAATTGCGCCGATTCATATAGAAACTCCCTTATGTGAATGAACGGGTTGCCATTCCTATCGTACTTACGGTATATAGGGAGCTCCGACTGAGGCGGGAAGCGAATGTCCCAAAAGTTAGGAATGGGGACATCAGCGAGAGACTGCGGGCCAACCCTCTTGTGGAAGAGGTCAATTTGCTACTGCATAGCAGCCCCTTTGTCAAGAAGTTCTCGTTCCCGGGAAGGGGGAGGCACTGTAGGAAGAACAGAGCCAGTATACGGAGCTGAAGGATAAACCGACTGAGGGGGAATCCCATAAGATGGATAATGGGCCAAGGAAGGGCCCATATCCGCATGAGCCAACCGGGCGACCCTTGGTTGTAGACGGACAAAATTAGCCGGGGCCACGAGGGCCTGCGGCGTTGAAGAGACAGTGGTGTATGGATAAGAATAAGAATTCAAGGGGATTTGGGTCTTCCCCTTGTCGAGTGGCTGGTGGGCCGAGGTAGAGGCTTGGCCCGCCTCCATGCTAGGAAATCGGAGGGTCCGAGGATGGACAGGAGTGAGATCAATGGGCGCAAGGGAAGCAGCCCCTAAACCAACAATTGGAGATGAAGTGGCGGCCGCAGACATGCCATGAGAGGGAACTGAAGACGGGCCATATGGCCCCTGCAGAGCTTGTCGGAGGAGATTGAGCTGGGTAGGATCTAACTGGGCCATCATGTGAAGAATTTGATTGGCCGAGTTCTGGGAAGAGGAATCAGAAAGGGTGGACTGAGCACCCTCAACAACAATGGTTGGGAGAGGAGGGGCGGTCCCCTCTCTCCCCTGCACATGGGTGACCCTAGGAGGGTCCTCAAGAAGTCCCTGAGGGAGAGAGTCCTCATGGGAGTGGGAGAAATTTTAGGATGACATGGTGGGTGATGAATCGAACAAAGGATTGAAATAGGAATAGAAATGAGAGCCGCTCCTAGGAGAAGATCCTAAGGGTGTTGTGTCCCCTGTGGCTCTGGAGTTTTGATGATGACAAATATTATGTCTCGTTATATTTACATCTACATCCTTGATGATATAATCCTGATGTATTATGAGAAACTATCAGAATAGGTTTAAGAATGACTCACAGGTCATGAAGTCAATACAAGTCAAAAGTCAACCAGTGACAGGTAAGATCAGTGCACACTCAGATCAGGTAATGTTCTGTCTACTCTCAGATCTGTGCATATGCTATTTCCTGTACAGAAATGTTGGTGCATGTGATAAGCCAATGCATTTCATGTCTCTCGTGCATTTTCAAGTCTATACACTTGTTATCTACATTCACTGCATCACTGCATTCATTGAGCTTGTGTGCATGTCTGCACATTCCTTAGTGGCTTCCTTAGTGGCTAGTCTGTACAACCTCAGGTTGATTCATTCGATCAAGTCTATACAGCCACAGCCAGTACTCTTCATGCATATATAATGACTGCACGTTATTAAGTCTGTACAGAGTCATGCTGCATAAACATAAAGTATGTACAGAGTCTTGCTACGTCTTGTGCATGGATTAGTCAAGTCTATGCATCATCTCTCTTAGTGTCTATGTGCATAGTCCATGCATTGTCAAGTCTATACACCATCTCACTTTGTGTCTCACATAGCGCTTCAAGTCTGTACATTTCCCAAGTCTACACATCGTTGCTTGTTCATGCATCACTTCTGAAGTCTGTACATTCCAAGCATAACATAGTAAGTGCATGCCTTCTTTAAAGTCTGTACAGAGCTCTGCATAGTTTGCATCGGACAAGTCTATACATCGCTGCATGCATCACTTAAGTCTGTACATTGGCCAAATCTGCACATTACCTCATTGGTTCATTCGACTAAGTATGTACATCATCTTGGCACTCATCAAGTCTATACATCGCTCATGCATTACTTCAAGTGTGTACAGCCAGTGCATTCCTTGATATCAAGTCTATACATTGCATGCTACAAAGTCTGCACATACTGTTTGCACTAAGTCTGTACATTGCCTGTGCATTCATTTGTCTGGTTGCATGAGACACTAAGTCTGTACATGGTCCAGGCGCTCGTAAAGTCTGTACATCGTTGGCTAATGCATGCATCATCTTTCAAAGTCCATACATTGTCCTGCAGCTTGCACGAAGTAAAGTCTATACATTGTCCAGCGTCTCACTCAGCGTCTAAGTGAGTGTGAACATTGCATCGGTTAAGTCTATACATCGTGTTACATGCACGCATTCAGGTCTATACAATGCATCGTCTTTCAAGTCTATGTATTGTAAGACCAAGTCTATACATTGCATGCAGGTAAAGTTTGTACAGCCCAGGCTCAGGCTAAGTCTGTACATAGTCCTGTTTCATCGCATGGACATTTCATCAAGTCTATACATTTGTTGCATGCTTGAACATCAGTCAAGTCTATACATTGATTTGTGCATGCATCGTTTAGCAAGTCTGTACATCGTGCGTCTGTCCCAGGCATATTACAAAGTTTACACATTGCTGAAAGTCTGTACAGTGTCTCACATATGCAAAGTCTGTACATCGTTCTGCATGCTTTAGCTTCGCATTCACTTCAAGTCTATACACTTTGTGTGCCTGTATCACATTCATCAAGTCTATACACTATCTAGCTCAGTTCGCAGCTGAGCCTGAAGTATGTACAGTCTGTTCTTCATACAAGTCTATGCATACATCAAAGTGTATACATCCGTATCACTTAGCATCTTCTAGCATTCACGCTAAGTCCATACACTGCATTTGGGCATTGTTCTTCACAGCAAGTCTGTACACTGCTGTTGACACTGAAAATATTCCTAACATTTCCTAACTTCTGCTTCTGCAGGTCTTAAGTTCTGATCAGGTGCTCCTATGCCGACAGAGAAGAAAAGAAAGAAAAGAAGAAAAAGAATGGCGGAAGCCGAACAAAAGATGAGACCATAGAAAAGAAGAAAAGCAAAGATGCTCGGCTTTAATGAACAGCCGCTAAAGCAAGACCCGAAAGCTCGGAAGAGTATTCGGGACCATCCCCGAAGAAGCAACCAGAAAGCTACAAATACAAGTGAAGCCGGCCCGACATCACGAATTACGGTGTCGAAGACCATGTGAGCGGAAAACCCGCGTGCTCGAGCCGAATACACACGAAGTTCCGATTAAGACCAGTCATCATGCCGAGAACTTCGTCAACCCCCCCATCAAGGTTTTCCAAGGACCAGGGCGAGAGGAACAGTCAACGAGAACTTCCGGAACCATCCCCGGACCCATCTGCTGACCCGCGCCGAGCAAACAAGCTAAAACGGCGCACGAAAGGTCATCGGCGCCCCTTAAAACGGCGCCACCAATTCCGGCGCGCAAAAGCTTTGCAGAAGGCTGCTTCCCCGACGCCCCCTAAAGCGGCGCGCAAAAACCCAAAGCCTAGAAGCTCTTCACGGCACCCCTCTTCACGGCGCGCTCCAATGGCGCCGTTTTAGGGTACTCTACATATATTACACTTGGTTCGACCAAGTAAAAGGGGGGAAGAGAATTAACAAAAATAAGCACGGAGAGAGAGGGGTCGATCGGCAGAAACTCCACCAACCACACTGCTCGAAGAGAGGGCTTTCTTGAGGAGGAAGTTCCCCTACCTCAGAGCCTGGCGGCTGCCATCCTCCGCTCTGTGAAAATCCTCTGGCGCTGGAGAAGGAGAGTCTGATTCTGTTGTTTCTTAGGTGGGTCATCGTGTTTTCTCCTCCCGATCAATCCTCTCCAATTTTCTTCTTTGTCAGAATGTAAGTGAGAGGGGGAGAGGCGATGACATGAGCCCATCTCCTCCCTCTCACCATCTCTACGATCATCCCTCTCCCCTCTGTAATTTCTTCCCTCTCTGTTAATGAAAATGGTGACCGCGCGACAACGCCGGCACCGGAATGATAGGTTGTTTAGCTCTTTTTTGTTCCTTTCGTTTATGGAATGAATGTATATGTCAACGAGCCGAGGGGTCTAATGCTCTTATCCTTCCTCTGCACTGTTCCTTTTCTTTCATTGCATTTTCTTCTTGTGACTGGTGAAACGGTGATGTGCAATAGTGCCGGCGCTGGGGAGGGTGATGTACATAGAACGAATGGATGTGGGCATGCCCGGCGCCGTGGTTATCTCTCCCGTATGCTTCCTCTTCTGTCTGTATGTGCGTCCACCGGATTTAGTGCCCTAGCACCGATTATGCCCTGCTACGCATTGGGCTACAGCAACTACTTTCCTCTTCCCTGGTTTTCTCTTTCGTTCGAACGCCGAAGGTTTTCATCACCGGAGGCATACACATATGTGTGTTTCTCTGATCGATATCGGGCTGTCCTCTTACCTTCCTTCCTGCTCTCGACCATGAACAGGAGGGGATGAGGCCATCCCCATACTCCTCCTCTTCGCTTTCTAGACTCCTCCAGGTGAATGTTTCGTTGAACCTGCTAACATCTATATGTGTAAATATACACACACCCTCAGACATTAACGTTAGTCTGTTAGCTATGTATATTTCACAACTGCGCCGTATTACCATCTCTTTGAGGAAATTAGGTGACCGGGGAGAGGGGAACATTCCCCAATGTTTCACTATGATATCACACTGTCTACAGGGATCCGTCTGTCAGTGACGAGTCTCCCACGGGCTAATGAGTGGATATTAATATGGGTCGACCCCAACAGATCTAAATCCACAGCCCCTAGTGGGCCTTGTGGTGGCCGTGGGTTGTGTGCCCCTCGTAGGCTAGCCCTCGGGGTTTTCTCCCATATTGGTCATCCCGACTCAGACATGGTACCGACTCGGGTTACGTGCCCCTCGTAGGCTAGCCCTCGGGGTCTTCGCTCCCACTGAGTCCTCGCCATCTGTCTACTTTCTACCCACGGACTCGGTGCCCCTAGTAGGCTAGCCCTCGGTTTTCTCCTATCTGTCTGGGTTTGCCGGCCGCCGTTGTGCCACCCGGCTTTCAGGGGTTGCTCTACCACGTGAGCACTCCCCGCTTCTCCCCGACAACCCTCCGGGATGGGGAGATGCTGCCAAACTTTTTGCTCGAACGAGTTAAATAAACCATTTAATAAACTAGCCGGCTTGACTCGGAACAGTCGCCGCGCTCGAGTACGAACCTCGCGCGAGCCTATGATTGACCTCCGGACGGCCCGGGACTGATCCGATGAATGACCGACTCAATAAACTTTCAAAATCCTCCAAAACATTTTAATAAGTCCAAAAATAAACCAATAAAACTTCGGTTTCCGTGAAACAGGGTTAAATCGGCGCCACTAGCAACCGACGCGCCTTAAAACGGCGTGCCCTCAAAGGGGCGCACTGTTTTAAGGCCTCCCCTCTCCACCTTTTTGTGGCGCCATTTTAAGGCCTCCCTCTCTCCACTGTGGCGCCGTTTTAAGGCCTCCCCCTCTCCACCTTTTTGTCGCGCCGTTTTAAAGGCCTCCTCTTCACCTTTCGTGGCGTCGTTTTAAGGCCTCCCCCTTTCCACTTTAGTGGCGCCGTTTTAAGGGTCCCCCTCTACAACTACGCACATGTGGCGCCGTTTTAAGCCTACACCTACGGTTCCCACGCCGCTTTAAGCCCTTCTCGTAAGCGTTCCACGCCGGTTTAACTGCAACCATGCCGTTTTAAGGCTTTGTTCCTCGTGCCGTTTTAAATGATCACTCTCCGAGTGAATATTAAACCGCCTTAATAGCGAACACTGCCCCGATTCGGATAACCCATGGGCACATCGGTATCCCTCGTAGGCTCGCCCTCAGGGTCTCTGTCCACTCGTGTCCGCCGGTCAGCGTGTCTGGCCTCTCGGCCTTTAAGGAGCTTATCCCATTCCGTGGGCATGTCTCCACTCTTCCCCGAACCCTCCAGGTGTAGGGGGGATGCTACCGGATCTTTGCCGAGACATTTTGACCATTTGCAAGACTGTGAATAAAATAAAAATGAAATGAATAAAAAAATGAATAAAATAAAATAATAATCATAATAACGATAATAAAACAAACAAACAATAACTAAAATAATAAAAATAACAATAACAAATAATAAAACAAATAAAATAAGAACAAAATAAACAAAGCAAATAAAATCTCACCGTTACCCGACGCGGCTTAAACCGGCGTGATATCCCCCACGCCGAATCAACACCACGCAACCACCACGCCGTTTTCATAATGCTTTAACATCCTCCAAAATCGGCGTCGTGTTACCATCTCATGCACGTCACGCACTCAATATGCACACACCCGCTACATAAACAAAAACAACAAACACATGTCAGACACATACAAGTCACATGCTACGTGCATTAACTAACCAAAAGAAAAGAAGCATGCAACATATATACGTCCAACACCCCTGCCATATATATATGAACATACGTATATAAAAAGAAACAAAGAATAAAATAACAAAACACTCTCACTCATTCACTTGCTACATATGTGAAAAGAGATAATAATAATAATAAATCACAAAAGAGGTAAAAAGATGTGAAATAAAAATAAGAGTCATGAATATAATAAACAAATCATGGTCAAATAAATAAACAACAAAAAAATAACAATAAAAATGATAAACAAATAACAAAGAATTGATTAATGAATAATTATCAAATAAATGTCAAATAAATGTCAATAAAGGGAATAAAAATGCATGCATCCAATATAAAAAACAATAAAATAAAGCAAAAGAAACGAATAAATAACAAGTAAAGTGCCTTCATGCATTTTAAAAAAATGATAACAATAATAAATAAAGAATAATGAACATGGCTGTGTCTGCTCCGGCGCTCTCACCTCCTCTTGACCCCGGGCATGGGAATATTGATGACCCCCTGACAGGTCGTGTCTGCAGTTCGGGATTAATCCCATTATGGCCATGGCACGATCTTGTCTTGGGCCGATAAGCTGTTGAATTCAATTCGTCTCGACCGGGTTTTAACCGCATCCCCTCGTTTCTCAAATATCAAATTTTCCATACTCTGGCATACATTGTCCCGATGATACACGAGTCTGCCCGGACACGGTCATACTCGGCCCACCTCATGGGTCCATATGTATACACCGTAACGCTGTGTGCAGTCTCAAAATAAAAAGGCAACGACTAATTGACAACCCTGCGAGTGACCGGGATTGCCAAAGTCTTCCTTAAATTTATAAATAAATGACCAAATAAGCAATAAACAATAACACTAACCACCTTGCATGTCTGCATGATCTGACTCTCCGGTATATCGAATGGTGATTAGTGGAAGTTTGGGTTACGCCCTGCCGGAAGCTTTCGCTATGCGTGATGATGGTCCTCGGACCTAGGTTCTCCGCCTCGTACCGGGAGCTGGCCTAATAAACAAATACTACCATATTGTGTGCTTGCATGCAATCACATCTTTACATATTCTACGGGCCACATGGCCTCTCTATTTTGGCAATTAATCAAGGGTTTTCTCTCTTCCGGAGAGATGTAATTAACGCCGTAGCCTTTATGGTACGGCGGGTTTTGGGTCCCGGCATGATCACATTTAATCGTCTAGTTAGTCAGACGGTGCGCATAATAAATTTGTCACTCAGTGACTGGCACGCCCTGCATAAATAAACCTCTAATAAATAAACCAAATAAACCCATAATAAAAAAATATATTCTTAATAAAAATCCCATCTCCCACAAGCTGGCATGCTCGGTGGGACTCAACCTCCCTTCATCTTTTCGCCAAAATAGAGGGACCATGGGGCCCCCACCCAACTATCTCAAATGTTAATTATTCATTCGTCTTGTTTCTCCTCTTTTTAGGTTGAAGTGATGGCGAGCGGACTGTCTGGAGTTGTTTTCTGTCCCCAAATCGTGGCCGACCATGCTGCATACGGCTACCTTGCCGTACCCACTCCATTCGGAAACTTTTCCCCGGTCGTTGGCTTCCCCAACTTCTTGGGAGTTGCATTCGCGGATCTCCTGGACGTGGAGAGCTCTAAACCTGCGAAGCTGAAGAACGACAAAATTGCGGCTCGCCGAAGTGAGGGCCATGTCGAGGATGCTTTGCTGAAGAGCCTGGTGGTCGTGAGCTGCCACGTCTACCATACTATTTTTCCAACTGCGGCACATGAGAAGAAGCCTGCTCGGGGCAACAAGAAGAGCTCCAGAGGAAGAATTGTTGCTGCTCCTCGGAGTCAACTTTCAGCATCTGGGAAGTCCTCGTTAATTGGGGGCATCCGAGTCTACTTCAATGGCCGTGGCGCTGAAGTTCTGCCAGATCGGATCATCCCGACTGTGCCCACTCACAACGCCTTCCAAGTGCTAGCAGGCCGGGGGGTGAATTTTGACGATAACAAGCAAGGGAGGCCAATCCCGAACTTGCCAAAGTTCAAGCAAATTTGGGTTTCCAAGAGGGTTCGAGGCCCTGCACCAGCCTCACAAGGCTTCAAAGATTCTGCGGATGTTCCTAATAGAGGGGGCAAAGAGAATATGCATGCGGAAGATACCGTGGTTGCAACTCCTCCGCCTGCCATCAGGGTCTCCGTACGACAAGCCCACATCTCCAAATTATCAAGGAATTTCAATCAAGTGGCCAAATTGGCACGGCTTTCATACTTGCCGTCAGCCCGAATCCAATTGCTACCTTCTACCATCTCTACAGAATGCAGCCAGGAAGACATAACAAGGATGGTCCGAGAATATTTCCATAGCTTCGGAGGTGCCGTCATGGGTCAGCAAAGGTCCCTTCGAGTCATCAGGGCCGAAGAGAAAGAAAAAGACAAAATGGTGCCAGTTGAGGTGAATGAAGAGGGGAGGCGAGCCAAAGCTAGAAGCCTTGAAAGGCCTCCGTAAAATGAAGAGATGATAAGAATTCCAATGTATAAAAGGCTGACTTCCCCTAGTCAGGCCCGAAAGGGAACCATAAAGTATAAAAGAGCGATGCAAATCCTCACCTGCAACATGACGGGGGTAATGGGCATACCTGACACCCTGCCGAATGAACAAGAAGAGCCAGCCGAGATTGCTGAAAGAACTGACCCGGTGACAAGATGGGACAAAGCTGAGGCTGAGCTGCTGCAAACCACAAAGGGCAAGCAGCTTGCTGAAGAAGACATCACTACTGTCACCGATAGAATGATGGCGTCTGAACAAGAAGGAGCATCTCCACCTCCTTCAATCGAAGGTTCTTTAGGCAAATGCCCGAGAGCATTAGTAATGAAACAACTACAGACCCTGCCGTGCTGATGACGTTGCAAAGGTACCAGCGGGAGGTAGAACTACTGAAGAGAAAATTGAATGAAAAGACTGGGCATGCTATGGCGCCCGAGGAACCGGGGGCACGAGCCGAGCCATCACATGAAGGTTTCAACTCCGGGGGTGCTCCTTCATAGGCCATTCTACAAATTACAGCTCAGAATTGGGCTACTCCTCAGCACTATTCCCAGTGGCTCCAGCCAACACGGCCAATGCCCCTTCAGATGCAGTGGCAGGCTCCCCCGTTGGAGCCTTTGCCATCCAATGCTATGACTTCGGCCGCATTATTGTTGCAGCCCAATCACCTCTACCCTCAACCAGAAGGGTCAGCTATGGTAAACAAGTTGATGGTCGAACATGTGATCAAAGCAAGGCTGGTAAAGAGGGGTGGCGATGATTATGCCCCCTTCAGCATATATGAACTGCCATATCCAGCCTACCATGCTGCCAAAAGATTGCCACCCGGCGTCAATAAACTCCCAAAATTTGACAAATACAACGGGCAGGGCTCCCCGAAAGAGCATGTTGCACAATATATAGCCGTCATGGGTGACTTGGCGACAGATGAGTCATACCTACTCAAGTTCTTTGGGTCTTCATTGACAGGACCTACTTTTGAATGGTACTCTGACCTGCCAGTCGAGTCTATCCACGACTGGCCAGACATGCAGCAGAAATTCACCGAAAGATTCCACGTCCCTGAGACGGAGGTGACCATGGCCGAGTTATTGGCGACCAAACAAAACGATGACGAGCCTGCTGTAGAATATATCAAGAGCTGGAAGGATCTCAGCATGAGATGCCGGCGCCCTCCGCATCCAGAAGATGCAATACAACTATGTAAACAAAATCTAAAGAAAGAGATTCTGGAAAAGATGATTGGAATAGAAATCCGGTCTTTTGACCGATTAAGTGATATTGCCACAGAGGTTGAAGATTTCTTCACAAAATATCCCTCCATTTCTACTGACTCAAGTTACGAAGCCAAGCAGGTTAATAAACGGTCGATATTGAAAGCAGTTCATGCTGTCAGCCTCACGGCGAAAAGGCATAAATGGGTGCACAACCCTCCTCTTAATGGACCTGCTGAATGTCGAGAGAGTCATCCTCCGCAGAGCAAAGCAAAGAAGCTCTATGCCTTCCCCCGGGACCGGACTCGAGCAATGTTCGAGTGGGCTGTCAAATATAGCAAAATCAGGCTTCCAAAGCCAAAGAGACCTGATGACGTCAAAAGAAGAGATGATCCTCATTTCTGCCCCTACCATCAAATCTTGGGGCATCCTATCGAGGATTGCCAAATATTTAAAGACATCGCCCAAGGCTTAATAAAAAGAGGGGAGCTACAAATGGAGGAGGACAGAGTCGATCCTCCGCGCCCTCATGAAATGCCTACTCTGGGGGCATCAATTAATGTAATATATATATGTCAGCAACTGCCTGAAGAAGTGCCATAGGCTTGCAGCCAACACACCAATGAAGACTGTGCCCTAGCGCCTGAAGAAAAGCAAAGAAATTGGCAAGCATCGTCAACAAAGACAAGAACGAGATCAGCGTCCCTCCCGACTCCAAGAGTCCATGTTAGTGGAGCCATGGCCCAGCCCATTCTGCCTCCTATAGCTCCTGCTTGGCCTCAAATAGCCCCTCCTACGGTTATCAGAAGGCCAGCGGACAACGTAGAGAAACAAGCCCCGGCGCGGGTGCATGAAGAAATCAACTCAGCTGTGGAACGGCTACAAACTGTTACAAACAGGCTAGGCGAGCAGGAGCAGCTCAAGAGCCAGCGTATGCAGGTCAAGAAGCATGCCCCTCAAGGACACAATATGTCTCACGGGCTAACAAAAAGAATTAAAGAAAAGGCAAGGGTGTTCAATGCACCGAACGACCCACTGTGGGGGCAGATGTCAGCCATAAAGGGGAAGAAAGAGAAGAATGCAATGGCTGAAATAAAACATACTGCTCTCTCTTGCAACATGCTATCAGCACCATCTGGTGTGGTCAAGCTGCTGATGAATAAGATGAAGAAATTTGCTTTATGCCAAAAGGAGCAAATCATGCTAAAGCTTCTGCCTCCCATCATGCTGCTAGACCCGAGAGGATATCAAGACACCTGTCAGCCAACAAGGGGGGGCAATACCACGTTCCTCCTCCATTCGAAGGTATAAAACCCAGGGAGGTCATCTCAGAGAAATCGGGTGCATCCAGCAACAATGACGGGATGCCACTCACCCTAGCCAAACCGGAGGCGGAAGGTAGCACTCCCGGTCCCTCCTGGCAAGGTCCCGCTGTGATGACACTGCTACACCAGAAGCAGCAGGAAATTGAAATGCTGCAAAGGCAACTGAATGAAATGAATCTAAGTCCACCTATACCGCAACTGGCAGGACATCTACATGAGGTGACACAAGATAGTGCTATCTCACCTAAAGCTTCAGCACGGCCAATAATACCCCGAATAGCATATGATCTTACAGGGGGTATCCTCTCTCAACCACTCAAACATACAATCTCCCGTGCACGTCAAGGGACAACTAAAGCATCTCCGAAGATGATGCCAACGAGACCGCGCATGCAGTCAGACGAGTTGAAGGTGAAACAAACAATGAATACGAAGACGGCCGAAGAGGAAGTCACCGAGGCCGAATTACAAGCAACCAGATAAAAGGATAATGAGTCTATCATGGACTACATAAGAAGGTGGAGGAATGTCACGCCCCGAGCGCGGAAGATACCCGGAGATGCGCGACGTGTCTATATCAATCATGTCAATCAGAGTGGTCATGTATTCGACACAAAGACAGAGATGCGCAAAATAGCAAGATAACCCAATCCTTTATTTCATAATGGATAGACTATTACAAATCCAATACTCTGTTAAATAAAAAGGAAAAGAATACATAGTTGACTCAAGAAACTATGGAAAAGACTAGACGACACTTGTAGAAGCTCTATCACTTTCACTCTTGACCATTCCCATCCGATTGACTTCCATCGTCGTCGGACTTACCTGAAAAGTAAAAAGGGACAAACGGAATGAGCGAACGCTCAGTAGGAAATTATATCTCAAGTACTAGCAAGTGGTTTAAGTAATTACATTTTCATGGATGCAATAAAGCTATGCATGCTCGCATGAAACGACAAGATAGAGAGAATGTAATATCAAAGAAATAAGATGAACTTTCATGAACAAGATACAAGTTATTCAAGATATTCAAGCAAGTACCATTATCGAGTCATGTCAAGAACTTTGGCTATCATGTATCAAGCAAGTAAATTACCCTTTTTCGGGCCACGCATTTCATGTAAAGTCAAGTACGAGTCAAGTACAAGATGTGTGTGGAATGTCCAATCAAGCAAGTCAAGTACTCGGTATAATGCCAGATACCTTATCATTTTAACTCCCATGGGCACAAGTACTTTCGGGTGCTCCTCCCAGGACCAGATCGGGCCCTATATGCGCAGGCATTTATCATGTGTTTTGACATCCACTCTTGTTTATATAGCCAATATAGAATTTCAATAATCAAGCTTGTAGACACGTATGACAACTTTGATAGAATAGAGTCCAAAATATGACAAAGGACATAGAATGGCGATAATAACGGTATAATCACGATGTCGATAAAACTAGGTAGATTATGGCTCCCTTAACTTAGGTACCATGACAAATCAATATGGACATTCTTTATATAGAATTGAGGTCCACATGAATATTAGATCAAGCAAGATACCCTCATTCTTATCATAGAATTGGGGTTTACAAGAATGACACGATATGGCATGATATCATCATCCCATCAAGAATTTCTTATGATATACTCTTTGTATAATCATAAGGGCCGGTATACCATGTTTCTTTTAGATTGACATGGCAAGGATCGTGTAATGGGTTTTTAGGGTACAACCAGCTCAGTCGGCCTTGAGGGAATCCAAGGCTACGAGGAGTCTTACGGAGGTCTCTATGACTAACTCGCTAGTCCAAAGGAACGGAATGTCCAATGGAGAGCTTGTATGTCAATGAGAGTTGAGTGTGATCGATAAATCAACATGAAACGTGGGACTATACTCACGGAGTGGAGAATAGTGCCGATATATATATATAGGTATAATATATAAACCATCGGTTAGCAAATCAGAGGAAAGATCAGTTTACAGTAAAATAACGACTTAGGTCAAGTCGTGTCTCAAGTAATTAACGCCTAACTGAAGGGCGTTTACATATATTGCCAATTTGTAGAATTTCCATTTATTTCATTAATTTATCAAAAACACGCCTTTCCTGGGGGCGTTTCTTAAAAGTTGACGACTGCAGGGGCAGGCGTCTCATCATTTACATATTTGACAGGATATAATTATTCTCAGAAATTTATCAAAAACGCGCCCTTGGAAGGGGCGTTACTTTCTAATTCCATTTTACAGAATATATGAGTTTCAGGATTTTAACAGATACACGCCCTATGATGGGGCGTTTACATAGGAAAAACGACTTTGTCCAAGTCGTGAATTTCAAGATTTTAACATATACACGCCCTAGTAAGGGGCGTTACTTTTAAAGTCACGCCCTATGATAAGGCGTTAATACGTGGGAAAACGACCTTGTACAGGCCGTGAATACAAGAAATTGCAGGACATTAGATTTGGAGACAGGATCATGCATTAATAATCAAGGTTTCATATATAATCCGTTCTTAACATGCTTAAGTCATGATCTCGTAAAATTAACGCCTGTGTACAGGACGTTTCTTAATAAATTGACGACCGCTGTTATGGTCGTTTATTTTAAAATAGCGCCCTATTCCAGGGCGTCTCTTTCAAACAATTCAGAAAACACACCGAAACCATATGTATATAGACCGTATGCATGCCATGCTTATATAATATCTTTCACTAATTTTATTTGGGCTACAGTATCTTGAGAAAACCTACCTTAATAATGGATTTGAAGATGACCGTGAGGGGTTTGACTAGCAGAGGGTGATGCTCGGTTAGGCTCCTGAAGACCACGGCTATTGGTTGATGGAAGAAGACGATGGCTTTGATTGTAGAAGAAGAACTGCAGTTATCCTATAAGAAAATAAAGAAACTGTATCAGTTTCTTTGTGATCTGAACATCATACGAAGGTAAATAATTTTTACCCGGATGAAGAACTATGCTTCTTCAAAACGTAGGGGCTTCTTAACCTGTAACAGAAGAAGATGAAGAACTGTTAGTTCTTCATGTAACAGACGTAGGGATTTTAAGGAAAATAAGAAGGAATGCTCCTCTTACGTACCTCTGCAGACGAACGAATCAAATAGGTTTAGGGTTTAAATGAACGAGAGTTTTTATAGGATTTTGGGTGTCCTAGTAGGGTTGGTGATTGTGTGGAAGTAATACTTATATGATAGAGTCATTACCATGTTTGAACTCTTTCTAATGCTTATCACTTACCCTGGATAAGTTCTGGGTTCGAACGGCTCACGAATGGAATTAACGCCTTAGGTCAGGGCGTGTATTCTTGAATTAACGCCTTGCATAAGGGCGTTTCTTAAAAAGTGCCTTGAAAAAGGGCGTTTCGTGTTTTTAAAACACGCCCAAGATAGAGGCGTTTCTTTTACTTGCCTATTTGGTCGTGAGAGTTGACGACCGCACGTGTGGGCGTCCTTTCTTTAGTCACGCCTTTGATAGAGGCGTTTCTTTTTGAATTAACGCCCTAATAAGAGGCGTTATTTTTAATTTGTCTTATTTCGTCCAATTAACCCTATTCCTTTTATATATATTACTTCTGTAATATATATATGTTTTAATTTATTTCAATTATTCATTTATTAGGGTTGCTACACCCTCCCCCACTTAAAAAGAATTTGGTCCCCAAATTCAATATATATATAATTATACATGCGGAGAGTGTAGGACATATACCTCTTAGAATAACTCGGGAAATCGTTTCTTCATAGATTCCTCGGTCTCCCATGTCGCTTCGCGTTCAGGATTCTTATTCCATTGCACCTTGATCATGGGAATAACCTTATTCCTTAGAGCTCGTATTTCTCGATCTAATATCTTCAAGGGCCTTTGTTCATATGTGAGATCTTTCTGGATCACCAGATCTCCATGCTCAATAATATGTGACGGATCGTGCACATACTTCTTCAACATAGATATGTGAAATACATTGTGTACCTCTGACAACTGAGGAGGCAACGCGATGCGATAAGCAACCTCGCCAACTCTTTCGAGTACCTCAAATGGTCCGATGAATCTTGGCGTAAGCTTGCCCTTAACACCAAATCTTCGTATGCCACGTCCAGGGGATATTTTAAGAAATACATGATCTCCAACCTGGAATTCGAGATCTCTTCTCCTGGTATCAGCATAAGCCTTTTGCCTTGTCTGAGCAACTTGTAATCTTTCTCTGATTACTTGTATCTTCTCGGTTGTATCCCTTACCATGTCTGGACCTAATAATTGTTTTTCTCCAACTTCGTTCCAACATATGGGAGATCGGCAACTCCTTCCGTATAAGGCTTCGAAAGGTGCCATTTGGATACTAGCTTGGTAGCTATTATTATATGCAAATTCAACTAAAGGTAAGTGGTCATGCCAGCTTCCTCCAAAGTCAATAATGCATGCTCTCAGCATATCTTCAACAACTTGATTAGTTCGCTCGGTCTGACCATCCGTTTCTGGGTGGAAAGCAGTACTAAAGTCGAGCCTTGTCCCCAACGAATGTTGTAATCCCTTCCAAAAATGAGAAGTAAAACGGGGATCCCTATCAGACACGATTGAGACAGGAATTCCATGTATCCTGACTATTTCTTTAATGTATAGTGCAGCTAGTACATCAATCGACCATCGGCTTTTGATTGGCAAGAAATGTGCCGATTTAGTCAATCGATCAATGATAACCCAGATTCCATCATGTCCTCCTTTAGATTTAGACAAACCCATGATGAAGTCCATACCAATATCCTCCCATTTCCACTTAGGAATATCTAGAGGATGTAGTTTTCCCGCAGGCTTTTGGTGTTCCGCCTTGACCTGTTGGCATGTGAGACAGCGTGATACATAGTCCGCTATTTCTCTTTTCATATTGGGCCACCAAAAGTTCCTCTTTACATCTTGGTACATTTTAGTTGATCCAGGATGAATAGTGTATCTTGATCTGTGAGCTTCATCTAAGATCTTCTTCTTTAATTCCGGACAATCGGGTATACAAATTCTATCTTTGAACGATAACCTTCCATCAGAAGTTAGTTGAAAATCAGATTGTCCTTCTAATCTGCCTTTGATTTCTACTAACATGGGATCATCATCCTGAAGTGTTTGTATTTCAGATAACAAATCTGACTGTATGCTTACATGGGATAGTGTGACAAATTTGGATTCCATGTCCAAGCTTATATTGAGCTCAGAGAATTGTTCAAGTAACCTCCATTCTTGTATCATACAATTTGCTATTATTGCTCTCGGCTTTCGACTAAGGGCATCAGCAACATAATTACCCTTTCCGGGATGGTATTGTATATTGAAGTCGAAATCCTTGAGATATTCTAGCCAACGTCTTTGTCTCATGTTCAGCTCCTTTTGCGAAAATAGATATTTGAGACTTTTGTGATCGGAGTATACAGTAAACTGTACCCCATAGAGATAGTGTCTCCATATCTTTAGGGCAAATACTACCGCGGCCAATTCCAAGTCATGGACGGGGTAATTCTCCTCATGCTTCTTCAGTTGACGAGAAGAATATGCTATGACCTTCCCATGTTGCATTAGAACGCATCCGAGGCCAATGCCAGAAGCATCAGTGTAGACCTCGAATTCCTCTCCTTCAATTGGTAGGGCTAAGACCGGAGCTGTGGTGAGATGATCCTTGAGAGTTTGGAAACTGCTTTCACATTCCTCACTCCATTCATATCGGATCTCCTTACGAGTTAATCTTGTAAGTGGTACGGCGATCTTAGAGAAATCTTTGATAAATCGCCGATAATAGCCTGCAAGACCCAAGAAACTTCTGATCTCGCTTGCATTAGTGGGTCTCTCCCAGTTTCTCACAGCTTCAACTTTTGACGGATCCACAGATAAACCGTCCTTGGATATGACATGTCCGAGAAAAGCCACTTCTTCAAGCCAGAACTCGCATTTGCTGAGTTTAGCATATAATTGATTTGTCCTCAAGACTTGCAATGCAATCCTCAAATGCTCTTCATGTTCTTCCTTAGTCTTAGAATATATCAATATATCATCGATGAAGACTACTATGAATTGATCCAAGTAAGGCCTGAATATGCTATTCATTAACTGCATAAAGGCAGCGGGGGCATTTGTTAGTCCAAAAGGCATAACAACAAATTCGTAATGGCCATACCTGCTTCTGAATGCGGTCTTGTGAATGTCATCATCCTTGATCCTTAGTTGATGATATCCCGACCGGAGATCAATCTTGGAGAAATATTTGGATCCTGAAATCTGATCAAACAATTCATCGATTCTCGGCAGTGGATACTTGTTCTTGATAGTAAGATGATTCAACTGTCGATAGTCAATACACAATCTCATGGATCCATCCTTCTTCTTTACAAATAAGACTGGTGCTCCCCACGGGGAAGTACTTGGTCTAATAAAGCCTTTTCGGATTAGTTCCATCAACTGCTCCTTCAACTCCTTGAGTTCAGCAGGGGACATTCTATATGGTGCCTTTGAAACCGGACCAGCACCAGGGACTAAGTCGATGGTAAAGGCCACATCTCTTTGCGGGGGTAATCCCGGCAAATCTTCTGGAAATACGTCTGGGAATTCTCGTACTACTTGAACGTCTTCTATCTTGGTTTCCTTAGCTTCTTTAATAGTGACAAAAGCAAGGAAGGATACACATCCTTTCTTGACGAGCTTGCTTGCTCGAAGAGCCGAAATAAGAGGGGATTTGCTTCGACTCTTAGGACTAGTATAAGTCAGTTCCGGAAATTCCTTGAAAACAATCTTGCTATCACGGCAATCAACCGTTGCCTGGTATTTGGATAACCAATCTGCTCCTAGTATAACATCATATTCTTTTAGATCTAAGCAGATAAGATCAATAGGAAAATTCTTTCCTCGAACCAATACCTCACAATTTTGGTAATGATGTGTGATATCCGTCTCGTTTCCGAGAGGAGTAGACAATATTATCTTCATCCATTCTGGTTCTAGAGGTAATGGGTCAGCAAATTTCTTGGAAATAATGGAATGCGATGCACCCGTATCAAATAAGACATGTGCATATTTGGAACAAATTTTTAATGTACCTTCCACCAATCCGCCTTCTTCTTCTGGTTCGGTCTCTTGGATTGCATGAAGACGCGCGTTCCTCGTCACTGGGCGTTTACCCTCACCGTCTTGGTCATTCATTAATGGACAATCGGGAATCCGATGTTCACGACTCCCACAACGGAGACATGCTCCCAGTTTCCTCCAACATTCTTCTGTTTTGTGACCAGCCTTGTCACAATGCTTGCATACTACGTTTGAAGGGATAGTGGTGATAGAGAAAGGCTTGGATTTCTTGAACTTCTGATCTTGAGAGGAAGAACCTCCATTATTGGGCCTCTTCTTAAAGTTGGGTTTAAAAGAACCCGAACTTGTGACTTGTTCCTTTTTGTCTTTCCCACGGATCCTATCAGATAGTTCCGTGGCATCTTCAAGCAACTGAGCTCGGCGCACTATTTCAGTATAAACTTGAATATCCATAGGCGCCAGTTGAGTAATGTAGTGGGGCCTAAGCCCATTAAGAAATCTACGGGCTTTCATCTTTTCCGTGCCAATTAAATGCTTAGCATATCTAGACAGTCTAGAGAACTGTGCTTCATAATCAGCCACCGATAAAGATCTTTGCTTTAATGCGGCAAATTCGGCGGCCTTCTTTTCCTGGACCCTATCAGAGAAATATTTGGCGTTGAAATATTCAACGAATTCTCCCCATGTAACTTGAGTTGGGTCAATTGTAGCTTCAATCGACTCCCACCAGCATCTAGCATCCTTTTCTAACTGGAATGTAGCTAATAGCACTTTGTCCTGGTCCGTGCATTGCATGACACGGAATATGCGTTCGGTTTCCCGAACCCAATGTTCGGCATCGTCCGGATCGGTCGATCCCATAAACTTCGGGGGATTCATATTCTTAAAGGCTTGGTGTAAGCTTCCAGCTCGTGGAGCACCACCTTGTGCTACCTGGTGTAGCACTTGGGTCATCCCTTGAAGGGTACGCTGCATGTTGCGCCATTGAGCATGTTCGGCAGCCATTATCCTACAATTACAATAGCTATGTTAGTATTATATCACTATGATCTTATAAAGGACTCATTGATCATTTAACCCTTGGTTCTACCCACTCTCACTTGGTTAAAGGTTTTGAAACCTATCCTTGGACTTGGGTTTCCTAGGAATTGAATACCTTAGGCTCTGATACCACAAAGACTGTCACGCCCCGAGCGCGGAAGATACCCGGAGATGCGCGACGTGTCTATATCAATCATGTCAATCAGAGTGGTCATGTATTCGACACAAAGACAGAGATGCGCAAAATAGCAAGATAACCCAATCCTTTATTTCATAATGGATAGACTATTACAAATCCAATACTCTGTTAAATAAAAAGGAAAAGAATACATAGTTGACTCAAGAAACTATGGAAAAGACTAGACGACACTTGTAGAAGCTCTATCACTTTCACTCTTGACCATTCCCATCCGATTGACTTCCATCGTCGTCGGACTTACCTGAAAAGTAAAAAGGGACAAACGGAATGAGCGAACGCTCAGTAGGAAATTATATCTCAAGTACTAGCAAGTGGTTTAAGTAATTACATTTTCATGGATGCAATAAAGCTATGCATGCTCGCATGAAACGACAAGATAGAGAGAATGTAATATCAAAGAAATAAGATGAACTTTCATGAACAAGATACAAGTTATTCAAGATATTCAAGCAAGTACCATTATCGAGTCATGTCAAGAACTTTGGCTATCATGTATCAAGCAAGTAAATTACCCTTTTTCGGGCCACGCATTTCATGTAAAGTCAAGTACGAGTCAAGTACAAGATGTGTGTGGAATGTCCAATCAAGCAAGTCAAGTACTCGGTATAATGCCAGATACCTTATCATTTTAACTCCCATGGGCACAAGTACTTTCGGGTGCTCCTCCCAGGACCAGATCGGGCCCTATATGCGCAGGCATTTATCATGTGTTTTGACATCCACTCTTGTTTATATAGCCAATATAGAATTTCAATAATCAAGCTTGTAGACACGTATGACAACTTTGATAGAATAGAGTCCAAAATATGACAAAGGACATAGAATGGCGATAATAACGGTATAATCACGATGTCGATAAAACTAGGTAGATTATGGTTCCCTTAACTTAGGTACCATGACAAATCAATATGGACATTCTTTATATAGAATTGAGGTCCACATGAATATTAGATCAAGCAAGATACCCTCATTCTTATCATAGAATTGGGGTTTACAAGAATGACACGATATGGCATGATATCATCATCCCATCAAGAATTTCTTATGATATACTCTTTGTATAATCATAAGGGCCGGTATACCATGTTTCTTTTAGATTGACATGGCAAGGATCGTGTAATGGGTTTTTAGGGTACAACCAGCTCAGTCGGCCTTGAGGGAATCCAAGGCTACGAGGAGTCTTACGGAGGTCTCTATGACTAACTCGCTAGTCCAAAGGAACGGAATGTCCAATGGAGAGCTTGTATGTCAATGAGAGTTGAGTGTGATCGATAAATCAACATGAAACGTGGGACTATACTCACGGAGTGGAGAATAGTGCCGATATATATATATAGGTATAATATATAAACCATCGGTTAGCAAATCAGAGGAAAGATCAGTTTACAGTAAAATAACGACTTAGGTCAAGTCGTGTCTCAAGTAATTAACGCCTAACTGAAGGGCGTTTACATATATTGCCAATTTGCAGAATTTCCATTTATTTCATTAATTTATCAAAAACACGCCTTTCCTGGGGGCGTTTCTTAAAAGTTGACGACTGCAGGGGCAGGCGTCTCATCATTTACATATTTGACAGGATATAATTATTCTCAGAAATTTATCAAAAACGCGCCCTTGGAAGGGGCGTTACTTTCTAATTCCATTTTACAGAATATATGAGTTTCAGGATTTTAACAGATACACGCCCTATTAAGGGGCGTTTATTTTTAATTCACGCCCTATGATGGGGCGTTTACATAGGAAAAACGACTTTGTCCAAGTCGTGAATTTCAAGATTTTAACATATACACGCCCTAGTAAGGGGCGTTACTTTTAAAGTCACGCCCTATGATAAGGCGTTAATACGTGGGAAAACGACCTTGTACAGGCCGTGAATACAAGAAATTGCAGGACATTAGATTTGGAGACAGGATCATGCATTAATAATCAAGGTTTCATATATAATCCGTTCTTAACATGCTTAAGTCATGATCTCGTAAAATTAACGCCTGTGTACAGGACGTTTCTTAATAAATTGACGACCGCTGTTATGGTCGTTTATTTTAAAATAGCGCCCTATTCCAGGGCGTCTCTTTCAAACAATTCAGAAAACACACCGAAACCATATGTATATAGACCGTATGCATGCCATGCTTATATAATATCTTTCACTAATTTTATTTGGGCTACAGTATCTTGAGAAAACCTACCTTAATAATGGATTTGAAGATGACCGTGAGGGGTTTGACTAGCAGAGGGTGATGCTCGGTTAGGCTCCTGAAGACCACGGCTATTGGTTGATGGAAGAAGACGATGGCTTTGATTGTAGAAGAAGAATTGCAGTTATCCTATAAGAAAATAAAGAAACTGTATCAGTTTCTTTGTGATCTGAACATCATACGAAGGTAAATAATTTTTACCCGGATGAAGAACTATGCTTCTTCAAAACGTAGGGGCTTCTTAACCTGTAACAGAAGAAGATGAAGAACTGTTAGTTCTTCATGTAACAGACGTAGGGATTTTAAGGAAAATAAGAAGGAATGCTCCTCTTACGTACCTCTGCAGACGAACGAATCAAATAGGTTTAGGGTTTAAATGAACGAGAGTTTTTATAGGATTTTGGGTGTCCTAGTAGGGTTGGTGATTGTGTGGAAGTAATACTTATATGATAGAGTCATTACCATGTTTGAACTCTTTCTAATGCTTATCACTTACCCTGGATAAGTTCTGGGTTCGAACGGCTCACGAATGGAATTAACGCCTTAGGTCAGGGCGTGTATTCTTGAATTAACGCCTTGCATAAGGGCGTTTCTTAAAAAGCGCCTTGAAAAAGGGCGTTTCGTGTTTTTAAAACACGCCCAAGATAGAGGCGTTTCTTTTACTTGCCTATTTGGTCGTGAGAGTTGACGACCGCACGTGTGGGCGTCCTTTCTTTAGTCACGCCTTTGATAGAGGCGTTTCTTTTTGAATTAACGCCCTAATAAGAGGCGTTATTTTTAATTTGTCTTATTTCGTCCAATTAACCCTATTCCTTTTATATATATTACTTCTGTAATATATATATGTTTTAATTTATTTCAATTATTCATTTATTAGGGTTGCTACAAGGAATCTCCGTGAAAGATGCAGACATCCACCGAGCTACGATGACTCTGTTCAAATCTGCAAAGAAAATTTGAGAATAGAAATTCTACGATGGGTCATCGACATTGAAGTCACGACCTTTGAACAACTGGGCGACATTGCAGCCAATGCTGAAGCAGTTCTGGCAAGGCTTTGCTCGTCCTCTACGGCCTCGAACCAGAAGAATAAACCAGCCAACAAACCTCTGGCACAAGAAGAAGTTTGCGCCTCAAATTTTGAAGCCTTCGAGCAACAGAAGAAGAAGATGAAAGAGGCATCCTCCACCGATCCAGCAAAACAAGGGCCCCCATTAAGGGGCAAAACGACGAAATTTTATTCCTTTCCAAAGGACAAGACTAGGGCACTTTTTGAGTGGGCCCGTGAATACGGCAAAGTAGCGCTTCCGGAGCCAAAGAAGCCAGGCGATGCCGAAAGAAAAGACGATCCACGATTATGTCCTTATCACCAAATGTTGGGACATCCCATTGAGGATTGCTATGTGTTCAAGGACATTATTGAAGGCCTGATCAAGAAAGGTGAACTACAGATGGGCGAGTATAAGGTGGACTCACCGTGCCCTCATCAAATCTCTGTCCTTAAAAGAGCAGCCCCACGCGGCGTTACCGCCTCAACTGCTCCTCGTAAATCTAGCTGAAGTCGATGTCTAGCAAGCCCGCATAACTTGAATGCGGATGCTTGCCAATAAAAAGAAGAATGGCAAATGAAGCAAAAAAAAGAAAGAGGAAAAAAAGGAAAGGTCCTGTTCTGGGGGCAGGCACAAAAAAAGGAGAGAGAAAAAAAATTCTTTTGAAGGAGGCCTAGATGGCTGTATCTGTTAAGGGAGATGTCACTTCCCCCCCCCCCCCCCCCCCCCGTGTCTTGATCTGTGCCAAATAAGAAACTACCATTGTGGGGTTGGCGTGGTGGAGCGAACCACTTATCCCCTCTCTGAGGGGGTGAGCGCTCTCCTATGCACCCACCTTGGTCTGTTTAAAAAAAAATGGAGGAAGGGTAGTGGCTTTACACTACACTACACTATCAGTGTCAATTGAGCTGTCCGTTCAAAAAAAAAGAGAAAAAAAAAGAAACATGAATGCAAAAAAGGGGGGGAAGGAACTTATAAGGTCAGCAAGGCCTCCCCATCCTCCCCATGGGCAGAAAACTCCTTAGTAGCATTGCATGGTGAATGCCCAAGGAGTAATGAAATGACTACATCATCTGTAAAGGTGGGAGGACCCTGCAACTACAGCTTCTCAGAATGAGCGTCAAGAGGAGGACACTTGGCGTAAGCACCGAAGGCCCGAACCGAAACTATTTGGAGCATCTACTAAAGAAGTCAATGACAAAAGAAGATAGCTATTGATCTGATGTATAGCTGTCACTGAATACTCCCAGGGGATCATGTTGATCAACAGTCCCACTGATGCTACAGAGCTTTCATTGGCCACTAGGCCCCCCATTTCAGATACGGGTCCAAACCCTGTTGGGGAGTGAAAAGAACAAGTCCTCCCGAGTTGTCTGCACTCTCGGCTCCTTTATCCTCATCAAGCCAACAAATAAGAGCCTTTAGGCTTCTAGTGGCCTATCTCAACACCCCTGGTGTCACCAGAATTCATGGTGCCTAGCCGCCCTCCTATCACACGGGGATACTCCCCACTTGTCCCACTAAGACTAACCCTCCACACTTGATCTGGGACCTATGCTCCCAACCAATGCACTCTTATGGTCTTTCGGTATTCAGCCACAACAATGCCATATTTGTCCCATTGGACTCGCCTATCAATGCCGGTTTGGATTCCTTGTCTAATGTCGGCCCAATAAAATCTCCTTTCTTCTTGGCATAAGGCACTCTGCCCTTGTCGAGCTCAAAAATTGCCCATCTGCCCCGTCGGGCTGATCCCACAAAAGCTTTCCCTTGGTCGGAGGCGCTCTGCCCTAGCCGAACTTGAAAATTACCTTTTGTCCCATCGGGCTGGGTCCATAAAGTCTTTTCCTTAGCCTGAGGTGCTCCGCCCTCGCCAAGCTCGAAAACAAGCTTCGTCCCACTGGGTAGGATTCATAAAGCCCTCTTCCTTGGCCTGCGGCACTCCACCCTCGCCGAGCCCCAAAATTACCCTTTGTCCTACTGGACAGGATTCATAAAACCCTTTCCTTGGTCTAGTGGTACCCCGCCCTGACCGTGCTACCTTTACCTTGGTCTAGTGGCAGTCTGCCCTAACCGAGCTACCCTTTCCTTGGTCTAATGGCACCCCGCCCTGACCGAGCTACCTTTACCTTGGTCTAGTGGCACTCTGCCCTGACCGAGTTACCTTTACCTTGGTCTAGTGGAACTCCGCCCTGACCGAGCTACCATTTCCTCGGTCTAATGGCACTCCGCCCTGACCGAGCTAACTTTACCTTGGTCTAGTGGCACTCTGCCCTGACCGAGCTACCCTTTCCTTGGTCCAGTGGCACTCTTCCCTAACCGAGCCACCCTTTCCTTGGTCTAGTGGCACTCCGCCCTAACCGAGCTACCCTCACCTTGGTCCAATGACACTCCGCCCTGACCGAGCTGCCCTTTCCTTGGTCTAGTGGCATTCCGCCCTAACCGAGCTACCCTCACCTTGGTTCGGTGGCGCTCCGCCCTGACCGGGCTACCTTTACCTTGGTCTAGTGGCACTCCACCCTGACCGAGCTACCTTTACCTTGGTCTAGTGGTGCTCCGCCCTGACCGAGCTACCCTTTCCTTGGTCTAATAGCACTCCACCCTGACCGAGCTACCTTTACCTTGGTCTAGTGGCACTCTGCCCTGACCGAGTTACCTTTACCTTGGTCTAGTGGCACTCCGCCCTGGCCGAGCTACCCTTACCTTGGTCTAGTGGCACTCTGCTCTGACCGAGTTACCTTTACCTTAGTCTAGTGGCACTCCGCCCTGACCGAGCTACCCTTTCCTCGGTCTAATGGTACTCCGCCCTGACCGAGCTAACTTTACCTTGGTATAGTGGCACTCTGCCCTGACCGAGTCACCCTTTCCTTGGTCTAGTGGCACTCCGCCCTAACCGAGCTACCCTCACCTTGGTTCGGTGGCGCTCCGCCCTAACCGAGCTACCCTCACCTTGGTCTAGTGGCACTCCGCCCTGACCAAGCTACCCTTTCCTCGGTCTGATGGCACTCCGCCCTGACCGAGATACCCTTTCTTTGGCCTAGTGGCACTCTGCCCTCGCCAGGCCCGCCGGGCTCTTGGACATCAATCCCTAGCCCCACCAATAGAATAAATAGTCAAATTCATCAATAGTCCCACCGGATAAAATATCCCGCATCACAGACGAGACTGCGTCGGGGAGCCCAACAAAAAAAAATAAATAATAACAAAATAATAATAACAAAAAAGGGAAATGAAAAGAAGAAAGAAATGAATAAAAAATGAATGATGAAAATGAATAAAAAAGGGAAAATGATGATTTAAAATAAATTTAATAAACCCAACACAATGCAATAAATCCAATAAGCTAAGCAAAATCAATCAACTCAATAAATCGAGAAACCCAAAAAAAAATCAATAAACTCAAAAAAAAATTTCAATAAACTCAATAAATCAATAAACTTAATAAACTCGATAAACCTAATAAAACCAAACAAATCAATAAACCCAATGGAATCGATGAAATCCAACAGACTTAATAAACCCAGCAAGTCAATCGACTCATCAAATCAATAAACTCAACCAATCCAAATTAATAAACCAATAAGATTCCTGTACTTTATTTTAGACCTTCTGACTGAACAAGGTTTGTTGATCTCGACATCTCCACGGGTCAACGTCCATATTCTATCTTGGCTCAGACCCCACGTCCTCGCCAAGTTGGTCAGCTTCGACATGACGTCGGGTTGACATCTGCCTCTACACATCCTACCCTTGTTTCAGACCTTCTGTCTAAGCAAGGTTGGTTGACTCCGACATTTCATCGGGTTGACATTGATATCTAGCCCTGGGTCTGGGCCTCTCATATGTCTGCATTCTAGTCAATCCTCGCCCCCAAATCTTCTGTCGAGACAGGGCCTGTTAACTTCGACGTTCCATCGGGTCAACACCTATTTTATATTCTTCCCTTGGCTTAGGCCTTACGCCCCTACCAAGTTCGTTGGCCTCGACAGGATGCTGAGTCAACATTTATACCATATATGCCCTTGTCCTAGGCCTCACGCCTTCGCCGAGTTCGTTGACTTCGATATTCCGTCGAATCAACACATATCCTACATTATACTCTTGGCCTAGGCCTCACGCCTTTGCCAAGTTCGTTGGCTTCGACATGATGTCGAGTCAACACCTATCCAACATTATGCCCCTGGCTTAAACCTCACGTCTCTGTGAAGTTTGTTGGCTCCGACAGGACGTCGAGTCAACACAAATCCCATATTCTTCCCTTGGCTTAGGCCTTACGCCTCTGCTAAGTTCGTTGGCCTCGACAGGGCATTGAGTCAACATTTATACCCTATATCCTACTCTTGGCTTAGGCCTCACGTCTCTGCCAAGTTCGTTGGCTTCGACATGACCTCAAGTCAACACCTATCCTACATTATGCCCTTGGCTTAGACCTCAAGTCTCTGTCAAGTTCGTTGTCTCCGATAGGACGTCGAGTCAACACATATCCCATGTTATTCCCTTGGCTTAGGTCTTACGCCTCTGCCAAGTTCGTTGGCCTTGACGGGACGTTGAGTCAACATTTATACTATATATCCTACCCTTGGCTTAGGCCCCACGCCTTCGCCGAGTTCGTTGACTTCGACATTCCGCCGAGTCAACACCTATCCTACATGATGCTCTTGTCCTAGGCCTCACGCCTTTGCCAAATTCGTTGACTTTGATAGGACGTCAAGCCAATGCCTATGTTATATTCTACCTTTGGTTCAGTTCCCATGCCTTTGCCAAGTCGGTTGACTTTGGCAAGCCTGTCAAGTCAACGGCCATATTCTACCCTGGCCCAGACCCTTCGTCTCTTCCAGGTTGGTCGTGTTCGACATGACGTCGAGACGAGAACAATGCTTTATCTCTGCCCTTTCCTAGACAAACCGCCTAGGCAAGGTTTGTTAAGTCTGACATCCCGTCAGGTTAACGTTCATATTCTACCTCTGGCTCAGACCTTTCATCTGGACAGTCAATAAAACGACCCTTTCACCTTTGGCTTGGATCCTTTTGTCCAGCTAGGCAACAAAAGACCTTTCTACCTCTGGCTTGGACCTTTCGTCCAGTCAGTCAACAAAAAGACCCTTTCACTTTTGGCTCGGGCCTTTCGCCTAGCCAGGAAACAAAAGATCCTTTCTACTTGTGGCTCTACCCTTCCATCCAGTTGAAGAACAAAAAGGCTCCTTCTATCTACGGCGTCATGACTTTACGTCTAAGCCTTTAAATATCCCTGTCTTACGTTATGGCTTTTTGCCTAAGCCAGTAAATATTCTGCCTTGGCGTCATGGCCTTCCACCTAAGCCAAGTTCTACGGCGTCATGACTTTTCGTCTATGCCATTAAATATCCTTGTCTGGCGTCATGGCTTTCCGCCTAAGCCGGTAAATATTCTGCCTTGGCGTCATGGCCTTCCGCCTAAGCCAAGTTGTCTGGCATCATGGCTTTTTCACCTAAGCCGGTAAATATTCTACCTTGGCGCCATGGCCTTCCGCCTAAGCCAAGTTGTATGGCGTCATGACTTTACGTCTAAGCCGTTAAATACCCTTGTCCGGCGTCATGGCTTTCCGCCTAAGCCGATAAATATTCTGCCTTGGCGTCATGGCCTCCCGCCTAAGCCAAGCTGTACGGCGTCATGACTTCACGTCTGAGCCATTAAATATCCTTATCCGGCGTCATGGCTTTCCGCCTAAGCCGGTAAATATTCTACCTTGGCGTCATGGCTTTCCGCCTAAGCCAAGCTGTACGGCATCATGACTTTACGTCTAAGCCGTTAAATATCCTTGTCCGACGTCATGGCTTTCCGCCTAAGCCGGTAAATATTCTGCCTTGGCATCATGGCCTTCTGCCTAAGCCAAGTTGTACGGCGTCATGACTTTACGTCTAAGCCCTTAAATACCCTCGTCCGGCGTCATGGCTTTCCGCCTAAGCCGGTATATATTCTGCCTTGGCGTCATGGCCTCCCGCCTAAGCCAAGCTGTACGGCGTCATGACTTCATGTCTGAGCCGTTAAATATCCTTGTCCGGCGTCATGGCTTTCCGCCTAAGCCGATAAATATCACCTTGGCGTCATGGCCTTCCGCCTAAGCCAAGTTGTACGGCGTCATGACTTCATGTCTAAGCCGTTACATATTCTGCCTTGGCAACATGACACACCGTCTAGGCCCAGTTGTCTGGCGTCATGGCTTTATTATTAAGCCAGTAAATATTTCTCCCTTGGCATCATGACCTTCCGTCTAGGCCAAGTGGTCCGGCATCAAGGCTCCTTGCCTAAGCCGGCGAATGCTCTCTCCTGGCGTCATGGCCTTACGCCTAAGCCAAGTCATTCGGTGTCATGACCTTCCATCTAAGCCGACAAACCTCTTACCATTGACCTGGAATTACTATCCGAACTAATGAACGAAAAGACCCCCCTCTGGTTTCATACCAACCCTTGATCCCTCCAGGGATTTACCATAACATGTAACACCTTCTCTCCATCGCCGTGGCATCAGCCACCCACCTGTAAGAGAATCGGCCTGCGGATGTACTTACTATGTCCTTAAAAAAAAAGAAGAGAGAAAGAAAGAAGATAAAGGAGAAATAAAAAAAAAAGAAAAGGAGAAAGAAAAAAGAGAGAAAGAAAAAAAAGGAAGAAAAAAAAGATGATGATCGTGACGTGATTTATGTGCTTGCTTGCCTCATGTGCATGTCTGCCTGAAGTATAGTATGAACACGCTTCCTTCAAATTTCTAAGGCCGCGTACTTCCTTGCTAAATAACGTTGCCCTGATTCAGGATATGTGTGCATCACGGCATACACTAAGGAATGAAAAGCCAATTCTCGGTAAGTGCATACGACTAGGGGAAGAGTCGTAGCCATGTCGCTAGCATAACTCGCTGAAAGCACCCTAGACAAAACTCCTACACTTCGCACAGAATGTGAGCAATGGTCTTTAGTCATAGGGATGTCATAAATTCTTCTTAACACTTCATGGACGCTTGAATCTCTACACTCGCGTAAAGGGTGATCGTGAGGAAAAAGCTGCCTACCCCTTTAAAAAAAATAAAAAAATGAAGAAATGATGATAATGGTAAGTAGAATGTGAATCCAAGTAGCCGGCAATCCCCACTGAAAAAAATGAGGAGACTCGCGCGAAAACGGTGCAACAAACTCTACAATTAAAATAAGGATGAATTCTAGTAGCCGGGAATCCCCATTGAGACGCATGAGGAAACTCACGTCAAACGGTGAAATCCATCATAAAATCATAATATAGGATGAATCCTAGTAGTCGGGAATCCCCATTGACACATATGAGGAGACTCGCGTCAAACGGTGAAATCCATAATAGTATCATAATAAAGGACGAATCCTAGTAAACGGGAATCCCCATTGAGACACATGAGGAAACTCGCGTCGAACGGTGAAGCCTAAAATTAAGAAATGGACAAGGGGTTGTGCGAAGCTACCAAAAGTCGAGAGCCCCGAATGTGTGTGCAGGCGATAAGGTAATCCTCCAGTGTTACTCAGAACCTCTGCACGTCCCTATGTCTAGGGTTCACTACCCATATAATTGCACTTTCACACTATGGAGGAATAGTCCTGGGTGCAAATTGTGATTCATGCTATGCAAATGTCACGCCCCGAGCGCGGAAGGTACCCGGAGATGCGCGACAAGTTTATATCAATCATGTCAATCAGAGTAGTAGTGTATTCGACACAAAGACAGAGTGCGCAAATATAAAGATAACCCAATCCATTTATTTCTTTAATAAGAATATGTCTATTACAAACCCTTGCAAATACTAGACTCAATAAAATAAAAATACAACGCTTGACTCAAGAAAAATAGAGAAAAGACAGGACTAATTGACGCTTGAGTAGCTCTAACTCTTTCACTCTTGACTTTCCCGATCAGATTGAATTCCCTCATCGTCGGACTTACTTGAAAAGTAGGGAAACACTGAGTGAGCGAACGCTCAGTAGGAAATTATATCTCAAGAACTAACAGTGGGTTTAAGTAATTACATCTTTCATGAATGCACTATAGCTATGCATGCTCGCAAAAACGACAAGATAGAGAGAGTGTATAACAATAAGATAGCGATGAACTTTCAAGAACTTATATCAAAAGATATCAAGATATTCAAGTAAGTAGACTCATCATGTTATGTTAGAATTTGGCTATTTTGTTTCAAGTCAAGCAAGTATACAATTACCATTTTTTCGGGTCACGCAAGTCATGTAATATCAAGTCAAGTACAAGATTTGTGGAATGTTCAATCAAGCTAGTCATGCACTTCGGTATAATGCCAATACCGTAATCAATCAACTCCCATGGGCACAAGTACTTTCGGGTGCTCCTCCCAGGACCAGATCGGGCCCTATATGCGTAGTCATTAATCATGTATTTTAACATCCACTTTTGTATATAGCCAATATGGAATTTCAAGGATAAAGCTTGTAGACATGTAGGATAGACCTTGAAAGAATAGAGTCCAAAAATATGACACTTGACATAGTTAGGCGATAATAACGGTACAATCACGATTGTCGATAAAACTAGGTGGAATTGGTTCCCTAACTTGGGTACCATGATAAACATGTATAGACATTCTTTATATAGAATTGAGGTCCACAAGAACATCAAGTTTAATATAGAATTGGGGTCTACAAGAACATCATAACAATGTTGTTATAGAATTGGGGTTTACAAGAACATTATAACAATGTCATGCTTTACCCCATTCATTAGGAATAATTCTCATATCATACACATGGCATGACATGAGGGCCGGTATACCATGTTTCTATAGAGTGACATGGCAAAGATTGTGTAATGGGTTTTTATGGTACAACCCAGCTCAGTCGGCCTTGAGGGAATCCAAGGCTCGAGGAGTCTTACGGAGGTCTCTATGACTAACTCGCTAGTCCAAAGGAACGGAGTGTCCAATGGAGAGCTTGTATGTCAATGAGAGTTAGTGGATAAACGATAAAACATCATGAAACATGGGACTATATTCACGGACTGGAATATAGTGCCGATATATATAGACATGTATATATACATATGAAACTCTCGGTTAACAGTAACAGTGTAAAATAGTGTCACAGGAAAATAGCGACTTAATCTAAGTCATTACTTATCAAATTAACGCCTTCTATAGGGGCGTTTATTTACAAATTTGACGACTTGTACATCAGTCGTCCCTTCAATATTTCTATTCTGCAGAAAATCAATATTCTGGAATTTTAACACAGACGCGCCCTGGACAGGGGCGTTACTTTTCAATTAGCGCCCTTGTCTGGGGCGTCAGTTCAGTAGGAGACGACCTAGATAAGGTCGTGAATTCAAGAATTTACCAATTTTCAGATAATAAAATTTTAGGAAAAAGTGTACATGATCATGACTTGAAAAATAGCAGGATTTCACAGGTATACTCATGCAATATATTAGATTCATTGTTACATAGATATTAAATTTTAAACGTGGGTATTTATTAATTACATGCAATTGACGACTTCTGGGCAGGGCGTCAAAACAATAATTAGCGCCCTAGTGTGGGTCGCTTCTTTAAATTAGCGCCCTTGTCAAGGGCGTTTCTTTTTGAAATTACATAGAAAACATCTGAAACCACAGTAAAACTATATGCATGCACGACCGATGATATTATTAAGATCTTAAGCTAGTTTGGGCTACGATCTTGAGAAAACCTACCTAATTAAGATCTGGGTGATGATTCGTGGAGAAAGTTGAAGAACAACGTCACTCTGTTATATACAGAGTATTATGGGATTTATCTGATCAGCAGGTACCGAGATAGAGAGGTTGAGAGGATGTGATTCCTACGCGTAGCTTGCTTTGGATGAAAAATCTCGTTCTTCAGTAGGTCAAGAAGGCTTTCCTACAGAGAAATAAGATGAAGAATCATTAGTTTTTTTTCTTCATAATACTTAACTGAAGGCAGAGGAAGAAGAACGACGTGGATGAAGAACCCACGATCTTCTCTTTGACAAAAGAGTTACTACCTACTGTAGACTTCCTACATGAAATAAGATGAAGACATTAGTTTTCTTCATCATACATAACCGAAGGCGAAGGTAAAACAAATGAAGAACAAACTTACGTTCTTCACGGATGACAGCAGCAACAGAGCTTCGACCAAATAGATTTTAGGGTTTGATGGACAAGGATTATTTATAGGGTTTTGGGGAACCCTAATAGAGTTAGAGTTTGATTAAGGGTAGTATTACCTTGATAGAGTCCTTTCTATATTCTACTAACTCGTACTAATCCATAAATTTTCCCTGGATAGAGTCGAACGAAACTCGAACTCAATTAACGTCTTAAGTGAGGGCGTTGAATTTTAAATTGACGCCTTTGACAATGTCGTTTCTTGCGAAAACGCGCCTAAGCAAAAGGGTGTTACGTTTAATTGCCCTTTTATTTATTTTGGTCATTTGAGAATTGACGCCTTGTCCAGTGGGCGTCCTTTTTTCAATTCACGCCTTAGCCAGAGGCGTTTAATTTTAATTAGCGCCTTGAATCAAGGCGTTATTCACATTTTTGGTTCTATTTATTTGTTCCTCTTGATTTTTCTTTTACTTACTTAAATCTTTTAGCCTATTTTGACTAATTAAGAATTTGTTTATTCTAATTTGATTTATTTAAAAATCTTTATTTTTTTTCCAGGGTTGCTACAGCATATGTTCTACGTGGGGTCCCCTTTACGTATGCACATCTCCCTTAGTTATGCTTTATGAGCCGCACTCTATCCGTGAATCGTCGGCGATGTCCTTATCCTATCCCTGATATAGGGGAACTATGCTACATAGCTATTCTGTGCTTGTGGTCGTTGAGTGCCTGCATGCTTGGATGAGGCTATATATAAAAAAAAGAGAGATAATAAAAATGAATGACAAAATAAAAAATGATGATGGATGAATGATGATAAATGAAAATAGAATAAGTAAAAGGAATGAATAATAAAAAGGATCCATGCAATATTTTCAAACGGGCTATGGCATACACCTGCACGTCCCGCTCTTTCGTCCCTCTGTCACGACACTAGCGGGTGGGGGGCATTTGTTGACACTGAAAATATTCCTAACATTTCCTAACTTCTGCTTCTGCAGGTCTTAAGTTCTGATCAGGTGCTCCTATGCCGACAGAGAAGAAAAGAAAGAAAAGAAGAAAAAGAATGGCGGAAGCCGAACAAAAGATGAGACCATAGAAAAGAAGAAAAGAAAAGATGCTCGACTTCAATGAACATCCGCTAAAGTAAGACCCGAAAGCTCGGAAGAGTATTCGGGACCATCCCCGAAGAAGCAACCAGAAAGCTACAAATACAAGTGAAGCCGGCCCGACATCATGAATTACGGTGTCGAAGACCATGTGAGCGGAAAACCCGCGTGCTCGAGCCGAATACACACGAAGTTCCGATTAAGGCCAGTCATCATGCCGAGAACTTCGTCAACCCCCCCATCAAGGTTTTCCAAGGACCAGGGCGAGAGGAACAGTCAACGGGAACTTCCGGAACCATCCCCGGACCCATCGGCTGACCCGCGCCGAGCAAACAAGCTAAAACGGCGCACGAAAGGTCATCGGCGCCCCTTAAAACGGCGCCACCAATTCTGGCACGCAAAAGCTTTGCAGAAGGCCGCTTCCCCGGCGCCCCCTAAAGCGGCGCGTAAAAACCCAAAGCCTAGAAGCTCTTCACGGCACCCCTCTTCACGGCGCACTCCAATGGCGCCGTTTTAGGGTACTCTACATATATTCCACTTGGTTCGACCAAGTAAAAGGGGGGAAGAGAATTAACAAAAAGAAGCACGGAGAGAGAGGGGTCGATCCGTAGAAACTCCACCAACCACACTGCTCGAAGAGAGGGCTTTCTTGAGGAGGAAGTTCCCCTACCTCAGAGCTTGGCGGCTGCCATCCTCCGCTCTGTGAAAATCCTCTGGCGCTGGAGAAGGAGAGTCTGATTCTGTTGTTTCTTAGGTGGGTCATCGTGTTTTCTCCTCCCGATCAATCCTCTCCAATTTTCTTCTTTGTCGGAATGTAAGTGAGAGGGGGAGAGGCGATGACATGAGCCCATCTCCTCCCTCTCACCGTCTCTGCGATCATCCCTCTCCCCTCTGTAATTTCTTCCCTCTCTGTTAATGAAAATAGTGACCGCGCGACAACGTTGGCACCGGAATGATAGGCTGTTTAGCTCTTTTTTGTTCCTTTCGTTTATGGAATGAATGGATATGTCAACGAGCCGAGGGGTCTAATGCTCTTATCCTTCCTCTGCACTGTTCCTTTTCTTTCATTGCATTTTCTTCTTGCGACTGGTGAAACGGTGCTGTGCAATAGTGCCGGCGCTGGGGAGGGTGATGTACATAGAACGAATGGAGGTAGGCATGCCCGGCGCCGTGGTTATCTCTCCCGTATGCTTCCTCTTCTGTCTGTATGTGCGTCGACCGGATTTACGGCCCCGGCGCCGATTATGCCCTGCTATGCATTGGGCTACAGCAACTACTCCCCTCTTCCCTTGTTTTCTCTTCCGTTCGAACGCCGAAGGTTTTCATCACCGGAGGCATACACATATGTGTGTTTCTCTGATCGATATCGGGCTGTCCTCTTACCTTCCTTCCTACTCTCGACCATGAACAGGAGGGGATGAGGCCATCCCCATACTCCTCCTCTTAGCTTTCTAGACTCCTCCGGGTGAATGTTTCGTTGAACCTACTAACATCTATATGTGCAAATATACACACACCCTCAGACATTAACGTTAGTCTGTTAGCTATGTATATTTCACAACTGCGCCGTATTACCATCTCTTTGAGGAAATTAGGTGACCGGGGAGAGGGGAACATTCCCCAATGTTTCACTATAATATCACTCTGTCTATAGGGATCCGTCTGTCAGTGACGAGTCTCCCACGGGCTAATGAGTGGATATTAATATGGGTCGACCCCAACAGATCTAAATCCATAGCCCCTAGTGGGCCTTGTGGTGGCCGTGGGTTGTGTGCCCCTCATAGGCTAGCCCTCAGGGTTTTCTCCCATATTGGTCATCCCGACTCAGACATTGTACCGACTCGGGTTGCGTGACCCTCGTAGGCTAGCCCTCGGGGTCTTCGCTCCCACTGTGAGTCCTCACCGTCTGTCTGCTTTCTACCCACGGACTCGGTGCCCCTAGTAGGCTAGCCCTCAGGGTTCTCCTATCCGTCTGGGTTTGCCGGCCGCCGTTGTGTCACCCGGCTTTCAGGGGTTGCTCCACCACGTGAGCACTCCCCACTTCTCCCCGACAACCCTCCGGGATGGGGAGATGCTGCCAAACTTTTGGCTCGAACGAGTTAAATAAACCATTTAATAAACTAGCTGGCTTAACTCGGAACAGTCGCCGCGCTCGAGTACGAACCTCGCACGAGCCTATGATTGACCTCTGGACGGCCCGGGACTGATCCGATGAATGACCGACTCAATAAACTTTCAAAATCCTCCAAAACATTTTAATAAGTCCAAAAATAAACCAATAAAACTTCGGTTTCTGTGAAACAGGGTTAAATCGGCGCCACTAGCAACCGGCGCGCCTTAAAATGGCGCGCCCTCAAAGGGGCGTGCCGTTTTAAGGCCTCCCCTCTCCACCTTTTTGTGGCGCCATTTTAAGGCCTCCCTCTCTCCACTATGGCGCCGTTTTAAGGCCTCCCCCTCTCCACCTTTTTGTGGCGCCGTTTTAAAGGCCTCCTCTTCACCTTTCGTGGCGTCGTTTTAAGGCCTCCCCCTTTCCACTTTTGTGGCGCCGTTTTAAGGGTCCCCCTCTACACCTACGCACATGTGGCGCCGTTTTACGCCTACACCTATGGTTCCCACGCCGCTTTAAGCCCTTCTCGTAAGCGTTCCACGCCGGTTTAACTGCAACCGTGCCGTTTTAAGGCTTTGTTCCTCGTGCCGTTTTAAATGATCACTCTCCGAGTGAATATTAAACCGCCTTAATGGCGAACACTGCCCCGATTCGGATAACCCATGGGCACATCGGTATCCCTCGTAGCCTCGCCCTCAGGGTCTCCGTCCACTCGGGTCCGTCGGTCAGCGTGTCTGGCCTCTCGGCCTTTAAGCAGCTTATCCCATTCCGTGGGCATGTCTCCACTCTTCCCCGAACCCTCCGGGTCTAGGGGGGATGCTACCAGATCTTTGCCAAGACATTTTGACCATTTGCAAGACTGTGAATAAAATAAAAATGAAATGAATAAAAAATGAATAAAATAAAATAATAATAATAACGATAATAAAACAAACAAACAATAACTAAAATAATAATAACAACAACAATAATAATAAAAATAACAATAACAAATAATAAAACAAATAAAAAAAGAACAAAATAAACAAAGCAAATAAAATCTCACCGTTATCCGACGCGGCTTAAACCGGCGTGATATCCCCACGCCGAATCAACACCACGCCGTTTTCATAATGCTTTAACATCCTCCAAAATCGGCGCCGTGTTACCATCTCATGCACATCACGCACTCAATATGCACAAACCCGCTACATAAACAAAAAACAACAAACACATGTCAGACACATACAAGTCACATGCTACGTGCATTAACTAACCAAAAGAAAAGAAGCATGCAACATATATACGTCCAACACCCCTGCCATATATATATGAACATACGTATATAAAAAGAAACAAATAATGAAACACAGAATAAAATAACAAAACACTCTCACTCATTCACTTGCTACATATGTGAAAAGAGATAATAATAATAATAAATCACAAAAGAGGTAAAAAGGATGAGAAATAAAAATAAGAGTCATGAATATAATAAACAAATCATGGTCAAATAAATAAACAACAAAAAAATAACAATAACAATAACAATAAAAATGATAAACAAATTGAAAAGAATTGATTAATGAATAATTATCAAATAAATGCCAAATAAATGTCAATAAAGGGAATAAAAATGCATGAATCCAATATAAAAAACAATAAAATAAAGCAAAAGAAATGAATAAATAACAAGTAAAGTGCCTTCATGCATTTTTAAAAAATGATAACAATAATAAATAAAGAATAATGAACATGGCTGTGTCTGCTCCGGCGCTCTCACCTCCTCTAGACCCCGGGCATGGAAATATTGATGACCCCCTGACAGGTCGTGTCTGCACCTCGGGATTAATCCCATTATGGCCACGACACGATCTTGTCCTGAGCCGATAAGCTGTTGAATTCAATTCGTCTCGACCGGGTTTTAACCGCATCCCCTCGTTTCTCAAATATCAAATTTGCCATACTCTGGCATACATTGTCCCGATGATACACGAGTCTACCCGGATACGGTCATACTCGGCCCACCTCATGGGTCCATATGTATACACCGTAACGCTGTGTGCAGTCTCAAAATAAAAAGGCAACGACTAATCGACAACCCTGTGAGTGACCGGGATTGCCAAAGTCTTCCTTACATTTACAAATAAATGACCAAATAAGTAATAAACAATAACACTAACCACCTTGCATGTCTGCATGATCTGACTCTCCGGTATATCGAATGGTGATTAGCGGAAGGTCGGGTTACGCCCTGCCGGAAGCTTTCGCTATGCGTGATGATGGTCCTCGGACCTAGGTTCTCCGCCTCGTACCGGGAGCTGGCCTAATAAACAAATACTACCATATTGTGTGCTTGCATGCAATCACATCTTTACATATTCTACGGGCCACATGGCCTCTCTATTTTGGCGATTAATCAAGGGTTTTCTCTCTTCTGGAGAGATGTAATTAACGCCGTAGCCTTTATGGTACGGCGGGTTTTAGGTCCCGGCACGATCACCTTTAATCGTCTGGTTAGTCAGACGGTGCGCATAATAAATTTGTCACTCAGTGACTGGCACGCCCCGCATAAATAAACCTCTAATAAATAAATCAAATAAACCCATAATAAAAAAAATATATTCTTAATAAAAATCCCATCTCCCACAACTGCTTTCTCATGCACACAATCAAAGTGTGTATAGCCTGTGTTCGCATCAGTTAAGTCTATACATCTGCTACGGCTTGTTCATGCATCATCTTCAAAGTCCATACAACGTCTGGTAGCATGCATAGAAAGTCTACACATCCCCCCATAGCAAGCCTGCACATCGTTTGCACAGCACAAACAAAGTCCATACATTCTGTTGCATTGCATGCACGTAGAGTCTTCACATTCCTCCTCAGCAAGCACAGCAGGTCTATACAACGTCTGGTAGCCTGCAGGCAAAGTCTGTACACTGCATGCACACTGCATCCGTTAAGTCTAAACATTGCTGCTTGATATGTATATACAGCCTGTGTTCTCTTGATCGACTGAAGTAACTCTGTCTTTAACTTGCAGATGTCTGAGCACATGATCTGAGGTTGGCCCCTGGAATGTGATCCGAGGTGTACTCTAGATAAAGAGGGCACAAGCCCTACACACGCCCTAGCCGCTACTGGTATAAATATGGAGCTTCTTCCATCAGAAGATTGATCAAGGTAGAGTGATCGAAGCAGAGGCAGAGAGAAAAAAAAGGAGCAGAAGAAGAACAAGGAGAGAGCAGCAACAGAGAGGCTGAAAGCAGAAGAAGAAAAAGAAAAAGATATTGTGATCGAGAGTGAGATCGAGAGTGAAAGAAGAAGAAGAGAAAGAAAAAGCGAGTGAGAGATCAGTAGTAGATGAAGAAGATTAGTAGCCTCTGGATCAAATCCAAGCTACATTGCTCCAAGAGAGAGCTACAGTTTCGAGTTTCATTTCTAGCTTTCTGATTGCTGTAATTTTCATTTCTTGTTTTCTTTTCCTTTGCACTTGGCTTGTGTTTCTTTCCGATTCTCTGGTTTGAGATCGGGGTTCCCTCTGGTCTCAGAGGAAGGGAGTCTTGGACTCCGGGTTTGCATGTAGTGGTTGCTACCTGTGGGTTCCCTCCTGGTCTGGAGGAAGAGAGGTCCGTGACATCTGGTTTGTAAGCGGCTGGGTGTCGCTTGTGGGTTCCCTCCTGGGTGGAGGAAGAGAGACGCTAGTCTCTGGTTTCTAGTGACTGGGTGTCACTAGGGTTGCCCTCCGAGTTGGAGGAAGAGGGGAGGTTGTTCCCCTGGTCAAGCTGTTAGGCAGCACTTGTTGCAGACTGAGTCTGCGGTTCTAGCTTGTGCTAGTGGAAGCCTCACTCCGGTTTGGAGTGAGGGGTGGACGTAGGTCTGTGGACCGAACCACGTAAAAAATCTACTGTGCTGTGGTTTGCCTTGTGCGTTTTCCCCTTGTCTTCTACCTTTTTCACAGGTCGTCTGAGCATTCTTGGTTCTATCTGAAGTGACCTTGAGCATTATATGTTTTGCTAAGTGTGCCTGGTCTGCATAGTTCTACCTTCGGCATTAGACTTGATCAGGTGCCTCCAGTATTATTAGCAGTTCAATTGATTGATCAAATGTCTGTTTGAATTTCTTCTTCAAGAGTTAAATTGTTTATTCCGCAACTGTGTCTAGCTTCAGGCTTAGTGTTTTAATTTGGGCAATATTTTTGAAGGGGATACATTCACCCCCCCTCTGTATCCATCGCACCGTCCCAACAATTGGTATCAGAGCGGGTGTCTGCATAGAAGGTCTAGCGACCTGCAGATCCGTTCCTGCTGTCTTGGTGCTATCTCGCTCTTGGTGCACCATTTTTCCTATTGCATTAATCTGATCTGTTTCCATAGGTGATCCACCGGTTTACAACGGCTCTAATGTTAATGTGTGGTTTGTCAGTCTGCGCGAATATGTTATATCAGTTAATCCTGATCTGTGGAAGTTAATTCCACAAGGTCCTCATAGATTACCAAAGAAAGTGTCCAAATGGACCGACAGCCACAGATCAAAGGATGGAGAAAATTAGAAAGCTTTTAATCTGATGAAAGCAGCTACTGACAAAGCCTTACATTATTGCTTTTATGATTGCAGGTCAGCTAAAGACATCCTGGATAAGCTGAAGCTAGCTCACATGATAAATGAGGATAGTTGCATGATGGCTAACAGAAGTAATCAAAGTGGCAGCCAAAATGAAGAAGAGGATGATGATGAGGTAAACCTCTTCGAGAATTTCTCTTTAGATGATTGGGAGAATGCATATGGTGAGTTACTTGAGTCACATGAGATGTTAAGAAAACAATATAAAAAATTGAAAAAGAAAATTGATCTGAATAGCTCAGAGTCCTCATGTGAATATTGCTTAAAAAAGAAACAGTCCTATGATGCTTGCTTGTCTGAAGTCCAAGTGCTTAAGAAACAAATTGACTTATTTAAAGAAGAAACTCAAGAACTTGTATGTGAAATTTCTGAACTAAAAGAAAAACTTAGCTCGATTGATGATGATCAGGTTCAGTTTAATAATTTAGTTCAGAATAAAAAACTGTTGAAAGAATTTGAATGTGTTAGCTCTGAATTAGATGTCCTAAAATCTGAAAATGAATGCCTTAAGAAACAATGTGAAAAACTCCAGGTTCAAACAATATGTTCTGGTAAATCTGCATGCAATGATTGTCCATTTCTCAAGGAAATAAATGAAAATCTTCACTCAAATTTAGAATGGCAGAAGGAGTTTATTGTTTCCCTAAAGGAAGAAAACAAAGATCTGTTAAACAAGATTCTGGAGTTTGAACAGAAAGTGGAAGAGCTGAATGATAAAATGAGCTCAATGAAAATTGATAAAGGCTCTGTTAAAGAAACTGAAAATCTGAAATCAAAAAAATGACAAATTAACTAAAGAAGTTGAAGGATTGAAGCAGTTGAACACTGCTATGTCAGAGAAACTTCTTCTCTTAGAAAAAAGAAAATCTGTTTACATTGAAGAATCTGAAAAATTGAGAAATCTGGAACATGAAGTTGAGGAATTTGCCAACAAGGTACTAAGCAAATGTGTAAATTACAATGAACAAGAGATTGCCAGTTATGAAATATATATCGTTTCTCTGGAAAATGAAATTGAAGATTTGAATAATTCCTTGTCAAAATTTGTGGACGGAAAAGATAATCTGGACAAGATTTTAGGAACAAAGGTTAATTTTCAGAAGGAAGGGTTGGGCTATAACCCTTCAAACAAAAAGTGTTTTAAAAATAAAGTTCAAACTTCCTTTGTTTCCAACTCAACTTCTCACAGCCCTCAGAACCTTCCTGGTTATCAGTCATCTGCTCAAAAGAAAATAATAGAAAAAGAAAAAGAAAAGATCCAACATGTTCCTCTCACCACTTTGCATGTTTCACCCACACACTCACATGCATCTAAAAGGAAAATGATTTGTCATTACTGTCACAAGTTTGGACATCTGATGCATGAGTGTAATTTGATGGAAAAGGATGACCTAGCTGCTGTACAAAACAATCAGGGTAGAAAGCATGTCTTTAGGGAAAAGAAAATTTATTGTTATAATTGTGAAAAAATAGGACATGTTGCTGCACAATGTTGGTTAAGTTCTCATAGAAAAACCTTCTCTATCTACTCTCATTGTGGAAAACATGGTCATACAGTCAAGGACTGTTGGCATGCTCAGGGAAGAATATTTTCTGAAAATATAAAATTCCCTGCAAATAGAAATGATTTTGGTAGGAATAAATTTACATTTAAAATAAAGATTTCTACATGTTTTGAATGTGGAAAACTTGGCCACCGAGCTTCTGACTGTCGGATGGCACGATATGGAAAATAGTATGTTCATGCAAATAACAGAAATTTTCATGATAATGCACACAGATTCCATGCTAACAATAATGTGCATAAAAAGAATTCAAGATCTGCTATTTCATGTCATTACTGTGGAACCTTTGGGCACTCCATGAGTGATTGTAATATAATGAAATCTGATGACGTACATGCCCAAAGATTGTGGAAAGCACCTATCAGAGGTGTTACTAACAATGTAGGACCCAAGAAGTCTTGGGTACCTAGAAACATAAAATGAGATCTGTGCTTTGCAGGTATGCCTTGGTGATGAGGAATAAAAGGGGGTCAAATAAACCAAGGCATCCAAAGTTTGGTAAAACCCCACCTCTCCTGGTAGACATTTGAGTTTTTGATAACGTTGTCTAGATAGTTGCATATCATGTTTGATTTGTTAATCAAAATTTCATGCATATAGCTTCTCAATTGCATCTATGCTTGGCATTAAAATCTCTCAATAAATATGATGTGTTATCTGTGCAACAGTTCAACTGAAATTGGTGCTTGAATACTGAAATCTGAATTGATTGAAAGTGACTGAAAATGAATTACACATCATAAAACTGAAAAGCTGAATTGAATGAATCTGTTGCTTGGACAATGTCTCATGCTTAAAAATGTTCACTTGCACATTTGACATGCACATGCATTCACAATTGCATATAAGTAGCATATTGTTAGCTTAAGATGCATATAGAACTGCATCTGCATTAGATTGTCATGCATGACTCCTGGTATATAAATAGTGAGATACTAAATGGCAGATGATTTCTGTCTGGAAGTGCTTGCTATGTGTGAGGTGGTCTTTAGACCGAGTCCTCCGAATGTTCATAGGTCAGTGTTACATGAAGAGCAGTCTAAATGTTCATGTTATCATTGCATATATTACATGCTGTCAGCTCACTGCAATTGCATTTACTAGTTAGAAGTGTCGACACCTTGAGTGCTAGCTCATGCATACATTTAGGGGGAGCATTATTCATATTCTTGAAATCACATAACTATCTATCTTGCTCATTTCTATCAACTGAACTTCCCATTTTTAGTTTGAACTGCTATCTTGCTTAAATCCCTATGATGAGTGTGAAATGCAACACATTTCAGCTTCCTGCTTCAACTGTTATCAGCCATTTTCACTCATCCTATCCATTGGTATCTGTTGAATTGGCTGTTCCTTAAAATGATTCAGCCTTCCTTGAAAATTCAGAAAGACTTCTCTATGCATATCCTGATCATAAATCTGAAAACAACTTAAAGAGGAATCTTCTATTATATAGGACTATGAATGTCTGATACTTTCAGCCAGTTGAAGTTTCATGTATGTCTTGTGTTTGTTTATCAACATTTCTTGAAAATACCTGAGTTAGTCTTAATAAACTTTAACCAACATTTTCACGTTGTGTCTTTTAAACTCTTCTGAATTCTGAAAATTCTGAAATCATGATATTCCTTATTTGATATGTATGAAATTAGTATTGTTTTTAAACGTCTGAGAATCTGGAACCTGTCTAAGGGTAAATCGTGTCAGAACAATGACTTTGGTCATTGAGAAACCATGTCCAAAGGATTGTGTCATGAGGTGCCATAGTTAACTCTGCTTAAGAATGGTTGATAATCTGGCAGAGCAATGTCATGCACATTGAGAAATACATCTCACTCATCAAAGAAATGATTTGTAGTGTGTCATGAAGTGTAAATGCAATCTCTGTTCTTATGAAGCATGACAGTTAGTCCTTCCAAGTGCTTAGGGATACTAGCGTCTAAACAGCGTGTATCCTCTAGTTACAAGGGTGTACTAAACTCAAGTGTTCATGAAGATTGTTATGAAAATTGTTGCTGATCTAGTGTATCATTTGAAAATGTGTGCAAAAGAAAGATTCTATTGGAACCCCTTGACAGAAACAAATGTTTTCTTATGTGTTTAACTTCAATACTATTGATTGTTGTTGTGTCCCTATGATCATTTAAGTTCACTTGGGTAAATCGACATCATTCTAAGGTCATATAAGTTCTGTGGTATTCTTGGTTTTGATAATGGCTAAACACTATTCATCATTGATATTTCCCACTCTCATGTAATTGACATACGTGATGGTTTGATTATGACAGGTATGCCATTACATGGAAAAGAAATTCAGTGGAGTCGGAAAAAGTGAAAGCTCGTTGATCGCACCCAAGCAAGGATGCGAAAACAAGCACAAGTCGACACACGATATTCGGCTTGTCACACTCTCAAGGTCAATGCACAAAGAAATATAGCCAAGAGAATCCAAGGCCAGAAACATAATTGATGCCTTTTAGACTATCAAGGGAGATGTCACGGACATGAACGGGCCGCTAAAGAACTTAAGCGACAGAACCAAAGCACGTAACGGACCGACCCGGGCAAGCCCGGGGTCTACCCAGCTGGCGGTCGACCGCCAGCACAAGGGCGGTCGACCGCCCCAGTCAGCAACTGCCAGCCTGCACGAGTTTCAGTAGCGATCGACAGCCAGCCAGTAGCGGTCGACAGGATTTCCCAGGGACCATCCGTTTGCAGGTGTTTCAATAGCGGTCGACCGCCAGGAGGTGCAGGTCGACCGCCAGCCCCGAGCCTTCAATGTTGACTTTGTTTCCAACTTCGAAAAGGGCCATTCAACATGGATTTGTTTAATCCAAAAGTCACCTAAACACCCATGATTTGTGGATCTGGTCTGAGGCTTGTCTATAGACCATTCAAGGTCTATAAAACTCTCACTTGAGGGATTAGAAACACTAGGGCTTCAGGGCTTCAAGGGAGATCAAGGGAGCTCATTTTTGAGGTACTGTAGCACCTCCGTGAACAGTGTTTCGGGAGAAAGTTCTTCATCCATTCCAAGGTGTTTCAAGGTGAGATCTGAAGCACGCAACCTCCAACAAAGCTAGAAGCACTCAAGGTTCTCAAAGGTGATCAAAGCTACATCCATACATCTCTTCATCAACTCAAGCAGATTCAAGGAAGTACAACTCACAAGGAAGAAGAAGCCATTGCTGTTGAATCAAGAAGAGTGTTTTGTGAAGAAGATAGAAGCATGTATTGGTGATCTACATCCATCGAAGAATCTGATTCAAGCTCCAGCAATTTCAGACAAGATCTTTCTTCTTGAGCTCATTTCATATCATGTTTGAATAGCTTGATATTTCTTCTTTCTTCTTCATTTCATTCGAACAATCAAAATTGAGAATCGTCCCTACCGGTGGTTAGTAGGAAGGCAATCGGAGGTTGTCCGATTTGTGTTGTTGACGTCCCTACCAGGTGGTTAGTAGGAAGGCAATCGGTGGTCATTCTGATTTGCGGTTCAGTGCGTGGCACTAGTGGAGCCTCACCGGATTTGGTGAGGGGTGGACGTAAGACTGGGGATTCAGTCCGAACCATCTTAAAATCTTGTGTGTTGTGGTTTGTTTGTGTGATTGTTTCGTTCTAAATGTATGCTTAGGTTCGAATCGATATATTAGTAATCATCTTGCTAAGCAAATCGTTGTGTCCTTCGTTTAGCTAGTTATATTCCGCTGTAATTTATCTCATCTAGCTATATAGAGAGTTACATTACGAAAAGAGGGGCAGATCTATTCACCCCTCCCCTCTAGATCCGTTGTCCACTACTCAACAAGTGGTATCAGAGCCTAATCTCTCATTATGGGGTCCAACGACCTTGAGGGAAATGGTGGATCAGCATCTAAGGGTTATTTACCTGAAGGACACTCTGTGAACAGGCCTCCTTATTTCACTGGATCTAACTATCCTTATTGGAAACATCGCATGCAGGTGTTCATTCGCGCCCAAGACTACGAACTTTGGCGTGTGATCAGCAAAGGTGTATGAGCTTACGGATAATGAGGACTTGTGGACCAAAGAACAAATACGGCAATCCACCGTCACTGGAGTGCTAAACATATCATGCAATGCTCACTCCATCCAGTTGAATTCTCAAGAGTAGCCACCTGCACAACTGCGAAATTGATGTGGGATAAGCTAGAGGTAATCTACGAAGGAACCTCTTAGGTACGAGAAACAAAAGCCAATATTTTAGTTTCTGAATATGAAATGTTCCGCATGAAGCCTGATGAGTCAATTCAAGATATGTATGCTCGCTTAACTGTGATTACTAATAGTTTAACTGATTTGGGAAAGAAATATATAGAGCAAGAACTTGTAAGAAAAATTCTCAGATCATTAACTCCAACATGGCACACGAAGGCAACCGTTGTTGAAGAATCAAGAGATCTCGCAACCACCAAGGTATATGAAGTCATTGGGTCATTAATGACCTATGAGATCAACCTCAAGAACAAAGAGGCTGAGGCACCTAAGAAGAAGTCCCTAGGTCTTAAAGCTGGACCCAGCCGTCAAGATACTTCTGATGAAGGTGAGGATTCGGGAAGTGAGCGAGATGAGGATGACGTAGCCATGCTCACACGTAAGTTCAAGAAATTCCTGAGAAAGGAAGGTAAGAGCTTCATGAGAGGAAGGTCAAGGGTAAGAAATGGTTTCAAATCTAATTTTGAAAACTCTAAGAAATCCGACAAAATCATTTGTTATTCTTGCAACAAACCAGGGCATTTCAAGAATGACTGTCCCGATAGATTCAGAAAAGCTGACAAATAGAAGGGCAAGAAGAATAACAAGGCCGTGGTGTCCACATGGAGCGATGAAGAGGAAAGTAATGATGGAACTAGCTCCTCGGATAAAGAAAAAGAAGATTTCTGCCTCATGGCCAAAGGTGACGAAGAAATTGAGGTAAATTCTCCATTTGAAGATTATACAATTGATGATTGGGAGGATGCATATATACAACTCATGGGAAAATATGAAATGTACAAAAAGGAAAATAAATCATTAAAACAGAAAATCAATTCTTTTGTGCATGATCATGACAAGGATGATAAGAATGCTCTACTTGAAACTGAAATTGAAGATCTTAAGAAAATGATTGAGAATTTGGAAGAAGGAAGAAAAGAAATGGCTGACTTGGAAACTGAAAATGAAAACTTGAGAAATGAGATTGATAGCATTAAGCTAAAAATGCAAACCTATGAAAAAACAGCAAACTGAGTAATGAAAAATATGAAGCTGTAAAACATGTCAACACTCAACTCTTGCAAAACATTGAAAACTTACAAAAAGAATTGAAGGATAAACAACAATCCTTGGAAAATTTCATAGATGGAAAAGAAAACCTAGATGCTTTGCTAGGTACTAGGATGGATTTCAACAAGGAAGGGTTGGGCTTTGAACCAACAAACAAAAGACCAATTGGGCCAAAAACAGTCACATTTGTCTCATCTTCCAAAGCCTCCACCTCAAACATAACTCCCACACAAAACCAGCAAAAACAAAAGGAGAAAGGAAAAGAAAAGATTGAAGGGGGAGTCACCAACATTCTCAAAAAGCCCGTCCAAAGACCTAAGAAAGGTCGACCTTCCCCGCAGCATATGTCAACACATTCTTGGCCATTGCATGCTCAATCTTCCAGATATCACCAAAACTGGATTGCACATTCATATAGGCTAACACCAGCATACTTTTGGAGAAATTGTGATTCATGTGTTCATCAATCTTATAACTTTCAATCTCCTAGGTGGCAGAACAATCACTCTCAACCCAAAAATAACCAATAGCCACAATGGGTTAAGAAGCCAACTTCATCAAACTTTCACAAATTCCAACTAAGAACCTCCAAACAGAAAATGAATGTCAAAGTTGAAAAGAAAAACCAAATCCCTGCTCTAAGCAAATAAAACATGAATGTTAGAAAAGTCTGGATTCCAAAAGAAATGGTTTCATGCTTTGAAAATTTGAAGAGTATGATAGGACCCAAATTTGGTTGGATTCCAAACACATTTGCTTAATTGCTTGTGCAGGAGTGTCTTGCAGCCATACATAACAGGTGGTACCTTGATAACGGCTGTTCAAGACACATGACCGGAGACAAATCAAAATTTTATCTCTTGAAGGAAAAGGAAGGAGGACATGTCACATTTGGAGGGAACAATAAAGGAAAAATCATTGGAACATGTAATGTAGGTAAGAACCTCTCCAACTCCATTGGAAATGTGTTGCTAGTTGAAGGTTTAAAATATAACATACTAAGCATAAGTCAATTGTATGATAAAGGTCACAAAGTGTTGTTTGATTCTCATGAATGTAAAATCTTTGAACCAAAATCTGACAAGGTAAAATTTTCTGGTAAGAGAGTCAACAATGTTTACATGATTGACTTAGATGATCCTGCTTATTCAAACCTTTGTATTGCTGCACCAAAATCTGAAATTGCATGGTTATGGCATCGTAGACTAGGACATGCTAGCTACAATATCTTGCATAAACTCTTGAAGCATTCAATGGTGAAAGGTTTGCCTGAACTATCGATTAAACAAGAAAATAAATTGTGTGATACATGTGCCCTAGGTAAATAAACTAGAAAATCATTCAAGGGAAGATCTGAAAATACATTATCCAAACCACTCGAGCTAATTCATATGGACTTGTTTGGTCCAACCAGAACTACTAGTTTAAATGGTAGAAAATATGGATATGTCTTGGTGGATGACTTTTCTAGGTTCACATGGGTTTTCTTTCTCACACATAAGAATGATGCTTTTGACGAGTTTCAGGCACTCTACATGAAGATAAAGCAGGACGGTGAGTTTAAAATTTCCAATATTCAATCTGATCATGGTGGTGAATTTGAAAATGCTGATTTCTATAATCTCTGCAGGGCTGAAGGCATTTCACACCGATTCTCTTCACCAAGAACGTCGGAGCAAAATGGTGTAGTTGAAAGAAGAAACCGAACACTTGTAGAGATGGCAAGAACCATGATTGCTGAACGGCAACATCCAATGAGATTTTGGGCTGAAGCGGTAAACTCGGCGTGTTACATTATCAACTGCTCTATGATAAGGCCACACACCAAAAAGACTCCTTATGAGTTGCTGAAAGGTAAAAAGCCTTCTCTCTCACATATGAAAGTGTTTGGGTCAAAATGCTTCATTCACAACAATGACAAAAGAGACTTAGATAAATTTGAGCCCAAGAGTGATGAAGGTATATTCCTTGGATATTCTGATAGATCTAGGGCTTATAGAATTTATAATATCTAAAGTCAAACTGTGGCAGAATCACCCCATGTTTCCTTTGATGAATATCATGATTCTAACAATGATAACTCTTGTAGGAAAAACGATGAAGATGGAGAATTCCTAAACATGACGGACAAGAGTGATCCTCCATAAGACGAAATAAAAGAAGATGGTGACCTAGCTGAATCAAACAATGCAAGGGATCAAGCTCCAAGGGAAGGTAACGATTCTACAAACATTAGAATTCTTAAGGATCATCCCTTGGAAAATATCATTGGGAGCTTGAATGACCCACCTAGAACAAGGTCACATTTTAGAATTGTGGAAGAACTAGATCAACTTGCTCTTGTCTCTCAGCTAGAACCCAAAAACATTGATGAAGCCTTAAAAGATGAAAACTGGATAAATTCCATGCAAGACGAGTTAAACTAGTTTGAAAGAAATAAAGTTTGGCATCTCATTCCTAGACCCTCATCACAATCTGTCATAGGCACTAAATGGGTTTTTAGGAACAAACTAAGTGAGGATGGCAAGATAATAAGAAACAAGGTGAGATTGGTGGCTCAAGGGTATAATCAAGAGTTTGGGGTATACTTTGATGAATCTTATGCCCCTGTTGCTAGACTCGAAGCCATCAGAATTTTACTTGCCTTTGTATGCTCCCTTAGTATAAAGCTGTATCAAATGGATGTCAAAAGTACTGATGTGGCACAGCCCACTAATGAGATGTTTGACCCTTGGACCTACCAATCCACAAGCATACAAGCACTCAAATGGCTCACCGAGTGGCCGAGCTCACACGACGCACACGTGCACGGATGAACCTCCTATAGAAGGTGGCTAGTCCATGAAAGCTACGGGCCTCATGGATGTTCTTGGGCTCGGGCCACTCAATGATAGCTTGGACCTTCTCGGGGTCCATGGACACTCCTTGGGAAGAGACTATGTAACCTAGGAAGGCCAATTGGTTGGTCATGAAGTGGCACTTCCCGGGGTTGGCAAAGAGGCTCTCCTTCCTAAGGGTGATGCAAACTTGCCTAAGATGATCGAGGTGGGCCTTCTTGCTTTGGCTATAGATGAGAATGTCGTCAAAGTAGACGACCAAGAATTTGCCTATGAAGGGCCTAAGGACCTCGGTCATTAGCCTCATGAAGGTGCTTGGGGCATTTGAGAGCCCGAAAGGCATGACAAGCCATTCATAAAGACCATCCTTGGTCTTAAAGGCGGTTTTCCATTCATCCCCGGGCCTAATGCGGACCTGGTGGTAGCCACTCTTGAGGTCTATCTTGGAAAAGATAGTGGCTCCTGCAAGCATGTCGAGCATATCATCTAGCCGAGGGATGGGAAATCGGTACTTGACCGTGATTTTGTTGATTGCTCGGCTATCCACGCACATGCGCCATGTCCCATCTTTCTTGGGTGTTAAGAGGGCCGGGACGGCACATGGACTCTTGCTTAGGCGGAGGAAGCCCTTCTTGATGAGCTCCTCGATTTGCCTCTTAAGTTCCGCGTGCTCGGTGGGGTTGAGGCGGTAATGGGGAAGGTTGGGTAAGGTAGCCCCGGGTACAAGATCGATGGCATGTTGCACATCGCGCATGGGAGGTAGCTTATCCGGAAGCTCTTCGGGGAATACATCTTGAAATTCTTCAAGGACTTGTTGGATCTCTATGGGATGGGGGTTGGTTGGGGTGGAGTCCCCAAGACAAATGACAATGGCACACACTTGACCCCCTTGGCTAACCTCTTCCTCAAATTCCTGCCTAGTGACGAGATGGAGGCTCCTAGTGGGCTCTTGGACTACACTAAGGCTAGGTGAGGGGGAAGGGAGACTTGGGGTTAGGTTTGGTGGACTTGGGGTGGGGTTTTGAGGGATTGGGGGGGTAGGAGTCCCTTCAAGGGAAGGGGGTGTTTTCTTGGGACTTGGGCATGGGGGTGTGGGGTTGAGAAGGATCTTCTTCCCCTCATGGGTGAAGACACAAGTGTTGACCCTCCCATAGAAAGTGGCATCTACATCGTAGATCCACGGTCGCCCTAAAAGAATGCTACCCACCTCCATTGGGAGGATGTCACACCAAACTTGCCCTTGATATGACTGGAAGGTGATGGGGACAAGGCATCGGGTGCTAACGGGTGCGGATGTGGCATCTATCCAAGCTACCCGGTATGGTTGGGGGTGTGGGGTAATGGTAAGGCCTAGGAGTTTGACGGTGTCGGGTGACACTACGTTCACACTACTCCCATTGTCCAAGATGACTTTCCTAACATGGTTCCCTACCCGGATGTAAGTATGGAAGATGGTTGTCCTCCTCCAATCATGCTCTTGGGTTTGGGTAAGGGTGCACCTCACAACTCCGAGGGGGGAGTCGGCGGATGGGGAAGGTTGTTCTTGGTGGGCCCCTAGAAGATGACTCTCATATTCCTCCTCCCATTCTTGGGAGGGTTCATAAACCTCTAATTCGCCCTCGTACTCAACTTGGGTTTGGGGTGTGGCCTCCTCTATGTAGAGGTTGGATGCACTTTTAGTAGGGCATTGAGTGGCAATGTGGCCATACCCCGAACATCTAAAGCATTGTGGCCCACTAGGGGGATTTTGGGCACCTTTGGTGGGCGTAGGATTGAGCCTAGTGGGGGTGGGGTTTTGGGGCCCATTAGTAGGGCGAGGGAATGGAGTGTGGTTGGGAGGGGCTACCCTAGTGGGTTGGGTTCCCGGGGGTATGGGAAGGAGGCCCCTTTGGGGAGGGAGTGGGTTAGGCCGAGGTGCCATGACTTTGGGGTCAACTCCCCGTGGGGGAGTGAAACGCGTGAACCTGGTAAACTTCTCCGCATCCCTAGCCACTTGGTAAGCTTGCTCTAGGGTAGTCACTTGCCTCATGAAAAGTTCCTTTTTGATATGGAATTGGAGGCCATTCCTAAAGCGTGAGAGGGTGACGGCGGGGTCCTCTTGGACTCCACACTTGAGAAGGTAGTAATCGAATTTTTCGATATAATCCATGACGGGTTTTCCTTCTTGTGTCAGGGCTTGCCATTCATCTAATAGATTTTGGTGGTAGGAGGGTGGGACATATTTGATCCTAAGTTGTTCTTTCATGGCTCCCCATGTGGTAATGGGTGCCTCCCTCCTAACAATTCTAAGGGCTTCCACATTTAGCCAATGGGTCTTGGCTAGCTTGATTAGTTGCATTCTTGCAAGCCGAACCCGCCTATCCTCGGTCATTGGGTACCAATCAAAATATTGGTCCATGGCTGCCTCCCAATCAAGGTAGATACTAGGGTGGTGTGATCCGTCAAAAGTGGGAGCATCCACTTTGACAAGCCTCATAAGGTGGTCATCCGGGTTGTCCCGGGGTGGCCGTTCATTTCCTCTAGGTATGGGACCCCTATGTGGTTCGGGAGGAAGTTCATGGTGTGGTTCCCTATTGACGGGCTCCTCACGTGGGGGAGGGGCTACTCTCTCATTCAATCTTGGCATGTGGGTCTCAAGTTGGCCAAGGCGCCGAGTGATGTCATCAAGCCGAACCATGATGTCGGCCATACCCTCCATTACAAAGCCCATGGGATCGGGGTGTCTTGCTCCATTGTGGTCGGGCTCCTCATGGGGATTGGGCTCCATTGTAGTTTGGGAAGATGATGCTGAATGATGTTGGTAAGGGGTACCACTCCGGGTGGTCATGCAAGGTTGGGCTATGCAACGGCGAACGATATGCACCTAAGACCTAGGATGCAAATGACCCAAGACTAGGCTTGATGGGACAAACCTACAACTTGGCTCTGATACCACTTGATGTGGCACAGCCCACTAATGAGATGTTTGACCCTTGGACCTACCAATCCACAAGCATACAAGCACTCAAATGGCTCACCGAGTGGCCGAGCTCACACGACGCACACGTGCACCCGGGTGGGCCCGAATGATGACGGCGAGGGTCCGGGGTGGGACCCCAAGGTTTCCACCGGTTGGTGGGCTTATGGTTGACCCCTAATGGGCCTGGGATGCCCCCTTTATGGGCGGGCCAGCACGCTGGGGCGTGGGTTTAGGGTGGCTCTCCCTCACTTACCACGGTGGATACTCACGGCGAAATCAAACATTCATGCTCAAGCTCTCACTCACCGCCGGCGAACTAAGGAAACGATACTAAACGAGCAAAGCAATTGAAAGGACCAGGAGAGGGACCAGCTGCTCACCTGATCGGTGTGAAAACACCGATCCCGGCCGGAGACGACGGGCGCGCCGGGAGGCGTGGGTATGTACCCGGACGCCGCGGCGGGGTAGCTTCAACCTGCGGGTTAACTGTTACACCACTACGCCTCTCGCAGGAGGGGTAATCTCGGGGTGGGGATTAACTTATTACAACCAAAATGTACCTCCACGCAGGGAGGGGCGTTAAGCCGGCCAGGCGGGTGGGGAAAATGTGCCCCCGACGATGGAGCGGATGTCTCCGTCGATTCTGCTCGCTTGCTGTGGACAGGGGCAGGAGGCGGTGCAGCAGTCGTATCTCACCCTCAGGAATTTTGCCGATGGCGAGACCACCTGCGTAGTCTTCGTGACTGGGCCAGGGACACCTCTGAATTTTACTGATTTAATCGGACGCAGTCTCTGGCCGTGGTAGAAGTGCGAACTGGAGGTAGGATCTGAGAGCCGGTACCCACAGAATTGTTGTAGTAGCTTGCAGGAACGGTACCTGGGACTCCCGAACTCCGATTCTCGAACCGCTTGAAGATCTGGAACCGTGGTCGAATCCCCCTTGCAGCAAAACTGGCGGGGATGTCTTCCGGGGTCGGAGTGATCCGGGGGCCGTTGTTGACTGACTGTGGGTCGAAGCAGACCTGAGCAGACTGCCCCGAGTGTCTGGAGGGGAAAAATCAGAAATCACGCTCCCGGGGACCAAACGCACTTCTGTTTCTTGATCTTGGTCGCAGACAGGGGGAGGAGTATTTTCGTAGAAGAGACTTGGGTCTGATTCCGGCACCGTTGGTCGTGGAGCAGCTTTCCACCGAGCTCAGGTCCTCTGCAGGGGATAACTGGACCAGTCGTGGGAGAATCGCCGTCTTGAATGGCCACGAAGTCGAAACCGGACGATTCCACCTCGCCTGGTCAGAAGACTCGCCAACGTACGTTTTTGATGAAGAACCCAGAAGCCGATTCTGCCTGGAACTGCTCCCAATATCGACTGCAACTCGGGCTTGATTTCTGCCTGCGAATGGAGCTGATTGAGGAGGGGGGATTAAGGGGGATGGAAGGGATTTGTGGGTTTGGGTTAAGGGAGGGGGGGGGGATGGACGTGGCTGGGGTTGCAGGGGGGTGCTTTTGGGAGGTGGGGAGGTAATGGGGTGGTGAGAGAGAGAGGAGGGAACACCCAAATTCGAAATTGGGCCTTGGGGAGATGAAAGGGTGCCTGGGAAGACGAAAGGTTGTGTGGGGAAGGGGAGAGAATGCCTAGGGAGTGGGAGTTCTACCTAGGGGAGGGGAGGGGACTTAAATGAGGGGTATAGGGAAGGGGGAGGGGTCTTAATTAGAGGTGAAAGAGAGGAGAGAGAGTGGATTCCGAATTTGGGGTGGGGATGAGAGAGAATTGGAGAGAGATAGAGAGTGAGAGTGAGAGAGAGAGAGAGAGAGAGAGAGAGCTAGAGACAATATTGGGTGGCAAATTTCTTAATTCATCAAAGCTGCTACAAAGGAGGGAGGGGGGGTCCTTATATAGAGCTAGGACCTTTACACAAAACCCCCTGACATTTAACACAACTACAGAAAACTATGAGTCAAGAAGGGGGCGCCCCTGGGCCCAAGCCCACTAAGTGGGCCTAACACCCTCAACTAAGGGCCCAAGTGACTCACTATGGCTAATTAATCCTTAAACCTAGATAGTGGACTCAAATAAAAGACAATTACACCTGATATGACTCAAATAAAAGAAAATACATAAGCAAGAAAATAAAGATAGATATGAGAACCACTTCTCCAATGGGTCACGAAGTCGGGGACGCCTCGTGCCATAGTGAATACTGGGAGATGTCCTCATCAAGTACTTTCTTGAATGGCTTGATCAAAGAAGAAGTCTATGTTGAGCAGCCCCCTGGCTTTGAGAATTCTAACAATGCAGATTTTGTATACAAGCTAGATAGGGTGTTTTATGGACTTAAGCAAGCACCAAGAGCTTGGTATGAGAGACTAAGCTCGTTCCTCATTGAAAAAGGGTACACACGAGGTAAGGTAGATCAAACACTTTTCACCAAGAAGCAAGGTAAGAACATCTTGATTTTTTAAATTTATGTTGATGACATTGTGTTTGGTTCTACAAAATCTGAAATGTGTGAGGAATTTGCTAACCTCATGACTAGCGAATTTGAGATGAGCCTAATGGGAGAACTTCAATTCTTTCTCGATTTGCAGGTCAACCAAGGAGATGATGGTTACTTCATAAGCCAAGCCAAATACATCAAGGAGCTGCTAAAAAGATTTGACATGGCAAATAGCAAAGTCATTGCAACTCCGATAAGCACCTCAACTTCACTGGATTCGGATGAAAATGGTAAATTGGTGGATGCAAAGGTCTATAGAGGTATGATTGGCTCTTTGCTTCATTTGACTGCATCCCGACCAGATATCCAGTTTAGTGTATGTCTTTGTGCTAGATTTCAAGCTAGTCCTAGAGAATCTCATTTGACTACCGTCAAACGTATCCTTCGATATCTTACCGGCACTCAAGATTTGGGATTGTGGTATCTGTCATCATGTGATTTATCTCTTATATCTTATTCTGATGCGGATTACGCTGGATGCAAGCTGGATCATAAGAGTACTAGTGGCTATTGCCAGTTTCTAGGCGGGTGTTTAGTTTCTTGGGCCTCCAAGAAACAACACTCGGTTGCCCTCTCAACTGCGGAGGTAGAATATGTTGCTGCGGGGAGCTGCGGCACCCAAGTGTTGTGGATTAAACACCAACTCCAAGACTATTTGGTGGATCTTGGTTGTGTCCCGATTCTGTGTGATAACACTAGTGCTATCAACCTTGCAAAAAATCCAGTCCAGCACTCTAGGACTAAGCATATTGAGATTAGGCATCACTTCATTAGAGACGAGGTCAGTAAGAAAAATTTTGAACTGCATTTTGTTGATACTTCAAATCAAATTGCTGATATTTTCACCAAGCCTTTGTGTAATGACAGGTTTTCAACACTCAAAAGGGAGCTTGGTCTTTGCCGACCTCAGGCCACTAAAAATTGAAATGATGATCATGTTCAATTAGTTGTGTGTTTTGCACGTTGGTATTCATGCATTGTTTATATGTCAATATGTCTTTTTGCATATGGTGTCGCATTACATGTAGTTGCATAATCAAGTTGAATCTATGTTCCCAATGCATTGCATGGTTTGTGTCGCATCATTCTTGCATGGCCATGGTATATCAAATGTTGATGTATGGAAGGGCAGGTTATGCTTATCTCGAAGCACTCAATATACGTGATGTTTCACCTCTGCCAAGTACCATGTGTCAATGTCGCATATAGGCCATATAGTAAGGGGGAGTTGTCCTTGTGCAACATTCATACATATTCATTATGTGGCATTTAATAAGTGTACAATCATGCGTTGGGTCATACATTTCATTTCTGCTACCTTCATGAGTGACTAGGTCAACCTCCTTTGCCATTCCACTTGATTACAATCATGATCTCTAGACCATTTATCCCCTGTTCTTTCATATCCCTCCTTTTTGCTATTGACAAAGGGGGAGAATTCTCTGTGTGAGTCCTTTCCTTTGTAAAGAGCGTCATGCCTTATGTAAAGAGGGAAGAGCGGGGGATGTGTGAATGGTGTATGGGGAGAGTCAAAGGGGGAGAATCTCCATTGCTCACTTTGCATCTCATATATGTATGTGATGGGGTTTGCATAAATGCATAGCATTCATATATGCATTCATATCTGCATCATACTTGCACTCACATCATGGATCGTGAGCTGTACTCGTTGCATATGTCATAAACTCTGTAATCTTGGATGTTACTGCCACATAATGACTCACAATGTTCCCATCATCAAAAAGGGGGAGAATGTTGTATCCCTATGATCATTTAAGTTCACTTGGGTAAATCAACATCATTCTACGGTCATATAAGTTCTGTGGTATTCTTGGTTTTGATAATGGCTAAACACTATTCATCATCGATATTTCCCACTCTCATGTAATTGACATACGTGATGGTTTGATTATCACAGGTATGCCATTACATGGAAAAGAAATTCAGTGGAGTCGGCAAAAGTGAAAGCTCATGGATCGCGCCCAAGCAAGGATGCGAAAACAAGCACAAGTCGACACGCGATATTCGGCTTGTCACACATCCAAGGTCAATGCACAAAGAAATATAGCCAAGAGAATCCAAGGCCAGAAACACAATTGATGCCTTTTAGACTATCAAGGGAGATGTCACAGACAAGAACGGGCCGCTAAAGAACTTAAGCGACGGAACCAAAGCACGTAACGGACCGCCCCGGGAAAGCCCGGGGTCTGCCCAGCTGGCGGTCGACCGCCAGCACAGGGGCGGTCGACCGCCCCAGCCAGCAACTGCTAGCCTACACGAGTTTCAGTAGCGGTTGACCGCCAGCCAGTAGCGGTCGATCGGATTTCCCAGGGACCATCCGTTTGCAGGTGTTTCAGTAGCGGTCGACCGTTAGGAGCTGCAGGTCGACCACCAGCCCCGAGCCTTCAATGTTGACTTTGTTTCCAACTTCGAAAAGGGCCATTCAACATGGATTTGTTTAATCCAAAAGTCACCTAAACACCCATGATTTGTGGATCTGGTCTGAGGCTTGTCTATAGACCATTCAAGGTCCACAAAACTCTCACTTGAGGGATTAGAAACACTAGGGCTTCAAGGCTTCAAGGGAGATCAAGGGAGCTCATTTTCGAGGTACTGTAGCACCTCCGTGAACAGTGTTTCGGGAGGAAGTTCTTCATCCATTCCAAGGTGTTTCAAGGTGAGATCTGAAGCAAGCAACCTCCAAAAAAGATACAAGCACTCAAGGTTCTCAAAGGTGATCAAAGCTACATCCATACATCTCTTCATCAACTCAAGCAGATTCAAGGAAGCACAACTCACAAGGAAGAAGAAGCCATTGTTGTTGAATCAAGAAGAGTGTTTTGTGAAGAAGATAGAAGCGTCTATTGGTGATCTACATCTATCGAAGAATCCGATTCAAGCTCCAGCAATTTCAGACAAGATCTTTCTTCTTGAGCTCATTTCATATCATGTTTGAATAGCTTGATATTTGTTCTTTCTTCTTCATTTCATTCGAACAATCAAAATTGAGAATCATCCCTACCGGGGGTTAGTAGGAAGGCAATCGGAGGTTGTCCGATCTGCGTTGTTGACGTCCCTACCAGGTGGTTAGTAGGAAGGCAATCGGTGGTCTTTCCGATTTGCTGTTCAGTGCGTGGCACTAGTGGAGCCTCACTGGATTTGGTGAGGGGTGGACGTAGGACTAGGGATTCAGTCCGAACCACCTTAAAATCTCGTGTGTTGTGGTTTGTTTGTGTGATTGTTTCGTTCTAAATGCATGCTTAGGTTCGAATCGTTATATTAGTAATCATCTTGCTAAGCAAATCGTTGTGTCCTTCATTTAGGTAGTTATATTTCGCTGCAATTTATCTCATCTAGCTATATAGAGGGTTACATTGCGAAAAGAGGGGCAGATCTATTCACCCCTCCCCTCTAGATCTGCTGTCCACTACACAACAATTGCATCTCTTAAAAGAATCTTTGAAATTGAGTGAGTAAGAAAGAATAAGATTAAACAAGACGTTCAATTTGAAAGCAAGTTTCATTTTTATTAAAACTGATTTCAGATATGAGTACAGAAAGCTTATGAACAAGCCTTGCATACATCATATTCTGATCTGACTTGTCAATGAAGATCATTCATAAATCTCTATAATAGAAGAGTCTGAAATACCTGTTTAATCAGATTTATGAAATTGATATCCCATTGAAAACCTTTCTCATTAATTCTGAATGCTTACTTTCTCACATTGGACTCCATTATTTCAGACCTAATTGTGCTTCATTCCAATCACTGTCCATCTAAGGGGGAGAATTTTTGCATGTCCCTGTGGTTCAATGTTCATTCATTTTTGCATGTATCTTTTCAGGGGGAGTTTTAGATGATAGTAACCCAGTTTGCATAATAGCTCCTATATCATCTCCCTCAACAATCAATGATCATTCCATTCTTTTTGATGTTGTCAAAGGGGGAGAACTTTTGTGAGTCATCATTTGCATCAAATCAACACCTGCATCACATGGTGTTTTACATGTTCATTCTTGACTGAGCTATTCTGTGGTGCATGTTTATGAAAATGTTTATGAACTATCATATGGTATTTCATAATCATCATGATGAATCTAATTCAATGACTCATAATATTGTCATCATCAAAAAGGGGGAGATTGTTGTGTCCCCTGTGGTTCTGGAGTTTTGATGATGACAAATATTATGTCTCATTATGTTTACATCTACATCCTTGATGATATAATCCTGATGTATTATGAGAAACTATCAGAATAGGTTTAAGAATGACTCACAGGTCATGAAGTCAATACAAGTCAAAAGTCAACCAGTGACAAGTAAGATCAGTGCACAGTCAGATCAGGTAATGTTCTGTCTACTCTCAGATCTGTGCATATGCTATTTCCTGTACAGAAATGTTGGTGCATGTGATAAGCCAATGCATTTCATGTCTCTCGTGCATTTTCAAGTCTATACACTTGTTATCTGCATTCACTGCATCGCTGCATTCATTGAGCTTGTGTGCATGTCTGCACATTCCTTAGTGGCTTCCTTAGTGGCTAGTCTGTACAACCTCAGGTTGATTCATTCGATCAAGTCTATACAGCCACAGCCAGTACTCTTCATGCATATATAATGACTGCACGTTATTAAGTCTGTATAGAGTCATGCTGCATAAACATAAAGTATGTACATAGTCTTGCTGTGTCTTGTGCATGGATTAGTCAAGTCTATACATCGTCTCTCTTAGTGTCTATGTGCATAGTCCATGCATTGTCAAGTCTATACACCGTCTCACTTTGTGTCTCACATAGCGCTTCAAGTCTGTACATTGCCCAAGTCTACACATCGTTGCTTGTTCATGCATCACTTCTGAAGTCTGTACATTCCAAGCATAACATAGTAAGTGCATGCCTTATTTAAAGTCTGTACAGAGCTCTGCATAGTTTGCATCGGACAAGTCTATACATCGCTGCATGCATCACTTAAGTCTATACATTGGCCAAGTCTACACATCACCTTCATTGGTTCATTCGACTAAGTTTGTACATCGTCTTAGCGCTCACCAAGTCTATACATCGCTCATGCATTACTTCAAGTGTGTACAGCCAGTGCATTCCTTGATATCAAGTCTATACATTGCATGCTACAAAGTCTGCACATCCCGTTTGCACTAAGTCTGTACATTGCCTGTGCATTCATTTGTCTGGTTGCATGAGACACTAAGTCTGTACATGGTCCAGGCACTCGTAAAGTCTGTACATCGTTGGCTAATGCATGCATCATCTTTCAAATTGCATACATTGTCCTACAGCTTGCACGAAGTAAAGTCTGTACATTATCCAGTGTCTCACTCAGCGTCTAAGTGAGTGTGAACATTGCATCGGTTAAGTCTATACATCGTGTTGCATGCACGCATTCTGGTCTATACAATGCATCGTCTCATGCATCGTCTTTCAAGTCTATGCATTGTAAGACCAAGTCTATACATTGCATGCAGGTAAAGTCTGTACAACCCATGCTCAGGCTAAGTCTATACAGAGTTCTGTTTAATCACATGGGCATTTCATCAAGTCTATACATTTGTTGCATGCCTGAACATCAATCAAGTCTATACATTGATTTGTGCATGCATCGTTTAGCAAGTCTGTACATCGTGCGTCTATCCAAGGCATATTACAAAGTCTACACATTGTTGAAAGCCTGTACAGTGTCTCACATATGCAAAGTCTGTACATCGTTCTGCATGCTTTAGCTTCGCATTCACTTTAAGTCTATACACTCTGTGTGTCTGCATCGCATTCATCAAGTCAATACACTCTTTAGCTCAGTTCGCAGCTGAGCCTGAAGTCTGTACAGTCTGTTCTTCATACAAGTCTATGCATACATCAAAGTCTATACATCCGTATCACTTAGCATCTTCTAGCATTCACGCTAAGTCCATACACTGCATTTGGGCATTGTTCTTCACAGCAAGTCTGTACACTGCTTTCTCATGCACACAATCAAAGTGTGTACAGCCTGTGTTCGCATCAGTTAAGTCTATACATCTGCTACGGCTTGTTCATGCATCATCTTCAAAGTCCATACAACATCTGGTAGCATGCATACAAAGTCTACACATCCCCCCATAGCAAGCCTACACATCGTTTGCACAGCACAAACAAAGTCCATACATTCTGTTGCATTGCATGCATGCAGAGTCTTCACATTCCTCCTCAGCAAGCACAATAGGTCTATACAACGTCTGGTAGCCTGCACGCAAAGTTTGTACACTGCATGCACACTGCATCTGTTAAGTCTAAACATTGCTGCTTGATATGAAGTATATATAGCCTGTCTTCTCTTGATCGACTGAAGTAACTCTGTCTTTAACTTGCAGATGTCTGAGCACGTGATCCGAGGTTGGCACCTGGCACGTGATCCGAGGTGTACTCTGGACAAAGAGGGCACAAGCCCTACACACGCCCTAGCCGCTGCTGGTATAAATATGGAGCTTCTTCCATCAGAAGAATACTAATCAAGGTAGAGTGATCGAAGTAGAGGCAGAGAGCAAAAAAAAGGAGCAGAAGAAGAAAAAGGAGAGAGCAGCAGCAGAGAGGCTGAAAGCAGAAGAAGAAAAAGAAAAAGAGATTGTGATCGAGAGTGAGATCGAGAGTGAAAGAAGAGGAAGAGAAAGAAAAAGAGAGTGAGAGACCAGTAGTAGAAGAAGAAGATCAGTAGCCTCTGGATCAAATCCAAGCTACATTGCTCCAACTTAGAGCTACAGTTTCGAGTTTCATTTCCAGCTTTCTGAATGCTGTAATTTTCGTTTCTTGTTTTCTTTTCCTTTACACTTGGCTTGTGTTTCATTCCGATTCTCTGGTTTGAGATCGGGGTTCCCTATGGTCTCAGAGGAAGGGAGTCTTGGACTCTGGATTTGCAGGTAGTGGTTGCTACCTGTGGGTTCCCTCCTGGTCTGGAGGAAGAGAGGTCTGTGACCTCTGGTTTGCAAGCGGCTGGGTGTCGCTTATGGGTTCCCTCCTGGGTGGAGGAAGAGAGACGCTAGTCTCTGGTTTCTAGTGACGGGGTTTCACTAGGGTTGCCCTCCGGGCTGGAGGAAGAGGGGTGGTTGTTCCCCTGGTCAAGCTGTTAGGCAGCACTTGTTGCAGACTGAGTCTGCGGTTCTAGCTTGTGCTAGTGGAAGCCTCACTCCGGTTTGGAGTGAGGGGTGGATGTAGGTTTGTGGACCGAACCACCTAAAAAATCTACTGTGCCGTGGTTTGCCTTGTGCGTTTGCCCCTTGTCTTCTACCTCTTTCACAGGTCGTCTGAGCATTCTTGGTTCTATCTGAAGTGACCTTGAGCATTATATGTTTTGCTAAGTGTGTCTGGTCTGCATAGTTCTGCCTTTGGCATTAGACTTGATCAGGTGCCTCCAGTATTATTAGCAGTTCAATTGATTGATCAAATGTCTGTTTGAATTTCTTCTTCAAGAGTTAAATTGTTTATTCCGCAACTGTGTCTAGCTTCAGGCTTAGTGTTTTAATTTGGGCAATATTTTTGAAGGGGATACATTCACCCCCCCCCTTTGTATCCATCGCACCGTCCCAACAAAGGGTGTGAAGCAACTCCTCATGCAACACCCTCCAACACCAAAGAACAAACCTAAACGACCTTCTAGACAATCAAACAATCAATCAAATGCACACATAAAGAGAGGAGAGAAGAGGCAATCAGTTGACCAACCAATTTTAAATGATGCACGGCAAATTTTTTAGATTTTCTTCCTTTAAGAACCTTAGTGGATTAATTAGAATGACAATTCTCTCAACCACCAAGGTGCTTAATAAGGGTAGAATGGGAAACTTGGTTGACTCTAAAGGTGACTCTCTCTCTCTCACGGATGCAACCCTAGACTGGTGTGGTAAGGTACAACCTGCCTAGCGTCCGTGTGGGAATCCACAGATCACGGGGGCTTACGGAGGTCCCAGGTAAGGTCACCTAGTCGGCTCCAAGGAATATGGAGACGAGAGGATCCCCTACAAAAGTATGAATGCAACTAATATGGAAAGTATGAATGAATCATATGCGCACCGGAGTGCATGCAAAATCTATCCTAAATCTAACAAACAATGATCAATCAAGTATAATCAAATGAAACAATGATCATGTAAAAATCAAGTGACAAACAGGGGAGATCAGAACAGCACCATTCAAGTATGAAATAATGTAGAATAACAATCAAATTGATAATCTCGGGTGCACTGTAGCAATAAAACACGGTCTAATGGGAGATCGCTCAGGGAGGTAGACGGCCCGGGAAGGACCGTGCAGTGATAGGGAGTAATAATAAACAATAAAATAGTAAAGACACGGAACTGAAATGGATGAGGAGAAGCGTACCTGACGGAACGGTCAATTGAACGATTGTGCAACCTACAGAATGACCCTAAACAGACCGTAGATAATCAATAAATCCACAAGTGTATACAAGGTAGTAACGTACCTGAGCCAACTGACAAGCACGGTCTATGGGAAGACCGTGGAGGAGAATGCGTGGTCCGGTGAGGACCGCTGAAGCTGAAACTGGGACAGGATGGTCTATCGCCCGACCGCGGGGGATGTGAGCGGCCCTGGGAGAACTGCGTACACCTCCGAGGATAGAAATGCAAGTGGATGAAATAGCAACCTGAAACAACTCAAACAAAGCCCTAACCAAGCACGGAACGTAGATCAGCAAATCAATGGCACGATGGGCACTAGGGGTCCCACCGTGATCGCCAAAAAATGGGCTATTGACATGTTTTCCCACCGCTCTTTCTTCTTACCTTATCTTTTCTAAATCGAAAATGTAAAGACAAACAAAATGAAGGAAAGAAAGAAAGGGGTGGGGAAGTGTGTATGATCGTGATCGCCACCAAGACACGGGTACTGGATGGTAAGACATACCTTGGAAAGAGGGAGAAAGCACTCGCCCAAAACATAGCGTTGCAGGTATACACGGTCCTGGAAGAACCGCTCAGTGGATAGAACGGTCGCTCGACAGATCACTCACAGCTCTAAAGAAGGAAGCAGGACGAAGACAGATCTGGCGATAACACAGTTCCAAAATAGCAGCTTAAAGGATCTAAATGGCTCTCCGAGGACCACTCTAATCTACAAACGGGCGGAAGACAACAGTCCAAAGCGCCAGACTTCAAAGTTGTAGGACTTGATCCTCCACCCCTTCCGGCCGGCCAGAGGGGATGGGCCTCGTGCTATACTGATGCTGACCTGCAAAACAACATGAAAGACAAGTAAACAACACCCAAATTAGCCCTAAAACGTGTAGTAACTATAAAACGAAATGGAAAATCGACATAATGACTTGGAAGTGGCGATACCTGGGAGGTTTTAAAACCCCTATAGGGCGTCAAAAACAAATGGGAAGGGTGTAAAATGCTATGAAGTGGTGAAAACGTGGGAAGAATTGGGGAAAACAAGCATGCAATGAATGAACTAAAGACTAAACATCGTAACTAAAACTCAAATCAAATGACTACTCCCTTGAACCGGAGGTTTAGGTGGATGTAGAAAGCCTCCCTCCCTGGCTACAGTTCACTCAGAAATCCGGCAGAGCTTCGCCGTCGACCTCGGATCTCCCCCTTTTCAAGCTTGGACTACGTGTCCTATTTATAGAGCCCTCAAAGTCCAATCTCGAAATTGGATTTTCCAATGAAAATTAATTTGAGATGATAAAATAAAGTTTGTAGATAAACCTTTTATCTTCCACCAGGATCAAACGGCATCCCATTTGGTTGAGAAACCGTGGAGAAAATGGTGGAGGGAGGTGGAGGTTCAACCACGAGTAGAGAGAGAAAATCCACATAATCCACAAATTTTGAGCATGTAAACGGTCGCACGATAGACCTCCCAGACCATTACACGGTCAAATGCTAGACCGTCCAAGGCCATTGGTGATAAATAAATAAAAATAGAAATTATCCACTTATCCATCAAACTGACCGGCTATCACGGCGTTGGACGCTTGAGGATAAAACGGTCTACCGCTAGACCACTCAATGGATTGAACGGTCCATTACTTGGCCGTTCACCACATGTCGGTGATAAATCCAAAGAATTAAAATAAATAGATAATTATCTGAAAATCTAACGAGTTGAGGACTCTTGGAACTGGACGGTCAAACGACAGGTCGTTTAATGACTGTAAATGGTTGAACCCAGACCGTTCAAAGACTTGTCGGTGGAAATTCAAAAAATCAAATAAATATCCAACAAATCCGTAAACGGTTTTAAGAAGACTGCCCAACCACGGAACGGCCGGTCGCTAGACCGTGTAAAGCCTGGACGTTTGAAATTGATAAAATGGGATAAATGAGCCCATTTAACCCAAAGACTAAGTGAAATCAAAGCCCATTAAGCCTGAATCCGAGAGCAAACCTTACCAGGGAGGGAAGTACCCATAAAATAAGCCCAAAAGCGTGCCTGAAAATAGCCCAATGAGTAATGGACAATTCGAGGCATCAACAAATGATGGTAAAAGGAATGACTCAACTCATAGGCAAAAAATGGGTGTCAACAGCTGCGACATATTCTGCCTCAGCAGTGGATAGAGCAACAATATGTTGCTTATTGGATGCCCAAGACACTAGACAACCACCTAAGAACTGGCAGTATCCACTAGTACTTTTCCTATCAATCCGACACCCAGCATAATCTGCATCAGTGTAAGCTAGTAGGTCTAGCTCACACTTAGCAGGATACCAAAGGCCTAGTTCTAGGGTGCCTGACAGATATCTAAAATTCCTCTTAACAGCACTAAGATGTGACTCTTTAGGACTAGCCAGAAATCTAGCACATAAACACACAGCAAATTGTATATCAGGCCTAGATGAAGTAAGGTAAAGAAGGGATCCGATCATACCTCTGTACACCTTGGTGTCAGCTAATTTACCTTTTGGGTCATCATCAAGAGTAGTTGATGTACCCATTGGTGCTGTTATCTCCTTGAGGTTTTCCAATTTGTACTTCTTCAGTAGATCCCTTATATACTTGGACTGAGTAATGAAGGTTCCTTCTTTAGTCTGTGTCACCTGCAATCCAAGAAATAATTTTAGCTCACCCATAGAGCTCATTTCAAACTCATGTGTCATTAAGTCAGAAAATTCTTTACACATTATTGGGTTAGTTGAACCAAAAACTATATCATCCACATATATTTGAACAATGAGAATGTCTGGATGACATACCTTTGTGAACAAGGTTTGATCAATTTCACTTCTTGTGAACTTCTTGTCTGAGAGGAACTTACTGAGCCTGTCATACCAAGCTCTAGGAGCTTGTTTCAGTCCATATTGAGCTTTATTCAACTTATAAACATGATTAGTAAAATCTATGCATTCAAAACCAAGAGGCTGTCTTACAAAGACATCCTCTTTTATTTCTCCATTCAGAAATGTAGATTTCACATCCATCTGCTGAAGAGTGATTCCTAATGAGCATGCATATGCTAACAGAATTCTAATGGCCTCTAACCTAGCCACATGGGCAAATGACTCTTCAAAATCAATACCATACTCTTGATTGTACCCCTGAGCTACCAATCTGGCCTTATTCCTAACAACATTACCCTGCTCATCGGTTTTATTCCTGAAAACCCATTTAGTCCCAATGACAATCCCATGATCAGGAGATGGAACTAGGTGCCATACCTTGTTCCTATCAAATTGATTTAATTCCTCATGCATGGCATTGATCCAATGCACGTCACTAAGGGCACTGTCTATGTTTTTGGGTTCTATGTGTGACACTAATTCAAATGAATTTAACTCATTCTGAGCTCTGAGATAAGATCTGGTCCTAGGGGGTTCATGCAAGTTACCAATTATATTATCTAGGGGATGATCTCTAAGAAATATGACATTGATAACTTGATTACCTTGATCCTCATTTACCTACCCCTGAGAATAAGGCTCCTCTACATCATTATCTTCAGATTGATCTGCAGGATTTTTATCTTTCAGAATTTCTCCATTATTATGTTCCCTGCACAAACAATTTTGAAATTTAGTCATTATTTCATCAAAGACCACTTGTGGAGATTCTTCTACTGTCTTAGAGTTTAAATTGTATACTCTATAGGCTCTAGATTTTTTTTGAATATCCTAAAAAGATTCCTAGATCACTTTTAGGTTCAAATTTATCAAGATCTCTTTTAGCATTAACATGCACAAAACATTTACAACCGAAGACCATGAAATAAGCTAGTGAGGGTTTCTTACCCTTGAGAATTTCATAAAGAGTTTTCTGGGTAAATGACCTTACCATGGCTCTGCTGACTACATGGCATGCAGTGTTGACTGCCTCAGCCCAAATTTCCTTGGTAGGTTACCTTCCACCAGCAATGTTCGAGCCATCTCCACAAGGGTCCGGTTCCTCCTCTCTACTACACCATTTTGCTCTGGTGTCCTTGGAGATGAGAACCTGTGAGTTATACCATTATCCCTGTATACGTCATCAAACTACGAGTTATCAAACTCACCACCATGACCAGACAAGATATTTTGAATATAATTATCATTATTCTGTTTTATCTTTAAATAGAACTCCTGAAATTCATTAAATGATTCATGTTTGTGTGTGAGGAAAAACACCCAAGTAAACCTAGAAAAATCATCAACTAATACAAAACCATATCTTCTATTTGATAAACTGGCTGATCTAGTAGGTCCAAAAAGATCCATGTGAATCAGCTCATATGGTTTAGAGGACAGGTTTTCTGTTCGAGACTTGAATGACTTCCTAGTCTGTTTGGATTGAGTGCATGACTCTCACACACATTCACATGCATGTGTCATAAATAAACCTGTCACAACAGTGCATGTTCACAATAAAAGAATTATATGTTATTATTGTGGCAAAATGGGGCATGTTATGGATGACTGCACAGTCTTGTTGAATGATGAAGTAGGTGCATGTAAATCTGCCAACACAGTTAAAAACAAATCTGTGAAAAGGTCTGATAGAGATATTTCTAATGCATGCTTTTACTGTGGTTAAAAGGGTCATTATATGCATACCTGTCATTTAAAGAAACAAGAAGATCAAAATTTCAGAAACAGTTATGTAAAAAAGCATGTTAGGAAAGCTCAAAATCAGAGAGTTAACTGTTTTAACTGTAGAAAGTTTGGGCTTACTTCATCAAATTGTTGGTTTAATAAAAACAATGCATTTCATCCTGTTCATGTGAATAATTCTACATTTAGGAGAACTCCGAATACTGCATTCATGTATAAACCTCCTATATGCAATAACTGTGAAAAATTAGGACATCTTTTTTTATGTAAACTTAGTCATCTAATGTGACGAAGGGAGAGTGCACCCCCATTCCAAAGGAAGGGAATGTTCCCACTTCACCAACCGGCCATTAGGTGCTTATTTTATTGCTATCTCGAAAAGAATTACATGATCAGAGGAGGCAAGCCTCTGGTATACAATGAGAAAAATAAAGATGAAAAGGCTATACACTCCTCATGCGGATGTTAGGTATGCCTCTAGCATCAGCTATGGCATAACCTTTAGCAAACAAAGGCAGCTCACGAATGGAAGAAAATTCCATGTTACTTCCCACTAGGACTGCTTGATTTGCCAACGCGTCTGCAAGTTGGTTTGCCTCTCTGTATGAGTTAACAATGGGGCAATGAAATGTTCAGTAAAGTTGCTAAAGTGGCTGCCACCAAGGGAGAAGTATCCATAGAGGGTCTCTTTTGGAGGTAAGCATGTCAATCAGTGCCTGAGAATCAGTATATATGACTGATAAAGGAATAGCATGAAATTGGGCCAATCAAAGTCCATCAAGTAATGCCCGACCTTCAGTAGCCATATTGGTGCCAAGACCATAGTAATATGAAAATCCCAGCATTAGTTTCCCATGATGATCTCTAAAACAACCGCCACCCCCGGAGGGACCGGGATTCCCTTTACTAGCGCCATCCACATTTAAAGAATAGTTTGCAGAAGGAGCTATCTAGCGTACCATGATACAAGCAGGGTGATTACTTTTGATTGATATGCCAAAACTCTGCAGAACTCTTAAATATTCCGAACTAGCCCCTTGCTTAAATCTAAATTGTTTTACAGTGTCGGTGATCTCTGCAATAATCTGATTAGTAATCCTTAAGAAGTTGGTGTGATAACCTTCATATCTTGCACTGCATCTATATTTCCAAATTTCCCAAACAATCATAATGGTTATCATGAGGGACATAAAACCTTTGGGTTTATTAATAACAACCTCATTTATGATTGATTTCAGTATGCTGTTAATGTTGGTATCTTCCAAGCATGTCTTACTAAGTAGTGGAGTAAATCTACTCCAAAGGAAATTAGCGAGATCACTTTTCACAAATAAGTGATCTTCATCTTCTATGTCATGAGAATTAAGGCAGCAGTCACAGTAGGATGCCAAATTGATACCATTCAGTTGAATTTGACTATCTATTAGGACAGCATGTTTAAGGATTTTCCAACAAAATAATGAAGCCCTCGGAGGGAGTCTATTATGCCAAAGTGGTGCGGACACCAGGGCGATCACGTGACACGTCGGCGAACCGACGGTGCCATACGCGGAGCACCAAGTTGACTACATCGACTTCCCTTCAAATTGGGGACACTTTGGCTTCAAATTGGACCTTTTTTAGCATTAAATTCGGCTTGTAATGTCACATTATATGTGGGTTTTCATATTGGGCTGCTTGTAAGGCCCTTAAATGGCCATTTTGGTTAAAGCCCCTTAGAATGTCTTAAGAAGGAATGGCCTTGGACCATTATGATGGATCCATTAGCCATGAAAGGCCCAATTGGGCTTCCTTCATTCTTGGGCTATCTAGATTAGAATGGCCTTAAGCCATATTGGTTCCATATTGGCTTAATAGGCTTAAGGAAGACCAAGGCCAAACTTGGCCCATTCAAGGCCCAAGAAGGGGGGCGCCCCCTTCCTTGTTGTATTAGGCTAGCAACATTGAATTTTCTTCTTCCATTTACCACATGGGAGGCTAGAAAGGCTGCTGGTCATATTCAAATGGCTGCCACCTCCCTCCTTTTTACAAGAAATTCAAAGTTTGGTGAACACCCATGTCCCCTTGCCCCTCCTTTCCCTTTCACCAAGTCCCCTTGTCATGAACCATGCGCACCCACCCCTCCCTCTCCATGTAACCCACGAATTTCCCCTCCCCCTACCCCTTGCATTGTCTATAAAAGGGCATGTATAGTGTTTGTTCACAATAGAATGAAATTTGGTTGAAAGAAAATTGTTAAGAGAGTGATTCTCCCTCTTTCTCTTGCCCTTTCCCTTGGTGTGGTTTTCCCAGAAATCTGGTCGTGGACTCGACCTTCTCTTCCCATCCCCCTCTTATCATCTTGTTCTCTCCGATTTATCCTTGATACTACTACAAGATTGCAAGATTTCAGCGCTGGTTTGATGCCGTTTGGAGTTTGGGAGCATCGGCGGTGATTTTTATCGTGGCGGCGCGCAGATCTGTCCCAGAGTGCAGTCCAGATCTAAGGTTGACTGTGTTTCGAGTTATGCAGCCCAACCACGATGTGATCAGGAGCTGGTGTCTGAAGATCAATTAAAGTATTGCAAGTCATCTTCACGTGGCCTCTAGTTTCGTTGCATTTCAAGGTCTGTGCTGTCCGTGGCGTTAATTCTCGTGAGGTCGCGCAAGAAGATCTGAACAGACTCAGTCCAGATCCAGAGGTGACTTCCCACATCTGTCCTGCCTCATCCAGCCAATATCTGAGAGAGAGGTCTTCAGAGGATTTGTTCCTATGGACGTCACCAACAACCTCCCACAGACGGAGTCCCATTTCGACATCGGCAACCCCTTTTCCACCATTTATTTGTCTGTCTGTGCAGTTCTATGAACACCAAATCAGACGCTGAAAGAAATCATTGCTGCACCCAGATCTGAAAGGATCTGAATGCGCCCTCTGGAGTGAAGAAACTACGTCCAGTCACCGTCATTCTCCAACAAACGGCGCTCCGATCGGGATTTGGATCTAGCCGTACCAGCCTCCGCAAACTCGCTGCGCAGGGTGACCAGCGCGGGCAGAACCGGGTCGGCTTTCCGTCGGCATATCCGAGCGGCTCCGGCGCGCGTTCCTCGCCTCCTGCGAGTGTGGCCCGTCAACCCAGGTTCCAGCAACCCCATATTTGGCCATTGTAACCCTATACCTCCCTGCGTGGAGTGGGTATTAAGTTCTGGAATTGTAATTGTAACAATCGTGTGTATTGGGGTTGTTCGGATTCGGCCGGGAATTCTTCCCCACGCCTAGGCGTGGAGGTACGCGCTTCAATTCCTTTCTCACTTGCTGATTTAGTATATTATCTATTGCTGCGTTTGTGAGATTAGGGCCGTTAGCCAGTTCAAAATACACCGCGTTTGTGAGTTGTGAGCGCCCGTTCCATAGCTCCAATTGAGCATCGAGCGCGAATTAGCACCCTAGGCGACGGTGGTTTCTTAATTGCCATGATCCCCACGTTTTCCCTCGCAAGGGACGATCACTGGGCTAAAGAGAAAGTGTTGTTGAGAGGCGTCTCCACCCGGAGAATACCACAGTGGCTAGCCGCCTGGCTTGCCTTAACGTGCTAGTGCTGGCTGCACTTGTGTCCGTCGTACGTTCTAGCCCGGTCAAGTCATCCGTCCCGCATCAATTTGGTATCAGAGCGAGTTTGAGTCTAGGGTGTCAAAAAAGAAAAAAAAAGGGTGTCATTTAAGTCATTGTCTAAGTCAGTCTAGGTTGCATTTGCATCCCTTTACTCGGTATCTCAAAAGGTGTTGTCCGGACGTTAGGCTACGCCTATCGGGAAGGCCGCACACTTGTGCGAGTGATCTTCGGATCGGTTATCTCCGCCACGTATCGAGTCTTGGTTTACGTCTAGGGTCCTTAGTGTGCATGCATTCCAAACTTGCATAGCCGGTCTAGTGTCTTGTCACCGTGTGTATGCATGTCCATGTCCACTACCCATGGCCGATCCCCAAGACCATACATCCGAGGGGTCAACTTTTGTGGCCAAAATGAATGTCCTCATGGACCGAGCCTTTGGTTTTGCCCCTCTCATTATGAAAGCCGCTCTACCCAACGGGTCCACAACGGAACTCCATTTCACCGATAGGGAGTCGGATAATTGGGTTTCTCTTGACATCGTGGAGTCTCTCTCCAAGACAGGCGAGATTGTCCGCGATGGTGATTTTGCTTGTGTTGAGTTCTATAAGAGGATCGGCTCTGTTCTCTACACCGATGGCGCATGGTGCAGGATCGGCACACTTGCTGGTTCATGCATCATTTTAGGGCAAAAGTGGTTAGGAGAGAGAAGGGCCAATCTTGACTGGGACAAGAGGACTTGCACCTTATGCCCACCATACCTACCCGGTAAGATCACCCTTAGGGACCCCGTGTGTCCAGCCACCCAGCCCCAGCGGTCCACTCCACCTTCGGATTCACGCTTGGAGCCACCTCATTCCGAGCCACCCGTATTTCTAACGGGTACATTATACATAGCCGAGCCGCTTCTTAGTTGGCTCAAGGATGGCTTGGTCCCACTCCCTTACCCGTCTATGGACCCTACCCTACCTTTGGTGTCCATCAACTCCTACCACACAACTTTTTGGTCTAGTCACCATGTCGATACTTTGGATGACCTTATTATGGGATTAGATTCACAATGGGAGTTGACGCATCTTTTGGCCCGAGGCTTTGACCAACCCGCTAGTCTTAGCTTCACCCATCCGGCCTTAGGATCCATTACCTCCGTGTGCACCGTGGGGTGTGTCACCACGGAGATTCTTCTACTCCTCCCGATGCTGGCCGAGTCCGACTTCATTTCCTTTTGCCCGAGGGAGGAAGTTTATTTTCTTTACATGACCATTGTCCCAGTTACCATAACGGATGAAGGTGACTACCTACACCCTCAAGAATTTCACAATTGGGACCGAGTCATGGGGGAACCCACTTCATGGGGTCATAAATTCTTTGACCCTTTTGACCCTTTCACTAGTGAACCTCCCGAGCTATCATATTCACTCCACTTCTTCCAAGGAGTTCACCATCCCATCCCTACCCCTCGGTCTAGTTGGCAATCCGTACCTACGTCTAGGGGTAATGACGAGGGTAGTTTTGGATCTCCTAGTCCTTCCCCACCCAAATCCCATAGGTCGCCAATGCATGATTGGTACATCTTAGGGTGTCTAGGAATCGTCCATTCCGTCAAGCATCGAGTACATCTAGTGTATGCATGGCACATATTCGGGTGCCCTGGTCCACCATTGCATATGCATGGTCTACATCACCATAGGTTTGTCTAAGTTCAAGTGTGTGTGTTTGTTTCTATGGTTTGTTTTCTTTCATATGGTTTGCATTAAGTCGTGTCAATAAAAGGCCAGTCAAGCACATATAAGGAGGTAGCCGATGCATGCTACATATTCGTGGATTCAAAGGGAGAGTACGTCTAGGTCAGGGTCATACCTGATTGGTTTCCTCCCGGAGACCGAAAGCCACTCTAAGTCCATGATTCCCACCCTTTCCGGGTTATGAAACAAGTGGGTCCGAAAGCGTACGATATTGAACTACCGGGTGACTATGGTGACAGTTCGACGTTCCATGTTTCAGATCTGGTAGCATATTGGAACCCGCGGTGATCCCTAAGTGAGCTTTGGGCTTTCTCCTTCTATTGTGAGTGATACACCACCCGAGAGTCCACCTCTTCCAGCCTCAACGCATGCGTATAGATTGTATACTGGATGAGCAGGTGATCACCACAAGGAATGGCGCATATCCACACGTCCTAGTGTGTTGGCAAGGATGCCCCACGATGACCAACACCTTGATCACATGCGGAGAATGCAAGCTTCGGGACACTTACTCGACGGGGTCGAGTTCCTCCCACCCGGGGAGAATTGGTGCGGACACCAGGGCGATCACGTGACACGTCGGCGAACCGACGGTGCCATACGCGGAGCACCAAGTTGACTACATCGACTTCCCTTCAAATTGGGGACACTTTGGCTTCAAATTGGACCTTTTTTAGCATTAAATTGGGCTTGTAATGTCACATTATATGTGGGTTTTCATATTGGGCTGCTTGTAAGGCCCTTAAATGGCCATTTTGGTTAAAGCCCCTTAGAATGTCTTAAGAAGGAATGGCCTTGGACCATTATGATGGATCCATTAGCCATGAAAGGCTCAATTGGGCTTCCTTCATTCTTGGGTTATCTAGATTAGAATGGCCTTAAGCCATATTGGTTCCATATTGGCTTAATAGGCTTAAGGAAGACCAAGGCCAAACTTGGCCCATTCAAGGCCCAAGAAGGGGGGGCGCCCCCTTCCTTGTTGTATTAGGCTAGCAACTTTGAATTTTCTTCTTCCATTTACCACATGGGAGGCTAGAAAGGCTGCTGGTCATATTCAAATGGCTGCCACCTCCCTCCTTTTTACAAGAAATTCAAAGTTTGGTGAACACCCATGTCCCCTTGCCCCTCCTTTCCCTTTCACCAAGTCCCCTTGTCATGAACCATGCGCACCCAACCCTCCCTCTCCATGTAACCCACGAATTTCCCCTCCCCCTACCCCTTGCATTGTCTATAAAAGGGCATGTATAGTGTTTGTTCACAATAGAATGAAATTTGGTTGAAAGAAAATTGTTAAGAGAGTGATTCTCCCTCTTTCTCTTGCCCTTTCCCTTGGTGTGGTTTTCCCAGAAATCTGGTCGTGGACTTGACCTTCTCTTCCCATCCCCCTCTTATCATCTTGTTCTCTCCGATTTATCCTTGATACTACTACAAGATTGCAAGATTTCAGCGCTGGTTTGATGCCGTTTGGAGTTTGGGAGCATCGGCGGTGATTTTTCTCGTGGCGGCGCGCAGATCTGTCCCAGAGTGCAGTCCAGATCTGAGGTTGACTGTGTTTCGAGTTATGCAGCCCAACCACGATGTGATCAGGAGCTGGTGTCTGAAGATCAATTAAAGTATTGCAAGTCATCTTCACGTGGCCTCTGGTTTCGTTGCATTTCAAGGTCTGTGCTGTCCGTGGCGTTAATTCTCGTGAGGTCGCGCAAGAAGATCTGAACAGACTCAGTCCAGATCCAGAGGCGACTTCCCACATCTGTCCTGCCTCATCCAGCCAATATCTGAGAGAGAGGTCTTCAGAGGATTTGTTCCTATGGACGTCACCAACAACCTCCCATAGACGGAGTTCCATTTCGACATCGGCAACCCTTTTTCCACCATTTATTTGTCTGTCTGTGCAGTTCTGTGAACACCAAATCAGACGCTGAAAGAAATCATTGCTGCACCCAGATCTGAAAGGATCTGAATGCGCCCTCTGGAGTGAAGAAACTACGTCCAGTCACCGTCATTCTCCAACAAACGGCGCTCCGATCGGGCTTCGGATCTAGCCGTACCAGCCTCCGTAAACTCGCTGCGCAGGGTGACCAGCGCGGGCAGAACCGGGTCGGCTTTCCGTCGGCATATCCGAGCGGCTCCGGCGCGCGTTCCTCGCCTCCTGCGAGTGTGGCCCGTCAACCCGGGTTCCAGCAACCCCATATTTGTCCATTGTAACCCTATACCTCCCTGCGTGGAGTGGGTATTAAGTTCTGGAATTGTAATTGTAACAATCGTGTGTATTGGGGTTGTTCGGATTCGGCCGGGAATTCTTCCCCACGCCTAGGCGTGGAGGTACGCGCTTCAATTCCTTTCTCACTTGCTGATTTAGTATATTATCTATTGCTGCGTTTGTGAGATTAGGGCCGTTAGCCAGTTCAAAATACACCGCGTTTGTGAGTTGTGAGCGCCCGTTCCATAGCTCCAATTGAGCATCGAGCGCGAATTAGCACCCTAGGCGACGGTGGTTTCTTAATCGCCATGATCCCCACGTTTTCCCTCGCAAGGGACGATCACTGGGCTAAAGAGAAAGCGCTGTTGAGAGGCGTCTCCACCCGGAGAATACCACAGTGGCTAGCCGCCTGGCTTGCCTTAACGTGCTAGTGCTGGCCGCACTTGTGTCCGTCGTACGTTCTAGCCCAGTCGAGTCATCCGTCCCGCATCAATTTGGTATCAGAGCGAGTTTGAGTCTAGGGTGTCAAAAAAGAAAAAAAAAAGAGTGTCATTTAAGTCATTGTCTAAGTCAGTCTAGGTTGCATTTGCATCCCTTTACTCGGTATCTCAAAAGGTGTTGTCCGCACGTTAGGCTACGCCTATCGGGAAGGCCGCACACTTGTGCGAGTGATCTTCGGATCGGTTATCTCCGCCACGTATCGAGTCTTGGTTTACGTCTAGGGTCCTTAGTGTGCATGCATTCCAAACTTGCATAGCCGGTCTAGTGTCTTGTCACCATGTGTATGCATGTCCATGTCCACTACCCATGGCCGATCCCCAAGACCATACGTCCGAGTGGTCAACTTTTGTGGCCAAAATGAATGTCCTCATGGACCGAGCCTTTGGTTTTGCCCCTCTCATTATGAAAGCCGCTCTACCCAACGGGTCCACAACGGAACTCCATTTCACCGATAGGGAGTCGGATAATTGGGTTTCTCTTGACATCGTGGAGTCTCTCTCCAAGACATGCGAGATTGTCCGCGATGGTGATTTTGCTTGTGTTGAGTTCTATAAGAGGATCGGCTCTGTTCTCTACACCGATGGCGCATGGTGCAGGATCGGCACACTTGCTGGTTCATGCATCATTTTAGGGCAAAAGTGGTTAGGAGAGAGAAGGGCCAATCTTGACTGGGACAAGAGGACTTGCACCTTATGCCCACCATACCTACCCGGTAAGATCACCCTTAGGGACCCCGTGTGTCCAGCCACCCAGCCCCAGCGGTCCACTCCACCTTCGGATTCACGCTTGGAGCCACCTCATCCCGAGCCACCCGTATTTCTAACGGGTACATTATACATAGCCGAGCCGCTTCTTAGTTGGCTCAAGGATGGCTTGGTCCCGCTCCCTTACCCGTCTATGGACCCTACCCTACCTTTGGTGTCCATCAACTCCTACCACACAACTTTTCGGTCTAGTCACCATGTCGATACTTTGGATGACCTTATTATGGGATTAGATTCACAATGGGAGTTGACGCATCTTTTGGCCCGAGGCTTTGACCAACCCGCTAGTCTTAGCTTCACCCATCCGGCCTTAGGATCCATTACCTCCGTGTGCACCGTGGGGTGTGTCACCACGGAGATTCTTCTACTCCTCCCGATGCCGGCCGAGTCCGACTTCATTTCCTTTTGCCCGAGGGAGGAAGTTTATTTTCTTCACATGACCATTGTCCCAGTTACCATAACGGATGAAGGTGACTACCTACACCCTCAAGAATTTCACAATTGAGACCGAGTCATGGGGGAACCCACTTCATGGGGTCATAAATTCTTTGACCCTTTTGACCCTTACACTAGTGAACCTCCCGAGCTATCATATTCACTCCACTTCTTCCAAGGAGTTCACCATCCCATCCCTACCCCTCGGTCTAGTTGGCAAGCCGTACCTACGTCTAGGGGTAATGACGAGGGTAGTTTTGGATCTCCTAGTCCTTCCCCACCCAAATCCCATAGGTCGCCAATGCATGATTGGTACATCTTAGGGTGTCTAGGAATCGTCCATTCCGTCAAGCATCGAGTACATCTAGTGTATGCATGGCACATATTCGGGTGCCCTGGTCCACCATTGCACATGCATGGTCTACATCACCATAGGTTTGTCTAAGTTCAAGTGTGTGTGTTTGTTTCTATGGTTTGTTTTCTTTCATATGGTTTGCATTAAGTCGTGTCAATAAAAGGCCAGTCAAGCACATATAAGGAGGTAGCCGATGCATGCTACATATTCGTGGATTCAAAGGGAGAGTACGTCTAGGTCAGGGTCATACCTGATTAGTTTCCTCCCGGAGACCGAAAGCCACTCTAAGTCCATGATTCCCACCCTTTCCGGGTTATGAAACAAGTGGGTCCGAAAGCGTACGATATTGAACTACCGGGTGACTATGGTGACAGTTCGACGTTCCATGTTTCAGATCTGGTAGCATATTGGAACCCGCGGTGATCCCTAAGTGAGCTTTGGGCTTTCTCCTTCTATTGTGAGTGATACACCACCCGAGAGTCCACCTCTTCCAGCCTCAACGCATGCGTATAGATTGTATACTGGATGAGCAGGTGATCACCACAAGGAATGGCGCATATCCACACGTCCTAGTGCGTTGGCAAGGATGCCCCACGATGACCAACACCTTGATCACATGCGGAGAATGCAAGCTTCGGGACACTTACTCGACGGGGTCGAGTTCCTCCCACCCGGGGAGAATTGGTGCGGACACCAGGGCGATCACGTGACACGTCGGCGAACCGACGGTGCCATACGCGGAGCACCAAGTTGACTACATAGACTTCCCTTCAAATTGGGGACACTTTGGCTTCAAATTGGACCTTTTTTAGCATTAAATTGGGCTTGTAATGTCACATTATATGTGGGTTTTCATATTGGGCTGCTTGTAAGGCCCTTAAATGGCCATTTTGGTTAAAGCCCCTTAGAATGTCTTAAGAAGGAATGGCCTTGGACCATTATGATGGATCCATTAGCCATGAAAGGCCCAATTGGGCTTCCTTCATTCTTGGGTTATCTAGATTAGAATGGCCTTAAGTCATATTGGTTCCATATTGGCTTAATAGGCTTAAGGAAGACCAAGGCCAAACTTGGCCCATTCAAGGCCCAAGAAGGGGGGGCGCCCCCTTCCTTGTTGTATTAGGCTAGCAACTTTGAATTTTCTTCTTCCATTTACCACATGGGAGGCTAGAAAGGCTGCTGGTCATATTCAAATGGCTGCCACCTCCCTCCTTTTTACAAGAAATTCAAAGTTTGGTGAACACCCATGTCCCCTTGCCCCTCCTTTCCCTTTCACCAAGTCCCCTTGTCATGAACCATGCACACCCAACCCTCCCTCTCCATGTAACCCACGAATTTCCCCTCCCCCTACCCCTTGCATTGTCTATAAAAGGGCATGTATAGTGTTTGTTCACAATAGAATGAAATTTGGTTGAAAGAAAATTGTTAAGAGAGTGATTCTCCCTCTTTCTCTTGCCCTTTCCCTTGGTGTGGTTTTCCCAGAAATCTGGTCGTGGACTCGACCTTCTCTTCCCATCCCCCTCTTATCATCTTGTTCTCTCCGATTTATACTTGATACTACTACAAGATTGCAAGATTTCAGCGCTGGTTTGATGCCGTTTGGAGTTTGGGAGCATCGGCGGTGATTTTTCTCGTGGCGGCGCGCAGATCTGTCCCAGAGTGCAGTCCAGATCTGAGGTTGACTGTGTTTCGAGTTATGCAGCCCAACCACGATGTGATCAGGAGCTGGTGTCTGAAGATCAATTAAAGTATTGCAAGTCATCTTCACGTGGCCTCTGGTTTCGTTGCATTTCAAGGTCTGTGCTGTCCGTGGCGTTAATTCTCGTGAGGTCGCGCAAGAAGATCTGAACAGACTCAGTCCAGATCCAGAGGCGACTTCCCACATCTGTCCTGCCTCATCCAGCCAATATCTGAGAGAGAGGTCTTCAGAGGATTTGTTCCTATGGACGTCACCAACAACCTCCCACAGACGGAGTTCCATTTCAACATCGGCAACCCTTTTTCCACCATTTATTTGTCTGTCTGTGCAGTTCTATGAACACCAAATCAGACGCTGAAGGAAATCATTGCTGCACCCAGATCTGAAAGTATCTGAATGTGCCCTCTGGAGTGAAGAAACTACGTCCAGTCACCGTCATTCTCCAATAAACGGCGCTCTGATCGGGCTTCGGATCTAGCCGTACCAGCCTCCGCAAACTCGCTGCGCAGGGTGACCAGCGCGGACAGAACCGGGTCGGCTTTCCGTCGGCATATCCGAGCGGCTCCGGCGCGCGTTCCTCGCGTCCTGCGAGTGTGGCCCGTCAACCCGGGTTCCAGCAACCCCATATTTGGCCATTGTAACCCTATACCTCCCTGCGTGGAGTGGGTATTAAGTTCTGGAATTGTAATTGTAACAATCGTGTGTATTGGGGTTGTTCGGATTCGGCCGAGAATTCTTCCCCACGCCTAGGCGTGGAGGTACGCGCTTCAATTCCTTTCTCACTTGCTGATTTAGTATATTATCTATTGCTGCGTTTGTGAGATTAGGGCCATTAGCCAGTTCAAAATACACCGCGTTTGTGAGTTGTGAGCGCCCGTTCCATAGCTCCAATTGAGCATCGAGCGCGAATTAGCACCCTAGGCGACGGTGGTTTCTTAATCGCCATGATCCCCACGTTTTCCCTCGCAAGGGACGATCACTGGGCTAAAGAGAAAGCGCTGTTGAGAGGCGTCTCCACCCGGAGAATACCACAGTGGCTAGCCGTCTGGCTTGCCTTAACGTGCTAGTGCTGGCCGCACTTGTGTCCGTCGTACGTTCTAGCCCGGTCGAGTCATCCGTCCCGCATCACAAAGCTTACTGATTCTTAATCTAGGACCAACAGCATGTACTTTAATGAAATTGTAAGTAGACTTGATGCTGAATTTACCTGAGTTTGAGAAGGACCAAATAGGGATGTCTTCCCCAGTTTGAATACCAAATCTTTGGATTTGCTCCCTCAGCTGCTGATCTTCCAGAACCTGCCAGACTAGATGCTGGTAGTTGGCCATAGCTTCTTGTTCTGCCCCTGTGGTTTTGATGATAGCAAACACTATAAGTCACCATAGGCATGTGTGCATGAAAGACCTTGTTGATTCATTTAAGTGCATTCATATGTGTTCATGTATTTGTGAATGTGTGCTTGTGAATGACATTCCATTATATACACTGTGTACACACATTTTATCTGTCTGACATCTAGTTGATGCATTCATGTAACAGAGTCAGCACGATTGCATTGAGCATATAGTCAGTACACTGCATGCAGAGTCTGCACTGCACACTGGTTTGATAGCTTGTTCGTGAATTCACAAGTCTATACATCATCTGTTCATCGTAACATGTGCATCACTTAGCAAGTCTATACATCAGTCAGCATTGCCTCTTGCTCGTAGAGTCTATACGTTGTCTGTGCTTCACGCTTAGTTGAAGTCTATACATTACATGCTACCAAGTCTGCACATCCAGTTTGCATCATGTCTGTATAGAGCTTTTTGCATCATTCATCAAGTCCATACATTGCACTGTAGCTTGCTTAGTTGAAGTCTATACATTGCATTGTTGTGTTGGTGCTCAAAGTCTGTACATTGGACTGTTCATGCATCACTCCATTTGGCAAGTCTGTACATTGGACTGTTCATGCATCACTCCATTTGGCAAGTCTGTACATCAGACTGTTCATGCATTCATCTCAAGTATATACATCCGACTGTGCATTGTTCATGAGTAAGTCTATACAACATCTGCATTGCATCAAGTCTATACACTGTCCTGTAGCTTGCACAAAGTAAAGTCTATACATTGTCATCTTTACCTACGTGTCACACTTGCAAGTCTATACATTGCCTTTGGGCATCCAAGTCCATACATTGGTAGCGTGTCTATGTTTCAAGCCATTCGACAAGTCTAGACATTGTGTATTTCTTCATATGAAGTCTATTCACTGCATTCTACGAAGTCTGCACATCCCACTTGTACTAGTCTACACATCCTGTTTGGTCGCACTTCAAAGTCTGCACATTGCACAGCTGCAGGCTCTTCAAAGTCTGTACACTGCACAGCACGCAAGACTTCAGAGTCTATACATCGCACAGCATTCAGTCCGAGAAGTCTATACATTGCATCATGTCTAAAGTCCATACATTGTCTCAGCATCTTATGCTTCGTCTACACTGTCTACCACACACACTGCATATAGGCAAAGTCTGTACATTGGTAGAGTCTATACATCAGCCTGGTGCTTGCTAAGTCAATTCATCGCTCAAAGTCTGTACAGCCCAAGTCTATACATCCATCGTCTCACTCAGCCTCTCATTCAAGTCTATACATCGCAGAGTCTGTATAGAGTTTGCACAAGTCTGCATGCTTAAAAGTCTATACATCGTGGCCTTCGAATCTTCAAAGTCTATACATCGTGGCCTTCGAATCTTCAAAGTCTGTACATCCTTCATTGGCCAAGTCTACACATCGCCGTGTTCACTTGTTTCAAGTCTGCACATTGGTTCAGACTTTCCAAGTCTGTACATCGCCTTCAAGCTTTCCAAAGTCTTTACATCGCTTGTGTCAAAAAGTCTATACACTCGCTTGTGTTTCATCAAGTCTATACACTCGCTTGTGTCATCAAGTCTATACACTCGTGAGTGTTTCATCAAGTCTATACACTCACTTGGTTCATCAAGTCTATACACTCGCTCGTCTCTCCAAGTCTATACATCGGCGCACTATTCGTGCATCAGTTCTCCAAGTCTATTCATCGGCGCACTGTTCATGCATCAGTTCTCCAAGTCTATACATCGGCGCACTATTCATGCATCGGTTAAGTCTATACACTGGCTATGGCTTGTTCATGCATCTTACCCACGCAAGTCTGTACATTGAGGTCGCTTGAAGGGCTTCAAGTCTACACACTCTCACATTGTACACACTTGCTTAACTGCTGCTTCTAAAGTCTACACATTCGTTTGCTTCATGCTTTACACAGAAGTCTACACATTCCACTCTGTTATGTTAATGCATCATTCTGCAAGTCTGTACACTGAGGTCACTTGAAGGGCTTCAAGTCTACACACTCTCACATTGTACACACTTGCTTAATTGCTGCTTCTAAAGTCTATACACGTTGTGCTAAAAGCCCGAACTAACTAGTTACATTTCTTTTGTCTCTGCCTGCAGATGAGTCAGGTTGATGATTGGACACGTGACTCAAGGTTGGCACTTGGCACGTGATCCGAGGTGTCCTATGGATAAAGTGATGCGGGACGAGACACGGACATGACAAGCTCGCGATCGTCCCTTAACGAGGGAAGCGTCGGACGTGCACGGTTGAGAAACCGGCTAGAGCTAGGGTGGTCAATTCACACTTTCGTGCCAAATCGGGTCACGAGACGGTCACGCTCTCTCTCGCAGCAGCGGTGATATAAATATAAAGTGAGCTAATTATCCCTACACATGCTCTCTAGCAGCGGCATAAACAAATATATATGAAGTAAGCAAAATGTCGAGAAGGGAGCGAAAACGATACCTCCACGCGCTTGGCGTGGGGACGACGGACCCGGCTGAAACCCGTACTCCCGGAATAATATTACACACTTGTTACAGCAATGAAGCATTGCCCACTCCACGCAGGGAGGTAAAGGGCGACACAATGGGGTCTGGGAGGACCGAATTCGGGTTGACGGGCGGCTTCTCGCGTCTCTTCGGCAGCACCCAAACTTGTGAATGTGGGGCCCATGTGCTGTCCGGAGGGGCCGTGTGGGACCCGGTGGCAGCGCTGTAGTGGAGATCCTTGGGGAAGCGTTCCCTGGGCTGGCGGCACGCTGGTTCGCCAGCCGGAGGCCGGGCGGCTCCGTTCGGCGCCGGTCGGAATAACCGACCACAGATCTGCAGCTTCTGGTTTTCAGCGCGCGCTCCGGCGAGAATGGACGCTGCGATCAGCCCCGATGTTGGATTGACACGAAACTGGCGCCATTGGAAATCTCTCTTCAAATACTTCAACCTAGGCCTGAAGATCAGACCTGGATCTACAGGGATCTTGGCTTTAATGAATTTTTGAGTTACTGTTGTACAGTGACCGGACTCTCAGATCTGCAGAGAACTTGTCTGAGAACTGCCTTTGACCGATATGTAAACGTCCAAATCTGAAGTGGTGGTATTCAGAAAAGTTGTAGGAAATCAAGCTAGGAAACCAGAACTATTTTTTATGAAAGGTTTGGAGGTGGCTGTGATTTGTTCTGATTTTTGAACTAGAAGGTGGTCGGATCTGGAACTTGGCTGAAAGCACTGTAGCAGAGATAGAACACGAATTTTGAAAAATGGATAGAGGGCGGATCAAAAATCAAGAAAAATGGTAGATGTAGGGGATGCTAGACAGAACGCCCAGTAAAAATGGGAGCATTTTGAAAAATCAAAAAGGTGGTCTGAGATGGAAAACTCAGAGTTACTGTCACTGTAAACAGAGACAAGACAGATCTGGGAATGCAAAATGAACAAAAATGGAAAATTACTAAATGGAGGATTTTGGACGTAAAAATTTAGGTGGATGTGGGAATTCAAGGCAAGAACACACCCTCAAACTTTACAATCCATCTGAGCTCGTGGCTGGCAGCAAGAATTCATGAACTACACCTCTGTCTAGCAGGATAGAAACTTGAAGACGGCTCCGCGGCGGCTCGAAGGCGGCACGAACGGCGGCGGCGGCGGCACCGATGAAGATCAGAGGTTGAGAGGGGGAGATAGAAGATAGATACGCTCTAGAATTGCAGAGGGGCTGAGGGGGGAACTCCAGGAGAGAGGAAGGGGGCGCAAGCTTCAAGCTTTCCAAACAATTTTATGATTTTTTCACTAATTTTCACATGAAAATACATGGTTTTATATGCTTCCAACCAAATCTAACCTCCACCCTTAGATCTGGGGAGGTGAGATGGATGGCCTGTATTGCATGCCACAAACACAAAAAAATAAATATAATATACAAGGGGGGGCGGCCTATTGACCAAGAATGGCAAGGGGGGACAAGTTTGACATGGTAGGTAGCCTACCATGGAAATTCTTACCCCCTTGTCTACCCATGTGGCATATGACTAGTCCAACCTTCTAGATGTCCACCTAGGATAGTTGACCAGCCCCACAAGGTAACATGGACCAATGAGAGAGGGCTGAGGACCCCCTTGATGGTCCTACTGACAAATTACATAGAAACCCACACAATCCATGGGAATGACTCATTGGCTTATAAAGTCTTACATTTACGTACATACTTTCCAAAGGATATAAACACAAACTAAAAGGACATAAATACAAAAGAAAAGTACATGCTCAGCGTTGATTTTCATCATAAAGGGGGCACACGCCCTAGTTGCTGCTGATATATATATGAAGGTTCTTCATCCGCAACAGATAGATTGAAGAGGGCTGATCGAGAGAGTGATAGAAGAAAGTGAGAGCAGCAGAGAGGCAGTGAGAGCAGAAGAAGAAGAAAAAGAAAAAGAGCAGAGAGGCAGAGTGTGAGAGTAGAAGCAGAAGAAGAAGAAAAAGAGCAGAGAGGCAGAGAGTGAAAGCAAAAGAAGAAGAAGAGAAAGAGAGAGAGTTCGTGGAGAAGAAGAAAGAAGATTTTATTGAAGATCTTTCTACTGGACTTGAATCAGATCCAATCCAGTTGCTCCTGTGAGAGCTACATTTTGCATTACGTTTCCAGCTTTCCGATTGCTGTATTTTCATTTCTTGTTTTTCTTTTATTTGATCAACTGTGCTTTCCGATTCTCTGGTTAGAGATCGGTGTTCCTCTTATGGTCTCAAGAGAAGGGAGACTTGTCTCCGGTCTGCAAGTGACAGGTTGTCACTTGTGGGTTCCCCTCCAGTTTGGAGGAAGGGAGATTCATCTCCAGTTCTGGTCTTGTGGGTTGCAAGTCCAGGTGTTCCCTCCGGTTTGGAGGAAGAGAGACCTAGTCTCTGGTTCCAAGTGGCTGGGAGTCACTTGAGGTGTCCCTCCGGTTGGGAGGAAGAGGGGAGGTTGTTCCCCTGGTCAAGCTGTTTGGCAGCAAGTGTTTGCAGACTGAGTCTGCTATTCTAGCGTTGCTAGTGGAAGCCTCACTTCGGTTGGGAGTGAGGGGTGGACGTAGGTCTTGGTGACCGAACCACCTAAAAATCCTCTGTGTAGTGTGGTTGTGTTTTGCTCCTTGTCTTCTACCTCCTTCACAGGCTGCCTTAGCATTCTCGTTTCTATCTGTGCTGCTTCCGCTAGTTGCATGTTTAGGCGCGCCTTATATATTTGCTCAGTGGTTTAAAAGAGAACTTAACTTGTTCTTCATATTGTCTATTTGCCTTGATAGTGTTCTAGTCTTTTATTGAGCGAAAAGTTTTTTGAAGGGTGGGATTCATTCACCCCCCCTCTGAATCCATCGCACCGATCCTATCAATTGGTATCAGAGCGATGTCTGCATAGTAGGTCCAGCGACCTGCAGATCCGATCTTGCAGTCTTCGGTGCTAATTTGCTTTTGGTGCATCAATATTCCTGTTGAATTAATTCTGATATGTTTCCATGGGTGATCCACCAGTTTTCAACGGCTCCAATTTTAATGTATGGTTTGTCAGTCTGAAAAATTATGCTATATCAGTTAATCCTGATCTGTGGAAGTTAATTTCACACGGTCCTCATAAATTACCAAAGAAAAAGTCCAAATGGTCTGATAGTCACAGATCAATGTATGAAGAGAATCAGATAGCTATGAATCTAATGAAGGCAGCTACTGATAAGGCTTTACATTCCTGCTTTCATGATTGCAGCTCTGCTAAAGACATTCTAGATATGCTGAAGCGAGCTCGGAAGAGAAGTGAGGACAGCTGCAAGATGGCTAACAGAAGCAATCAAAGTGGCAGCCAAAATGAAGAAGATGATGATGAAGAGGTAAATCCCTTTGAGAACTATACTTTAGATGATTAGGAGAATTCATATGCTAAATTATTAGAGTCACATGAGAGGTTAAGAAGACAGTATAAAAAATTAAAAAAGGGTACTGGGTTAGAAAGTTCAAGCTCGTCTTGTGAAAAATGTCTATAGTTGAAACAATCTCATGATGCGTATTTTTCTGATATTCAAATGTTGAAAAAACAAATTTCGTTGCTGAAAATTGAGAATCAAGATCATGTAAAAGAAATCTCTGAACTAGATAAGAAGCTTAGCCAAACTTGTCATGATTCTATTCAGAGTAAAGAATTGATGAAAAATTTTGAAAGTGTGAACTCAGATTTAGACAGGCTGAAGTCTGAAAAAGATTCCCTCAGAAAATTCTCCAAAGAAAATGAAAAAAAATTAGAGAAACTTAAACGAGAGAATGATTTGCTGATTGAGAAATTTGAAGCCATAAAATCTGTAAACATGGAGTTACAGAAAAATGATGAAAAACAGCAAAGAGAAATGAAGGAAATTGAAAATAGAAGAAAGTATGAAGACAATTCAGAAGATCAGCTTCTAATAAATGAATTGGTTCAAAATGATAAGCTTAAAAATAAAATTGAGAAATTGAAGCTGTTAAACAGTGGCATGTCTGGAAGACTTCTTACATTGGAGAAAGGAAAAATGATCTGTACAAACGAAACTGAAGAAGTAGATGAGCTGATAAAGGATATTGAAAAATACAAAACAGCTAACAAAGTCTTGAATGAAGTTGTCAATTGCAGTGAACAAGAGATTGCAAGTTATGAAATAAACGTTGCATCTCTCGAAAATGAAATTCAAGATTTGAAGAGTTCTCTGTCTAAGTTTGTGAGTAGGCAAGAAAACCTAGACAAGCTACTAGGTGTAAAAGTCAATGTCAAAAAGGAAGGGTTGGGCTACAATAATCTAAATAAAAAGGCCTTTCAGAACAAAGTTATGACATCATTTGTAAATGCTTCAAAAGTAGCCACCACATCAAAAGATAAACATCCCATTGCTCAGAAAATGCTGGGAACAAAGGTTAATTGTAAGAAAGAGGGACTGGGTTACAATCCAGTCATGAGGAAGGTTGATGGAACTAACCTGGAAACTGTTTTTGTTAAATCTTCTGAACAGGAAAAGCCTTCTACCTCATCTACACCTCAGTACAAGGCTAAGAAAGTAGAAAAATAGGATAAAAATCAGAAAAGGACTGGAAAACAGAAAATAAATAAAAAAGGTTCATCAGTGCATGTTGATCACAGTCCTCACACACACACACATGCATCTAAAAAGAAAATGATCTGTCATTACTGTCATAGATTCGGTCATTTGATGCATGAGTGTAAATTGATGGAGAAGGATGATATGAATGCTAGGAGATTTCATGATAAAAATCCTTCACCTCAGAAAAAGAAAACTGAATGTCTGCACTGTGGCAAACTAGGACACATCATTACACAATGCTGGTTTGCAAATGGTAAGAAAATATCTCTTTCACATCATGCTAAATTCCCTGCAAACCATAATGATGTTGATAGGAATAAATTTGTTGTAAATAGAAAATATTCTGCATGTTTCAACTATGGAAAGACATGCCACAGGGCCATTGAATGCTGGCTGAATGCTGGTAGAAGAAATTCTAATTCATGTTTTCACTGTGGTAAGATGGGCCACATTGCAACCCAATGTTGGCATGCTCAGGGAAGGGAGCCTAACTATAAATCTGGTAAATTCCCTATCAATAGAAACACTTCTGGTAGAAATGGATTTGTTTTTGAAAGGAAAACTCTTGCATGTTTTGAATGTGGGAAGCCAGGCCATAAAGCTACTGACTGTTGGCTGGCTTATTCTGGTAAACAGAATTTCAATTCTGTTAACAAATATTTTCATGCATATGCACATAGAATTCATGGTAATAAGAATGTGCATAAATCAAATCTGAAATCTACTGCATCTTGCTATCATAATAGTAAACAGAATTTTCACTCTGCCAATAAATTCAATGACAACAGTAATTTGCATAAAAAGAATTTGAAATATGCTGCATCATGTCATTACTGTAATCAAATAGGTCATTCAATGTATAATTGCTGTTTGATGAAATCTGATGACCTTCATGCACGAAAATTTTTGAGAAAACATGCTAGAAATGTTACTGTTAATTCAGGACCCAAGACCTCTTGGGTACCTATTTGTGCTAAATAAATTTTGTTTTGTAGGTGTGCCTTGGGACTGAGAAAACAAGAGGGGTAATAAACCAAGGCATTCAAGAATGAAAACCCCAGGTCTACAGTTTTCAGGTCAGTTACGTGATCTCTCATTAAACCTTGCCATATGAAATTTCTAGTTTAGATGTTTGCATAATCTGTTAAGCATACATAGCTGTATGTGCTATCTGCACAACTCTGTTTGAATCCTCTTCTTGCATAATGAAATTCATTGCATATCTGGTCTGATGTGTTCTTGCATATTTGTCATCTTTTGAACACTATGAGTATTCATGTCTCTCAATACTCATATGAATTGGATGTTTAGATATTGAAATGAGAATAAACTTACAATTTCTGAAAAACTGAACTACATATGAATGTAGTTTGAAATCTGCATGTTGCATAGCTCACTGAAAATATGGATTGCTTATAGGACTGCATGTTGAATTATCATGATTGACCACTATGGTATATTAAATGGTAAGCTACTAAAAGGCAGGGAAATCTGTCTGGAGGTTCTTACTATGTGTGAGATGGTCTTTTAGACTAGGTTCTCCGCCTAGCACCATGGGTCATAGTGTTTGATAGGGCAGTCTGAATGAGCATGAATCACAAAACCATATGTTCAGTTTTCATGGCACACATTGCATGTTTTCAGGGGTAGTTAATTGCATGTCTTTGCATAGCATTCAATGTTGAGTCTTTACATGTCTTTGCATACATGTAGTTAATTGCATGTCTTTGCATAGCATTCAATGTTGAGTCTTTACATGTCTTTGCATACATGTAGTTAATTGCATTGCATTTCATTACATTGAAAATGCCAAAAAAAATTGACTGAATGCATATTGTCAGGGGGAGTCAATGCATTGCATGCAGGTGGTCAAGTGCATACATTTCTGTCAGAATTCATTGCACATCCTTCCTTATTGATTTTGTTGACAAACCTTGATCATATTTTGAAAACACTGGGCTTCAAAATCTCTTCTATCATTTGGTATCTGAATTCTATCAGTCTTTCATGAAGATTTCAATGGGGCTATCTCGATCATAAATCTGAAAACACTTGAACTAGGAATCTTCTATTATACGATTTTATGAATGTCTGAAATAACTCAGGTGGTTTAAGTTTAATGCATTCATTGAGTTTGACTTTAAAATCTCTTAAAAATATCTGAATCATATTTAATAAACTTTAACCATATGTTTCATACTGTGTCTTGTAAAATCTTCTGAAATCTGCATTATTGAATACATGACTTTATTTGGTTAAGTACATGAAATTATTATTGATTTGAAGCAAATGAGTTTTTCTGAAATGTCTAAAGGGTAAATTCCATCAGAGCAATGACTTTGGTCACTGAGAAACACATGTCCAAAGGACTGTGTCATGAGGTGCCATAGTTAACTCTGCTTAAGAATGAGTGTTAATCAGGCAGAGCACTGGCATGCACACTGAGAAATACATCTCACTCATCAAGAAATGAGTTGAGATATGTCATGAAGTGTAAATGTTACCTCTGTTTATATAAAGCATGACTGTTAGTTACACTAAGTGCTTAGGGATATTGGCGTCTGATCAACGTATATCCTCTAGTTACAAGGTGTACACTGAACTAGAGTGCTCGTAAAATGTGTAGCATAAAAATTTGTTGAACAAATTGCTATATTTGAATATTGATGTAAAAATCAAATTGCTACAACCCTAGATAAAATCATATGACTTCATAATTACTTGATCTCAATACTAGTACATGTAATTCCGAAAGAAGTCAATAATTTTGATTGTGTAAGAGAAAGGGAGATTAATCAAGATATATATATGAGGGCTTGGTTCATTTTTATTAAACCATAACTCTAGATATAAATACAGAATTTTATTGACAAACTTAGCATACATCATGTTTAAACCCTGCTGATCAATAAAATTCATTCATAAACCCTTATAATGGAAGACTTTGAAAACTTATGTTTTAGATTTATGAGATTGATATCTCTCTGAAAAATCTTGTTGAATTTCTTATGATTGGAGCCTATTGGAAATTCTTTACTCACTGCCCTTGATTCATCATGACCTGAACTTGTCCTTGATTGCCCCTGTGGTCTCCTTCTCATTCATTTCATAAGGTTCCATTTATTGAGGGGGAGCTTTCTTGAAAATTCTTAAAAGGGGGAGAATTGTCTGGCATTCATATTTTTAGGGGGAGTTCTTGCATTTCTTGTTGCATCTGCATCTCTGCATTCATACATCTTCCATGATTTTTTTTAAACAAAGGGGGAGAAATTGGAATGAGTCATATTGCCCTTTGGGGAAGAATGTGCTTTCATGTAGTTAAAGGGAGAACTGTTATTTCAATCGTTTCATACCTGCTTAATTTTCCTCTCTCTAACTCATGTCCTTTTGCTGAAGTCAAAGGGGAGGAATATTTTTGACTTGAGTCAATGTGACTCATAGTGTTGCCATCATCAAAAAGGGGGAGATTGTTGTGCCCCTGTGATTTTGATGATAGCAAACACTATAAGTCACTATATGCATGTGTGCATGAAAGACCTTGTTGATTCATTTAAGTGCATTCATATGTGTTCATGTATTTGTGAATGTGTGCTTGTGAATGACATTCCACTATATACACTGTGTGCACACATTTTATCTGTCTGACATCTAATTGATGCATTCATGTAACAGAGTCAGCATGATTGCATTGAGCATACAGTCAGTACACTGCATGTAGAGTCTGCACTGCACACTGGTTTGATAGCTTGTTCGTGAATTCACAAGTCTATACATCGTCTGTTCATCGTCACATGTGCATCACTTAGCAAGTCTATACATCAGTCAGCATTGCCTCTTGCTCGTAGAGTCTATACATTGTCTGTGCTTCACGCTTAGTTGAAGTCTATACATTGCATGCTACAAAGTCTGCACATCCAGTTTCCATCATATCTGTACAGAGCTTTTTGCATCGTTCATCAAGTCCATACATTGCACTGTAGCTTGCTTAGTTGAAGTCTATACATTACATTGTTGTGTTGGTGCTCAAAGTCTGTACATTGGACTGTTCATGCATCACTCCATTTGGCAAGTCTGTACATTGGACTGTTCATGCATCACTCCATTTGGCAAGTCTGTACATCGGACTGTTCATGCATTCATCTCAAGTATATAAATCCGACTATGCATTGTTCATGAGTAAGTCTATACAGCCTCCATATTGCATCAAGTCTATACACTGTCCTGTAGCTTGCATGAAGTAAAGTCTATACATTGTCATCTTTACCTACGTCTCACACTTGCAAGTCTATACATTGCCTTTGGACATCTAAGTCCATACATTGGCAGCGTGTCTGTGTTTCAAGCCATTCGACAAGTCTAGACATTGTGCATTTCTTCATATGAAGTCTATTCACTGCATACTACGAAGTCTGCACATCCCACTTGTACTAGTCAACACATCCTGTTTGGTCGCACTTCAAAGTCTGCACATTACACATGTCACACCCCGAGCGCAGAAGATACTCGGATATGCGCGACGAGTTTATATCAATCATGTCAATCAGAGTAGTAGTGTATTCGACACCAAAACAGAGATGCGCAAAATAGAAAGATAACCCAATCCTTTATTTCAGAATGGATAGACTATTACAAATCCAATATTCTATTCAATTAAAAAGGAAAAGTACATAGTTGACTCAAGAAATAGGGAAAAGACTAGATGACACTTGGAGAAGTTCTATCACTTTCACTCTTGACCATTCCCATCCGATTGACTTCCCTCGTCGTCGGAATTACCTGAAAAGTAGGGAACACACGGAGTGAGCGAACGCTCAGTAGGAAATTATATCTCAAGCGCTAGCAAGGGGTTTAAACAATTACATTTTCATGAATGTACTATAGCTATGCATGCTCGCATAAAACGACAAGATGGAGAGAGAATTTATCAATAAGACAGCAAGATGAACTAGTCACGAGCTTTTAAGAAAAGATGACAAGATATTCAAGCAAGTACTCTTTAGCAAGTCATGTCAAGAACTTTGTCTATCATGTATCAAGCAAGTAAGTAATTATCCTTTCTCGGGTCACGCAATTCATGTCAAATCAAGTACGAGTCAAGTACAAGATTTGTGTGGAATGTCCAATCAAGCTAGTCATGCACTCGGTATAACGCCAGATACCTTATCATTCAACTCCCATGGGCACAAGTACTTTCGGGTGCTCCTCCCAGGACCAGATCGGGCCCTATATGCGCAGGCATTTATCATGTATATTTGACATCCACTCTTGTATATATATATAGCCAATAGGGAATTTCAACAATTTAAGCTTGTAGACACGTAGGATAACTTTGAGAGAATGGAGTCCAAAAATACGACATTGGAAATAAATAGGCGATAACAACGGTACAATCACGATGAACGATGAAACTAGGTGGAATTAGGTTCCCTTAACTCGGGTACCATGACAAACAAGTATGGGCATTCTTTATATAGAATTGAGGTTCACATGAACAGTATATCAAAGGCAAGATACCCTTATTCTTATTATAGAATTGAGGTCCACAAGAACATCAACAAATGGCACGATATCATCATCCCATTAAGAATTCTCATGATGTACTCTTTGCATATCATAAGGGCCGGTATACCATGTTTCTTTAGAGTGACATGGCATTCAATAGTGTAATGGGTTTTTAGGGTACAACCAGCTCAGTCGACCTTGAGGGAATCCAAGGTACGAGGAGTCTTACGGAGGTCTCTATGACTAACTCGCTAGTCCAAAGGAACGGAATGTCCAATGGAGAGCTTGTATGTCAATGAGAATTGAGGGTGATCGATAAAACATCATGAAACGTGGGACTATACTCACGGAGTGGAGATATAGTGCCAATATACATATATATAGATATATTGAAACCATCGGTTATCAGAAACAGGGTAAAAACAATTTTACAGGAAAATAACGACTTAAGTAAAGTCACTACTCATGTAATTAACGCCTTCAGTAAGGGCGTTTATCTATTTTACATTTTTACAAATTTTCAATATTTCCGTATTTTACCAAAAACGCGCCCTTGTAAGGGGCGTTTAATTAAAAGTTGACGACGTATGCAATGGTCGTTCATTCTTTACCTCTATTTTTGCAGAATATATATTTTCAGTAATTTATCAGAAACACGCCCTGGACAGGGGCGTTACTTTTCAATTCACGCCCTGAACAAGGGCGTTAGTCAAGTGAGAGACGACCTATACAGGGTAGTGTATTTCAAGAATTTACAATTTTTCAAGTATTGAAATTTCTAGAAAACGAGATATGGTCATGACAGGATAATATCAGGATGCACTGATTTAGAATCATGTTTAAGTGAATATTGAACTAATTAATATGGATAATTATTAGGTAATTAAATTGACGTCTGTGTACAGTGCGTCAAATCTTTTGAATTGACGACCTTGTCAGGGTCGTTTATTTAAATAGCGCCCTAGTCTGGGTCGCGTATAAAATTAGCGCCCTTGGAAAGGGCGTTTCTTTCCAACAATAGAACTTTTAAAACTCGTGAAAACTATATGCATGAACTAATATATATGGTTTAATATAGTTATTATGGTGATTTGGGCTACATTGCTTGAGAAAACCTACCTTTTTGATGATTAACTGGCGAACTGATGAAGACACGGTACTCTGTTATCAACAGAGTAGGATGAAAGGGCAGAAGTCTTGGTGTAGATTGTCGACAGGTTTTCTTTTCGGCACGATCAGGTGCAGACGTACGCCGATGAAGAACCCAAGTTCTTCAGTAGGTTATGATGACTTCCCTACAGAGAAATAAGATGAAGAAACATTAGTTTTTCTTCATAATACTTACTAAAGGTAGAGGAAAGAAGAACTTACCCTTTTGTTCTTCACAACGATAATCTTCTTAACCTGTAAGAAGAGAAGAAGATGAAGAACCTGTTAATGTTTTTCATACCATCGTAAACAGAAAAGAAGAAGAAAGAACCTTGGTTCTTCACATACCGTAGAATAGTCCGAACGCCAAATAGCGTTCTTGGTTCGAGCAGTAGGTTATTTATAGGATTTCTAGAATCCTAATAGAGTTAGTGTTTGATTGGAAGTAATACTTCCAATATAGAGTTATTACTACATTCGAACTCTTTCTCATAGTTATCAACTTACCCTGGATAGACTCCTGGGTCGAACGAAACTCGAACTGAATTAGCGACCTAAGTAAGGGCGTCGAATTTAAATTGACGCCTTGTCAAGCGTCGTTTCTTGTTGAAACGCGTCCATGCAAGGGACGTTACGCTAACTTGCCCTTTTTATTTATTTTGGTCGTTTAAAATTTGACGCCTTGACGTGTGGGCGTCCTTTCTTCAAAACACGCCTTAGGTAAGGGCGTTTTATTGTAAAGTAGCGCCTATATCTAAGGCGTTATTTTCATCAGGGTTTAATTATTTTTATTCCAAGCTCTTTCGTTTATTTACTAAATCTTTTAATCTATTTTGATTATTTATTCCTTTTAAATTTATCAGGGTTGCTACACCCTCCCTCTCTTAAAAAGAATTTGGTCCCCAAATTCCATATCATATATTTACATTTGGAGAGTGTAGAGTATGTACCTTCTAAAATAAATCTGGAAATTGTTTCCTCATAGATTCCTCGGTCTCCCATGTCGCTTCTTGTTCTGAATTCTTATTCCATTGTACCTTTAGCATGGGAATAACCTTATTCCTTAGGGTACGTACTTCTCGATCTAAGATCTTCATAGGCTTCTGTTCATACGTGAAATCTTTCTGGATCACTAGGTCTCCACATTCAATAATATGTGATGGGTCATGTACATACTTCTTCAACATGGATATGTGGAACACATTATGTATCTCGGACAATTGAGGAGGCAATGCGATGCGGTAAGCAACCTCGCCAACTCTTTCTAGAATTTCAAAAGGTCCGATAAATCTTGGTGTAAGCTTGCCCTTAACACCAAATCTTCGTATTCCACGTCCAGGCGATATCTTGAGAAATACATGATCTCGAGTTAGAATTCAAGGTCTCTCCTTTTTGTATCAGCATAAGCCTTTTGCCTTGTCTAAGCTACTTGCAATCTTTCCCTGATTACTTGTATCTTCTCAATTGTATCCCTTACCATGTCTGGACCTAACAGTTGTTTCTCTCCAACTTCATTCCAGCACAAGGGTGATCGACAACTCCTTCCGTATAAAGCTTCGAAAGGTGCCATTTGTATACTTGCCTGGTAACTATTATTGTATGCAAATTCTACCAACGGCAAGTGATCATGCCAGCTTCCATCGAAATCCATGATGCAAGCTCTGAGCATATCTTCAACCACCTGATTAGTTCTCTCGGTCTGACCATCCGTTTGAGGATGAAAAGCTGTACTAAAGTTAAGCCTCGTCCCCAACGAATGTTGTAGTCCCTTCCAAAAATGAGAAGTAAAACGGGGATCTCTGTCAGACACGATTGAAACAGGAATATCATGTAATCTGACTATTTCCTTGATGTATAGTGCAGCTAAGACATCAACTGACCATCGACTCTTGATTGGCAAGAAATGCGCTGATTTAGTCAATCGATCAATGATAACCCATATTCCATCATGTCCTCTTTTTGATTTAGATAAACCCATGATGAAATCCATACCAATATCCTCCCACTTCCATTTAGGGATATCTAGAGGATGTAGCTTTTCAGCAGGCTTTTGGTGTTCCGCCTTGACTTGTTGGCATGTGAGACAATGTGATACGTAGTCTCCTATTTCCCTTTTCATGTTGGGCCACCAAAAATTTCTTTTCACATCTTGGTACATCTTGGTAGATCCAGGATGAATCGTATACCTTGACCTATGAGCTTCATCTAAGACCTTCTTCTTCAATTCGGGGCAGTCCGGTATACAAGTTCTATTCTTGAACATTAATCTTCCATCCGAAGCTAATTGGAAATCCGATTGTCCTTTTAATCTGCCCTTGATTTCTACTAATGTAGGATCATCATCCTGAAGTGTTTGTATCTCAGATAATAAATCTGACTGTATGCTTACATGAGATAATGTGACACATCTAGGGTCCGTGTCCATGCTTATATTGAGTTCAGAGAATTGTTCCAGCAATTTCCATTCTTGAATCAGACAATTGGCTAACAGTGCTCTCAGCTTTCGACTAAGGGCATCTGCTACATGATTACCTTTTCCGGGATGATATTGTATATTGAAGTCGAAGTCCTTGAGATATTCTAGCCATCGTCTTTGTCTCATGTTTAGTTCCTTCTGTGAAAAGAGATATTTGAGACTCTTGTGATCGGAGTATACAGTAAACTGTACTCCATAAAGATAATGTCTCCATATTTTGAGTGCAAATACTACCGCGGCCAATTCTAAGTCATGGACGGGGTAGTTCTCTTCATGCTTCTTTAATTGACGAGAAGAGTAGGCTATAACCTTCCCTTGTTGCATTAGAACACACCCGAGGCCAATGCCAGAAGCATCAGTGTATACCTCGAACTTTTCTCCTTCAATTGGCAATGCTAAGATAGGAGCTGTAGTAAGATGATCCTTGAGAGTTTGGAAGCTTCTCTCACATTCCTCATCCCATTCATAACGGATCTCCTTGCGGGTTAACCTCGTAAGTGGCACGGCGATTTTAGAGAAATCCTTGATGAATCGCCTGTAATAGTCGGCAAGACCTAAGAAACTTCGGATCTCGCTAGCATTGGTCGGTCTTTCCCAATTCCTTACAGCTTCAACCTTTGATGGGTCTACAGACAAGCCATCCCTTGATATAACATGTCCGAGAAAAGTCACTTCTTCAAGCCAGAATTCACACTTGCTAAGTTTTGCATATAATTGGTTTGTCCTCAATATTTGTAATGCAATCCTCAAATGTTCCTCATGCTCTTCCTTGGTCTTGGAATAAATCAATATATCATCAATAAAGACCACCACGAATTGATCCAAATAAGGCCTGAATATACTATTCATTAACTGCATAAAGGCAGCAGGGGCATTCGTTAGTCCGAAAGGCATAACAACAAATTCATAATGGCCATACCTGCTTCTGAATGCGGTTTTATGAATATCCTCGTCCTTGATTCTTAGTTGGTGATATCCGGACCTAAGATCAATTTTGGAAAAGTACATGGATCCTGAAATTTGATCAAACAATTCATCGATTCTCGGCAGTGGATACTTGTTCTTGATAGTGAGATGATTCAATTGTCGATAGTCGACGCATAACCTCATGGATCCGTCTTTCTTCTTTACAAATAATACAGGCGCTCCCCACAGGGAAGTACTTGGTCTAATGAATCCTTTCTTAATGAGTTCCATCAATTGCTCCTTTAACTCCTTGAGTTCAGCAGGTGACATCCTATAAGGTGCCTTTGAAATCGGACCAGCACCAGGGACTAAGTCAATGGTGAAGGCCACTTCTCTTTGCGGGGGTAATCCGGCAAATCTTCCAGAAACACGTCCGGAAATTCTTGTACCACTGGAATGTCTTCTAACTTAGCTTCCTTAGCTTCTTTAACTGTGACAAAGGCAAGGAAAGATGTACATCCTTTCCTGATGAGCTTGCTAGCTCGGAGAGCTGAAATAATAGGGGATTTGCTCCGACTCTTGGGGCTAGTAAATATTAGTTCTGGAAATTCCTTGAATGTAACCTTACTATTGCGGCAATCAACCGTTGCCTGATACTTGGATAACCAATCTGCCCCTAGTATAACATCATACTCTTTCAGATCTAAACATATGAGATCAATAGGGAGATTTCTACCCTGAACCAATACTTCGCAGTTTTGGTAATGATGTGTAATATCAGTCTCATCATCCAGAGGAGTAGACAAAACTAACTTTATCCATTCCGGTTCTAGGGGTAATGGGTCAGCAAACTTCTTAGAAACAATAGAATGCGATGCACCAGTATCAATTAAGACATATGCATTCCTGGAACAAACTTTCAATGTACCTTCCACTAAGCCGCCTCCTTCTACCTGCTCGGTCTCCTTGATTGCATGAAGATGAGCATTCTTGGTTACTGGGCACTTCCCGTCAACGGCTTGGTCATTAAGTAATGGGCAATCGGGAATCCGATGCTCACGACTCCCACAACGGAGACATGCTCCCAGTTTCCTCCAGCATTCTTCTGCTCTATGACCCGCTTTATCACAATGTTTGCACACTGTATTTGGAGAGGTAGTGGTGATAGAGAAGGGCTTGGTCTTCTTGAACTTTTGGTCTTGCGAGGGAATACCTCCATTGCTAGGCCTCTTCTTGAAGTTGGGTTTAAAGGAACCCGAACCTGTAACTTGTTCCTTCTTATCCTTACCACGAATCTTATCAGACAGTTCCGTGGCATCTTCTAATAGTTGAGCTCGGCGTACTATCTCCGAGTAGACTTGAATGTCCATCGGTGCCAGTTGAGTAATAGCTTGGGGCCTGAGCCCATTAAGAAACCTCCTAGCTTTCATTTTCTCGGTGCTAACTAGATGCTTAGCATATCGAGACAATCTAGAGAATTGGGCCTCATACTCGGCCACTGACAAGGATCGTTATTTTAATGCAGCAAATTCTGCAGCCTTCTTTTCCTGAACTCGGTCCGAGAAATAATTCACGTTGAAGTGTTCAACGAATTCTTCCCACGAAACCTGATCTTGATTTATAGTAGCCTCTATTGATTCCCACCAGCATCTAGCATCCCTTTCTAACTGAAAAGTAGCTAATAAAACTTTATCCTGATCCATGCATTGCATAACACGGAATATACGTTCTATCTCCCTAATCCAGTGTTCAGCGTCATCTGGATCAGTAGAACCCGTGAACTTGGGTGGGTTCATGTTCTTGAAAGTCTGGTGGAGACTTCCTGCTCGTTGTCCACCTCCTTGTGCTACTTGTTGCAGCACTTGAGTCATGCCTTGAAGGGTACGCTGCATGTTGCGCCATTGAGCACGTTCGGCAGCCATTATCCTACAATTACAATAACTAGGTTAATATGTGATTGTATTTAAAGACTCATATACTATGTTAACTTTAACCCTTGGTTCTACCCAATCTCACTGGTTAAAGGTTTGAACATATCCTTGGACTTGGGTTTTCCTAGGAATTGAATACCCTAGGCTCTGATACCACAAAAACTGTCACGCCCCGAGCGCGGAAGATACTCGGATATGCGCGACGAGTTTATATCAATCATGTCAATCAGAGTAGTAGTGTATTCGACACCAAAACAGAGATGCGCAAAATAGAAAGATAACTCAATCCTTTATTTCAGAATGGATAGACTATTACAAATCCAATACTCTATTCAATTAAAAAGGAAAAGTACATAGTTGACTCAAGAAATAGGGAAAAGACTAGATGACACTTGGAGAAGTTCTATCACTTTCACTCTTGACCATTCCCATCCGATTGACTTCCCTCGTCGTCGGAATTACCTGAAAAGTAGGGAACACACGGAGTGAGCGAACGCTCAGTAGGAAATTATATCTCAAGCGCTAGCAAGGGGTTTAAATAATTACATTTTCATGAATGTACTATAGCTATGCATGCTCGCATAAAATGACAAGATGGAGAGAGAATTTATCAATAAGACAGCAAGATGAACTAGTCACGAGCTTTCAAGAAAAGATGACAAGATATTCAAGCAAGTACTCTTTAGCAAGTCATGTCAAGAACTTTGTCTATCATGTATCAAGCAAGCAAGTAATTACCCTTTCTCGGGTCACGCAATTCATGTCAAATCAAGTACGAGTCAAGTACAAGATTTGTGTGGAATGTCCAATCAAGCTAGTCATGCACTCGGTATAATGCCAGATACCTTATCATTCAACTCCCATGGGCACAAGTACTTTTGGGTGCTCCTCCCAGGACCAGATCGGGCCCTATATGCGCAGGCATTTATCATGTATATTTGACATCCACTCTTGTATATATATATAGCCAATAGGGAATTTCAACAATTTAAGCTTGTAGACACGTAGGATAACTTTGAGAGAATGGAGTCCAAAAATACGACATTGGACATAGATAGGCGATAACAACGGTACAATCACGATGAACGATGAAACTAGGTGGAATTAGGTTCCCTTAACTTGGGTACCATGACAAACAAGTATGGACATTCTTTATATAGAATTGAGGTTCACATGAACAGTATATCAAAGGCAAGATACCCTCATTCTTATTATAGAATTGAGGTCCACAAGAACATCAACAAATGGCACGATATCATCATCCCATTAAGAATTCTCATGATATACTCTTTGCATATCATAAGGGCCGGTATACCATGTTTCTTTAGAGTGACATGGCATTCAATAGTGTAATGAGTTTTTAGGGTACAACCAGCTCAGTCGACCTTGAGGGAATCCAAGGTACGAGGAGTCTTACGAAGGTCTCTATGACTAACTCGCTAGTCCAAAGGAACGGAATGTCCAATGGAGAGCTTGTATGTCAATGAGAATTGAGGGTGATCGATAAAACATCATGAAACGTGAGACTATACTCACGGAGTGGAGATATAGTGCCAATATACATATATATAGATATATTGAAACCATCGGTTATCAGAAACAGGGTAAAAACAATTTTACAGGAAAATAACGACTTAAGTAAAGTCACTACTCAAGTAATTAACGCCTTCAGTAAGGGCGTTTATCTATTTTACATTTTTGTAAATTTTCAATATTTTCGTATTTTACCAAAAACGCGCCCTTGTAAGGGGCGTTTAATTAAAAGTTGACGACGTATGCAATGGTCGTTCATTCTTTACATCTATTTTTGTAGAATATATATTTTCAGTAATTTATCAGAAACACGCCCTGGACAGGGGCGTTACTTTTCAATTCACGCCCTGAACAGGGGCGTTAGTCAAGTGAGAGACGACCTATATAGGGTCGTGTATTTCAAGAATTTACAATTTTTTAAGTATTGAAATTTCCAGAAAACGAGATATGGTCATGACAGGATAATATCAGGATGCACTGATTTAGAATCATATTTAAGTGAATATTGAACTAATTGACATGGGTAATTATTAGGTAATTAAATTGACGTCTGTGTACAGGGCGTCAAATCTTTTGAATTGACGACCTTGTCAGGGTCGTTTATTTAAATAGCGCCCTAGTCTGGGTCGCGTATAAAATTAGCGCCCTTGGAAAGGGCGTTTCTTTCCAACAATAGAACTTTTAAAACTCGTGAAAACTATATGCATGAACTAATATATATGGTTTAATATAGTTATTATGGTGATTTGGGCTACAGTGCTTGAGAAAACCTACCTTTTTGATGATTAACTGGCGAACTGATGAAGACACGGTACTCTATTATCAACAGAGTAGGATGAAAGGGCAGAAGTCTTGGTGTAGATTGTCGACAGGTTTTCTTTTCGACACGATCAGGTGCAGACGTATGCCGATGAAGAACCCACATTCTTCAGTAGGTTATGATGACTTCCCTACAAAGAAATAAGATGAAGAAACATTAGTTTTTCTTCATAATACTTACTGAAGGTAGAGGAAAGAAGAACTTACCCTTTTGTTCTTCACAACGATAATCTTCTTAACCTGTAAGAAGAGAAGAGATGAAGAACCTGTTAATGTTCTTCATACCATCGTAAACAGAAAAGAAGAAGAAAGAACCTTGGTTCTTCACATACCGTAGAATAGTCCGAACGCCAAATAGCGTTCTTGGTTCGAGCAGTAGGTTATTTATAGGATTTCTAGAATCCTAATAGAGTTAGTGTTTGATTGGAAGTAATACTTCCAAGATAGAGTTATTACTACATTCGAACTCTTTCTCATAGTTATCAACTTACCCTGGATAGACTCCTGGGTCGAACGAAACTCGAACTGAATTAGCGACCTAAGTAAGGGCGTCGAATTTAAATTGACGCCTTGTCAAGCGTCGTTTCTTGTTGAAACGCGTCCATGCAAGGGACGTTACGCTAACTTGCCCTTTTTATTTATTTTGGTCATTTGAAATTTGACGCCTTGACGTGTAGGCGTCCTTTCTTCAAAACACGCCTTAGGTAAGGGCGTTTTATTATAAAGTAGCGCCTATATCTAAGCGTTATTTTCATCAGGGTTTAATTATTTTTATTCCAAGCTCTTTCGTTTATTTACTAAATCTTTTAATCTATTTTGATTATTTATTCCTTTTAAATTTATCAGGGTTGCTACAACACAGCTGCAGGCTCTTCAAAGTCTATACACTGCACAGCATGCAAGACTTCAGAGTCTATACATCGCACAGCATGCAGTCCTAGAAGTCTATACATTGCATCATGTCTAAAGTCCATACATTGTCTCAGCGTCTCATGCTTCGTCTACAGTGTCTACCACACACACTGCATATAGGCAAAGTCTGCACATTGGTAGAGTCTATACATCGGCATGGCGCTCGCTAAGTCAATTAATCGCTCAAAGTCTATACAGCCCAAGTCTGTGCATCCATCGTCTCACTCAGCGTCTCATTCAAGTCTATACATCGCAGAGTCTGTACAGAGTTTGCAAAAGTCTGCATGCTTCAAAGTCTATGCATCGTGGCCTTCGAATCTTCAAAGTTTATACATCGTGGCCTTCGAATCTTCAAAGTCTGTACATCCTTCATTGGCCAAGTCTACACATCGTCGTGTTCACTTGTTTCAAGTCTACACATTGGTTCAGACTTTCCAAGTCTGTACATCGCCTTCAAGCTTTCCAAAGTCTTTACATCGCTTGTGTCATCAAGTCTATACACTCGTGAGTGTTTCATCAAGTCTATACACTCGCTTGTGTCATCAAGTCTATAAACTCGTGAGTGTTTCATCAAGTCTATACACTCGCTTGGTTCATCAAGTCTATACACTCGCTCGTCTCTCCAAGTCTATACATCGGCGCACTATTCGTGCATCAGTTCTCCAAGTCTATTCATCGGCGCACTGTTCATGCATCAGTTCTCCAAGTCTATACATCGGCGCACTATTCATGCATCAGTTAAGTCTATACACTAGCTATGGCTTGTTCATGCATCTTACCCACGCAAGTCTGTACATTGAGGTCGCTTGAACGGCTTCAAGTCTACACACTCTCACATTGTACATACTTGCTTAACTGCTACTTCTAAAGTCTACACATTCGATTGCTTCATGCTTTACACAGAAGTCTACACATTCCACTCTGTTATGTTAATGCATCATTCTGCAAGTCTGTACACTGAGGTCGCTTGAAGGGCTTCAAGTCTACACACTCTCACATTGTACACACTTCCTTAATTGATGCTTCTAAAGTCTATACACGCTGTGCTAAAAGCCTGAACTAACTAGTTACATTTCTTTTGTCTCTGCCTGCAGATGAGTCAGGTTGATGATTGGACACGTGACCCGAGGTTGGCACTTGGCACGTGATCCGAGGTGTCCTCTAGATAAAGGGGGCACATGCCTTAGTTGCTGCTGATATATATATATGAAGGTTCTTCATCCGCAGAAAATAGATTGAAGAGGGCTGATCGAGAGAGTGATAGAAGAAAGTGAGAGCAGCAGAGAGGCAGTGAGAGCAGAAGAAGAAGAAGAAGAAAAAGAGCAGAGAGGCAGAGTGTGAGAGCAGAAGATGAAGAAGAAGAAGAAAAAGAGCAGAGAGGCAGAGAGTGAAAGCAAAAGATGAAGAAGAGAAAGAGAGAGAGTTCGTGGAGAAGAAGAAAGAAGATTTTATTGAAGATCTGTCTACTGGACTTGGATCAGATCCAATCCAGTTGCTCCTGCGAGAGCTACATTTTGCATTACGTTTCCAGCTTTTCGATTACTGTATTTTCATTTCTTGTTTTCCTTTTATTTGATCAATTGTGCTTTTTGATTCTCTGGTTAGAGATCGGTGTTCCTCTTGTGGTCTCAAGAGAAGGGAGACTTGTCTCTGGTCTGCAAGTGACAGGTTGTCACTTGTGGGTTCCCCTCCGGTTTGGAGGAAGGGAGATTCATCTCCAGTTCTGGTCTTGTGGGTTGCAAGTCCAGGTGTTCCCTCCAGTTTGGAGGAAGAGAGACCTAGTCTCTAGTTCCAAGTGGCTGGGAGTCACTTGGGGTGTCCCTCCGGTTGGGAGGAAGAGGGGAGGTTTGTTCCCCTGGTCAAGCTGTTTGGCAGCAAGTGTTTGCAGACTGAGTCTGCTGTTCTAGCGTTGCTAGTGGAAGCCTCACTCCGGTTGGGAGTGATGGGCGGACGTAGGTCTTGGTGACCGAACCACCTAAAAATCCTCTGTGCAGTGTGGTTGTGTTTTGCTCCTTGTCTTCTACCTCCTTCACAGGCTGCCTTAGCATTCTCGTTTCTATCTGTGCTGCTTCCGCTAGTTGCTTGTTTAGGCGCTCCTTATATATTTGCTCAGTGGTTTAAAAGAGAACTTAACTTATTCTTCAGATTGTCTATTTGCCTTGATAGTGTTCTAGTCTTTTATTGAGCGAAAAGTTTTTTGAAGGGTTGGATTCATTCACCCCCCCTCTAAATCCATCGCACCGATCCTATCAATTGAGCTAAACAATCTCCTAGCACAAAATGATTCTGTAAATGGAGGAAATCTACCAAAGAGTTTTTCTTGTACCAGCTGTCTTTGAGAAAGTTTGTTTTAGCCCCATTTTGAACTATCATTCTTGATCCTGCCATAAAAATTGTCTGAGCTTTCTCAAAATCATGCTTTTTAATACCAGTTGGGAATGGAGTCTTGCAGTCTGAAATATGCTGACCATGAAGATATTTGCTTCTCACAAAACTAGCCCAAAGAGAATTGCTGTGTATAGAGTGCCATATTAATTTTACATGGACGCATTTCTGTATGTCTTGAAGATCTCGGATCCCCAGACAACCTTCAGAGATTGGGCAGCAGATTTTTTCCCAAGAGACCCAATGCTTTCTGTGGGATGTTTTAAAACCCTGCCAAAAAAAATTGGAGTAGATTTTCCCAATCTGCTTAAGTATAGTGTAAGGGATATAGGCTGCACTGGCAGTATATACAAGGATTGTTGATAAGACCGACCGGATAAGGACCAATCTGCCAGCCTGAGATAATAACTTGCTTTGCCAGCCAGCTAATTTGGCATTGACTTTGTCAATCAGACATTAAAGTGTGGAGTTTTGACTCTTCCTTTAAAAAGAGGAATGCCCAAGTAAGTGATGCTACCAGTTTTATGAAGATAGCCTAACAATTGGCTAATTTAGGCAATAGAGTTGTGAGGCATCTGCTTATCAGCAATGAAACAACTTTTATGTGCATTGATTCGCTGACCAGAGGACATTTCATATCTTCCCAAGAAATGAAGTAGTTATTTAATTGAAGATACTCCACCATTCATTAAAAACAAGAGAATCATCCCCAAAAAGAATATGTGAAATAGGTTGCACCCCTCAAGGAAGATGATAAAACATACAAAGACCAGCAGAGAATAAGTTTTTAGGACCCCTACTCAATACCTCTTCAGCAATTATGAATAAGGTAGGAGCTAAAGGGTCCCCTTGTTGGACCCCTCTAGTGGATTTGAAAACTCCATGAACTTGACCATTAAAGGATATAGAAAACCAGCAATTAACCAGCAATTGAGCAATTAATGAAACAAATATGTTACAAAACACAAATCTTTTAAGAACAATGAAAAGGAAATCCCACTCTATTCGATCATACGCTTTAGCCATATCAAGCTTAAGAACCATGTTATGTCCTCTAATAGGTCTGTCAAGTTCTAAAATCAGTTCTTTTGCCAGCAGAAAATTGTCTGTAATTTGTCTTCCACTTACAAATCCACTTTGCTCTTTTGAGATAATCAGGGGTAGAATGGATCGCAACCGGTCACAAATGACTTTGGATACAATCTTATATGTGAAATTACACAAGCTTATTGGTCTAAAATCAACATAAGAGGAGGGACTTTTAACCTTCGGTATGAGATAAAAAATGGTGGAAGTAACTCCCTTGGGTAGACCCCATCCTTGGAAGAAGCTTCGAACAGCACTAATAACATCCTCTCCAATGATATCCCAGCAGTGAGAAAAGAAACCCCCAGTAAATCCATCCGGCCCTGGTGAGCTGTTGCCAGACAGAGATAGAATTGCATTCTTTATTTCTTCTGCTGAGGGAATTGAACATAAAGAATTGTTTTGATCTTCACTGGTCAAAGGGGGTATAGCAGTAAGGAGGCTCTCATCAATTATATGGTCTTCAGAAGTTAAGAGAACTTTGAAGTGTTCCACAGCACCATTGGATAATAATTTTTGATCTTCCACCCACTGCTCATTAATTTTCAGTTTATGAATGTAATTCCTCTGCCTTTTGACCTTGGTATAGTGATGAAAGAACTGAGTATTGCGATCCCCACAGGTAATCCATTGCACCCGAGATTTTTGATACCAAAAAATATCTTCCCGAAATAATGTGAAGCGCAATTCAGCATTGGCATTATGAAGCTTCATATGGTTTTCAACCGATGGAAGTGCATCATACAAATTTTGAGCTTGTTCAACTTGGTGTTCTGCTTTGTCTTTCGCCTGAAAGATATTTCCAAAAATTTCTTTGTTCCATTTACTTAAGTCAGCCTTCAGGTACTTGAGTTTTTCCTGAAGAGTGTGAAAGGGATGACTGTCCGTCTGAATATATTTACTCCAATGAGCTTTCACAAATTCCAAAAAATTCTCATGAGTGTGCCACATATGCTGATATATAAATCTCCATGGAGAAGGTTGGGTGGACTTCAATAACAAAAGCAATGGGGCGTGATCCGAAGGACCTCTGATTAAATGTCTAACCGACAGAGAACAGTTTGAATGTGCCCAATGGGAGTTATACAAAACCCTGTCCAACCAGGCTCTAATGTGAGAAGTCCCAATTTGATTATTAGTCCATGTGTAGTTTGAACCTGAATATCCAGCATCAATAAAACCAGTTGCATATAAAAAGCCTTGAAAGTTTATCATAGCAGCCACGGAGGAGAGAGATCCTCCAATTTTTTCTTCTGGAGATACAATACAATTGAAATCTCCTCCTATAATCCAAGGAATATTTACATTTTGACTGAATTTCATTAGGGAATCAAACATAACCATGCGATCACTAGCACTACAAGAAGCATATATGGTTGTGAAATAAAGGACAACATTATTGTTTTCCTTGATAGCTACAGTCAGATATTGTGAATGAACCACAATAATATCAAGACAAATATGAGGCTTATAAAAGAGCCAAATCTTGGAGGATTCACCATTATTACCAATTGGAGATTGCATATTAATACTCCGAGCCACTCTCTGAGCACGACTGAAATCAATACGAGGTTCAGAAATAGCTGCAATGCAGGTGTTATTAGCTTTTATATGCTGGGCCAAACTTCTAACAGTGGCTTTATTACCAATGCCTCTGACATTCCATATTAAAATTGAATTAATCATGATCAATAGAGGAATGTGGGTGAGCAGCCATAATCTTGGCTTTAGCCCTTGTCAATCGAGCATCACTAAATAATACTCCTGGCAATATTGAAACCTCATTTGACTTCAGATTATGAAGATGAGTACTAGTGCTATTGTTTGCCTGACATAACATCCTGGAGTTCTCAGCTGTTGACAATTTTGAAATGATCTCTGAGCTGCTAATTTTAATGACTTTCTGGTCTGAACAATGAGGAGGAGATTTTTGATCAAAGTGTTTAGCCTGTGGTGCCTCATTGTTACAATGGATTGAAGGTAGCTCTTCTGATTCCGAGATCTCCTCAATCTTGGACAGAACTATATTGGGCATCTTAGTGGAGTCATTAATACAAACAGGTAGTGAGGGGCCAATGCTTCCTATTATCCTCGAGGATCTAGATGTGGACGCAATATGTTGATAACAAGTTGAGGCCTCAAAGTGTAAGCTATCGCCAGGAATTTGCTTGTCTTGAATATTCTTTTCTTCAGATTCTATTTCTTCTATAACCTGGCTCAAGACTGAGAATCTGTTAGTACCAGCATCTACCAATTATGGGATTGGAAGAGGTAGTCATCCTTGGCTTATACTCCTGTCGGAGAGTTTTTTGAGCTCCGGGAAGAACAGTGTTACCCAACGATTGCTTTCGAACTACATATTTCCCCTGTTTCTTCTTGCAGTCCCTTTCCAGATGTCCGATCTTATGGCAGTGAGAGCACAAATGCGGCACTCTGTGATAGCTGATTGACTGCCAGAAACCACCATTTTCAATTCCAATCCATACTCAAGTTTTCCTCTGCATATCAATATTCATCTCTACACAGACCAAAGCCTCTGAAGTATCAATCATTGCAGCTGTTGCATCATGAATCCGCAGCACCGGACCGACATTGCCTGCTATTAAACAGAGCATTTCCTCCTGATAGAGGCTGACAGGAAGAGAGGGAAATCCAATCCATAGTAGAACATCAGATGGATCAGCTTCGAAATCAAAGTCATGCGTCCATCTAAATAATATGAACATAAATCCTTTGATATATAAATTTTTTTGAAGAAGAACTCTAAGGAAATCTGCTTCGCATCCCAGCCGGATCAAGATGTGTCTTGCATTCAATCTACTAATAATGAATTCAGAACTCAAATGAAGTCGTTGTGAAAGGCATGCTTTGATTTTCGGAATGGAAGGGCGACCATAAGAACATTTGGCGATGATCGCATTCTGAAGATGTGAGCAGGATACCTGGATATCTTCTTGTGAAAAGAATACAACAAGCTCTCCCTGATCCGTGAACGCTGGAGGTTTCACCTAAAGGGGAAGGCGAGGCCGGTGTCGAGCTTCCATGAGAGTTTGAGCATAAGTCTTCCGAGAAACTGCCACAACTGCTTCTGAAACGCCAGCTTCAATACTCTCCGGAGGGATCTGGACCTCCCCCACCACGCTAGCCATGGCCGGCAAGGAGGGGAGCTCACCGAGGATGACGATGAAAATGATGGCGGGAAGAAATGAACTAGAGTTTCTCACACTAGATTTTTAGAGAGAGAGTTAGGAGACAACTATATGCTTTATCTTATGGATAATTAGGACATCTTCCTTATGAATGCTTTTGGTTGAATGGTTGGAATAACTGGAGAGCACCAGTGTGGGCTGCTACTCATTCTGTTGGACCCAAGAATCCTTGGGGTCCAAGATTGTTCAAATAACTCTTTTAGTGCAGGTGTGTCCCTGTAGAGAAAATAAAAATGAAGATGATGATTGAATAAAATGGGACACACAAGGTCAGTAGTTTAATGTTTTTGCTTTCATGCTCTTAGTTGCTTAAATAAAAGCTTCTGTGAAAGAATTTTTGTCAAGGTCTCTTAGTTTAATATGTCTGTGTTTTTAAATGTTTTGATTCAATTCAGTGTTGCATTCAGTCTGCATTTCATGTTAATCAGTTGCATAACTGAGTTGTTGCACGATTGTGTACAATGGATGAATATGTTTGCTGTCGATTATTACTACTGTTTGTGAGTAGAGCTAAAATTGCTTTGGACTATTCTTCAGTAACAAACTATCTGTTCTGATCTGATATGCTGCATTAAGTGAGAGGGAGTCAATGCAATATAATTCCATGATGTCTGCTGAATCTATCTACTGTTGTGAAATTTATAAGTTGTTGAACTATCTGCAATAGCCATCTCTATCTGCTGCATTTGGATCATGATCTAGAATAGTATTTGGTTGAGATTGTAGCAAAACACTCTGGATGTTCAGCTCATTTCTGTATCTCTGAATTATGTAACTTCTTTGGAATGAATTGAGCTCTACAAGTCTGTTAGCTGTGCTTTCTCAGATTTCTTTTCGGCCATTCTAGTGTCAATTGTTTCATTCTTGTTGAGTCTTCTCAAATTCCTTCATATACTTTTCAATTGTTTCTGACTCAGTATGATTCTAAGTGTTCTGTTCAGGGGGAGTAATCTTAAAAGTTCTTAACTTTGCTGATCATTTGATGAAATGATATTCTTCTGAAAACTAGAAACAATTCCCTAATATTACTGGTAATGAAAACTGTTGATAGAAAAGAAATTAAATCTATCCTTGAAGCTAAGAATTTGACCATAAATGCAATTACAATGTCCTTAAACCACTTTGAATTTGAAAATCTAATTCACTTCTTGAGATCTGAAAATCATAAGTAATAGGACATTGACTGAGTAGAAAATTACTTTCTTATATTGACTATAAACAGTTTTCTGAATAAAATCTGATATGAAAAATAGAGAATACGCCATGAAATGAAAAATTTGTGAAAAATGGCAGAGCAATGGCTATTTTCTGAGAAACTTATCATCTAGACCAATGAAGCCTAGAGATCATGTCACGAAGAAAATAAGTTAACTCTGTTCAAAATTTGAAGCATGAAGGTAGATTACACTGAGTAACCAGGGAGTCCGATGTCTGATAAACATGTCTCCTTGAGTAAAAAGGTGTGATCATACTAGAATGCTCAATAAAAATGAAATTAAAAATGATGAGAAAAATGGTTGACTCTGTAAAATTTTTAGAAAATTCTAAAGCTATTTGTTTTGAATATAAGGAGTGTTTTTGAACCACAAATGTTCATTGAAAATGATGTGTAACATCAACGGTAAGTGGATTAATTGAGTATTTTAGTAAATCTTATTTAATTTCATTATTTTTGCATAACATGTTAAATTTAAAAGCTTTCGAGAAACAAGATTTAATGGCTTAAAGTCACAGTTTTCATACATTTTCATATAAAGGGGTTGGTTGAAGGTAAAAGGATAGAATTGTCATTTCTATAAATGATTGGTAAAGTTATTTCTTTTACCCATCTTCGTGTTATTTTTTTTAAACCCCATTTTTGTGTCATTCTTCATATCTACCACTTTCGGTTCTCTCGCGTCAAAGTCCTCCCTTCCTGGTGTCTCTCTACTCTTCTCCACCAGAATCCCAATCTCAAGGTCTCATTCTCAGGGATCCATACCGTGTCCTGTCAATCTCACCACGTCGTTCACAGTTCCTAGACAAGAGATTCCTCCTTATGATGAACCAGCTACAACAACACAAGCCTCCAGTTCATCTGAGCCACACTTGGCCAATTTAATGATGCAACAATTTAGTATTGTAAACTCCTCATTGGTACAGTTAAGACTAGCTGTTGAAACACATGATACCAAACTGATTAAAGAACAGTAGAGAATTAAAGAACAGCTAGATTCAATCAGATTGGAACAGAAGAACTTCTCTGTTAGAATTACCAGCATTTCAAATGAAGTACAAGCGGCACTAGTATAATTGGGCAACATATATACCAAATTGGACATGGTACAAGAAAGAGTGCAGTACCTGTCTGCAAATTTTCGAACTATCATTTCTGAACATAGTACCAGCACTTCTACCTTTATAGCTGAGGTCCACAATCAACAGACCACTCAATTAGATAATGTTGCTACTATAATATAGTCTTGGTTTTCAGATTTCACAGCTTCTCTCAAAGAAGTAGAAGCTCAAGTCATGGCCACAGATCAGAAAATTATAGCTAAACTTGTAGCTATTGGGACAAAAATTGATAGGCTGCCACAAAATTTCCCTCAAGTGATCCCTCTTCTAGAAATAGGTGGTCCGAGTCGAAGAAGCGGTAGTCCAACTAGAGCAAGCCGTAGTCCCAGTACAGACAGAGGTGATCCTACTAGCAGAGGCAGAGGCAGAGGCAGAGGCAGCTCTTCCAGAGGACAGGGCAGAGCCAATGCACTAGCCTTAGCAGACACTTGATTTTATGTTCCTCCTCATTTGATTTCATGCACTCCCCTATTTCCTTTTGATAATGACAAAGGGGGAGAGACTTTGTATGAGTCATGTATAGTCATGCTTCTTCTTGAAAGGGGGAGAGAATTTAAAAAGGCGGAGTTTTGGAGAATTCATTGGATATATCTGATGTGTGCTTTTGCTGTGAGTGCTGTATGTTTGTTGTATGATAAAGATATCTATGGCTGTATGCTGTAACTGGTGAAATGTTGATGAATATTGTTGTGATATGATCTGATGAACTCTGGAAATGCATTGACAGAAAAAAGACATTTCTCTATTGTACACAATATAGGTGCATTCTGTTTAGGTGCATTGACATATAGTTGTGTCTTAGTGTTAGATGTCTCTTGTGATTGCGGTGAATACTTTATTTTATTTTTACTTCATGTACTATGTTGATAGTTTAAATGAAATGAAGTGAAAGATTTTTTGTCTGCTTTTGAATGATTGACAGCATGAATAAATGAATATGACTCATAGGTTGTCATCATCAAAAAGGGGGAGAATGTTGGATCTCTGGTTTTGATGATGACACACTATGAATCATGTCTATGTTGAAATACTTGGTTGATTCATGGTCTGTGTTAAAGTGCTTGACTGATTCATATGATAAGTCGTTTTAATAGGTTCATCAAATATATAAACTAAGTCAGGTCAATGCATACACAGAGTCATTTAGTCATTTCATCAAATAGGTTGCATACATGAGCATTTCTATTCTTAAGGTCGATGCATGTTTCAGAAGTTCTTCACTGAGGTCAGTGTCAAGTCCTCATCAGGTCGGTGCATGCATCAGACATGGCTAACTAAGGTCCGTGCATTGTCATAAGGTCGGTGCTAGACTGTTCTGCATTATGGATAAAGGTCGGTGCATACTTGTCTTATGCATGTTTCAGAAGTTCTTCACTCAGGTCGGTGCTAGCATTAGTTAGTCTACATAAGGTCGATGCTAGTTGCATCTTCCATCAAGTCAGGTCGATGCTAGTTGCGTCTTTCACTAAGTAAGGCGGTGCTAATAGCCTATCATGCAAACTCAAGGTCGGTGCTAGTAGCTCATGCATACTTAAGGTCGGTGCTAGTAGCATCTCACGCATACTTAAGGTCGATGCTAGTTGCATCGCTCATGTAGTGAGGTCGATGCTAGTTACATTGTCTACATAATCAGGCCGATGCAAGTTACTTTGTCAGCATATAGAGTTGTGCAAGGGTCGGTGCAATTCATTGTCTCATGCATATTTTGCATCGCGCATGACTAAGGTCAGTGCATGTCGTTACTAGTAGCATATCAGGTCTGTGCACGTTTTGCATCAAGCATATATATAAGGTCGGTGCATGTTTTGCTGAACGCATGCAATGGTCGGTGCTATCCTGTTTTCTTCACGAACTAAGGTCGATGTTAGTATGTAGAGTCTTGCATCTGAAGTCTGTGCTATGTCGAATAGCTCATGAACAAAGGTCAATGCAAGGTTTCTTATCTTCTGTACAAGGTCAAGGTCTAGGTCGATGCCAATGGTGTTGTCATGCTAAATTTCATAGAATTCTCTGTGTGTTCTGTCTGCTTGACCTATTCATGACCATCGATCATTTTTCTCTCTCTACAACATGTCTGCATAATTAAGTCAAATACATTGTGATTGCTTCAATATGCCTGCAAGGTGTTTGACAAAAGGTCTTTTACTAAAAGTGCAGGAACTTAAGGATGCGCGTGATCCAATAAGTGGCGCGTGATCCCAGGACGTCTTGTTAACCAAGATCCTGCCACGTGGCCAACCCAACTCAGATCTCAACGAACCTTTGGGCGGGAAACATGGTTTCCACACGCCTTGGTACCAGTGGCTTATAAAAGGGGGCAGATCGCCCAACTTCGAAATAGATACTAAACATATTGAGAAAAGGTAGAACTGAAGAAAAAAGAGAAGTGCAGACAGAGAGATAGTGTTGCAGAAAGCAGAAGAGAGCTAAGGTCGGAGAAGATTAGAGAAGATCGTAGAAGAGAGTAAGAACAGCTCAGATCCACTAGTGAGAGAAGGTTAGCCCATCTGTTCAGTGAGATCGTAAGAGAGATTTGAGAGGAGAAAGAAAAAGGAGTGTTGCAGAAGCAGAACATCGTGTCTAGAGCTCGAAGAAGGAAATTAAAGGCGTCTCTGATCAGATCTAGTGTTTTCTACTATCTGCTTTATAAAGAGATACATTTGCGTATAAATTCAGATTTGTCTTTTTATTCTCTGATCTATGGTTCTTTCTTTCTTTTTATACCTTTTTCATAAGCTGTGTATCAGCAGTAGCATAAGCTGTAAGGCCCAATGGTTTGAAGCTGTGAATTAGCGGTGGCATAAGCTGTGAGGCCCAGCGTTTTGAAGTTGTGAATCAGCGGTGGCATAAATTGTAAGGCCCAACAGTTTGAAGCTGTGAATCAGCGGTGGCTTAAGCTGTAATGCCCAATGGTTGAAGCTGTGAATCAGCGGATTGTAGGCAAGCTGTGAGGCCCAACCGTTTAAGCTGTGTATCAGCAGAAGCCACACTCTGGTTGGAGTGTGGGGTGGGTGTAGGTCAGTAGACTGAACCACCTAAAATCTCTTGTGTCGTGTGGTTGACTGCCTTTCTGTGTGAGCTTGCCGTTCATCATCTAGATCGCTTCTGCCTATGTATTTCCTAACAGTTGGTTAGGCCATGCAACTCAGCAGTGTGAGCAATTAATCTTTGAGCGAATTATTCTAGTCACATATAGTTTGAATTTGACTAAAAAGTTTTTAAAGGATCCATTCACCCCCCCTCTAGATCCATGTTTGGTTCAATCCCTGCGTCCAACACGCTCCACCCTCACCTACCCACCGTCGAGCTCCCCTCTGTACCCTCACCGCCACACCTCTTCCTCATCCCACTGCAACCCATCTCTTCATCTCCATGTCTCTCTAGCCCATACCCCATCTAAACAACGCAACACAGACCCTCACTCCACCTCTCCTCCCTTCAAAACATCTCCTACATGCAACCTCCATCTCCCCGCCTGCATACCCAAGCCTCCCGCCGCCGGCAACTTCGCATGCACCCCAAGCCGCCGCCGACGGCAACTTCAGTTGCACCCCAAGTCACCACCGCCGGCAACCTCTAGTACCATCCCACCGGCCAACTCTCCGCCGTCGCCTTCCTCTCCACAACTGTCGGCCACACCTCAAGCTCCCCTCTCTTCCTGCTAACCACTTGCACCCCCTCATCTCCTCTCTCCTCACAGCAGACCACCTCTCCCACGGCAACCGTCGTCACCTCCTCTCCCCTTCGGACAACTCTCCCTCTGTCTCACCGTGACCCACACACCAACCTTCTTACCACGGCAACAACCCCTCCTCACCTTCATCGACAGCACCTCGCCGTCATCGTCCACCCAGCTGGCCACCATCCTCCACAACCGCTCCCCTACCCCCTCTATCTTTCTCTCTTTAGCCCTTGCCCTTACTCCCTTCTTCTTCATCCCACTACACCCCCACTGAAACCCCTTCTCTCCCACAGCCACCACCCTCTCACAACTGCCATCGCCCACGTCAACCCCCCAGGTGCACCTTCTTCCTCACTACAACCACCTCTGGCCTCCCCTTTCCCGGCTCGCAAGCCCCACTCCCCGCCGCAACCATCTCCCACTCCCTCTCTTCTCCCCCACTCCACCTCCCCTCTCCTCTAACCCGCATGCACGTCGGCCTCCGCCCGCCACCGTCACACCCCCCTCTCTCTCTAACCTAACTTTTACCCTCCTCCGGCGAACCCTCCCCCCTCACCACCTCCTGCCTCTCTCTAATGCCACTTCCTCCCCACCACGTCCCCTGCGTCGCTCACCACCGTGAAACCCCGCCACGGAAGCCATCTCCGGCCAACACCGTGAGCCTCCACCTCTCGCCGCCGTTGTCCGCTTGCCATCACCCTCCCGCCGGTCACCAACGCCGTCGGTCGTCCACCACTGTCACTGCCACCGCCGGTCGGCCACCATCTCCAAGCTCCCCGGCCATCTGCCGCCTCCCGCCGCGGACGCCACCCTCGCTCCCCCTCTCCTTCTCTTTCCTCTTTCTCTCTCTCTCTCCTTCTTTCTCACGCTCTCTCTCCCTCTCCAGATCTCTCTCTCTCTCTTTCTCTCTCTACCCCCCTCTCTCTCTACCTCTCCCTAACACATATTTTTATCTATTTACTTATATTTTTATATATATCTTCTCTCCACCTTTTATGTATATATATATATCTATCTATATATAAATATATATATATATATGTTTACATAAAGATATTGATAAAGGAAGTTGAAACTTCAGGTATTCACGTACGTGAACAAGGTCGGCCTGTCCCACTGTCCACTCATGCCATTCTCACGTTGCTGGAGCGTCCTTCGAAGCTCACCATCGACATCACAATAAGCCTTTCTTTTCCCTCTTTTATTCTACTTCATTTGCATTCTGTTAGCTGCTTGCATCACTCGTCATTTTCGCTTTTACCACGCTTCTCTCCTTGAGAGGGCACGATTCAAGTATTTATTTATAATTGTCATTCATCATCTCATCCCCACCCTTTCCATCCAAAAGGGGTTTTAAACAACACCAACCAGGTGCGTGTCGGTTCATGTTTCATTATCTTTTGATGCGGGACGGACTGAGGAGACGATGCTACATGAGACAGACACGACTCGACCAGCAATGACACGATTACTAGAGCGACCTCGGCTTGACACTAAGAGCTCCTATGGGCTACATGTCGCTAACAGAAGTGCAAACTTACTCGTCATCCCATGCGAGAGAAAGCGTAGATCGTGCGCGGTTAAGAAATCGACAGAGTTCAAGGTAGTCTGACTCAACTTCCGGACTCGGATTGAGTCGCGGGACGGGTCACTCTCGCTCTCACAGCGGTGACATGGACACACGGGCTAGGAACCTACACTCTCGCAGAGGCATATGACCGTATACTAGCTAAGCAAGTAAATGCCAAGAAGGTGAGACCGTTACCTCCACACACCCGGCATGGGGAAGACGACCCCGGCCAATCACGGACTCCCGGTTAACAATTATCACAGCAGTGTACACTAATTTGACCCACTCCATGTAGGGAGGTAAAAGGTCACATGTGGGGCCCCGGGAATCACGCGAATTGGGTTGACGGGCAGCATCTTGATGTCACCCGGCAGTGCCGAACTCCGCGTTTACGTGCTGTCCGGACGGCGGATTCTACGAGTCCGTGGGGCCCACGGATGGCGTTGTCCTCCCGGCCTGCTAGGGTGGGGCCCAATATGATGGAGACCCCTGGTGGCACGCCCCCTCGGACGACGGTCGGCCAGAAACACCGATCAGTGGCCGATCTGCCCCAACATCGGGAATGATCGCAACGGCCGTTCTCGCCGGAGCGCGCGCCGAAAAATAGAAGTGAAAATCCGTGGGCAGCAACTCCAGGGGCACATGAGCTATCATTGGAAAGCTCTCTTGAAATCCTCCAATCTAGGGCTAGAGGGATCTGCTGTATATGCTCAGATCTGGACTTTATTGAATTTTGAAGTTCCTGTTGTATAGTACCCGAACCCTCAGATCAGCAGGGGACTTGCCTGAGAACTGCCATTGACCGCTAGAAATACGTCCGATTCAGCCTCTGAGCTCTTCACCAAAGTTGTAGGGATTTGAACAAGGAAAATGGAAATAATTTTTGTGGAAGGATTGGAGGAGGCTACGAATTGTTATGAATTTTGCACTGGAAGGTGGTCGGATGTGGACAGAGGTTGGCAGAACTGTAGCTAGATCTGAAAATGTTTTTTTAAAAATATATGTATGGCTGATCAAAAATCAATAAAAATCATGGGTGGATAGGTTGATGGGTAGAACACCCAGTAAAATTGGGAGCTCTGGAAAAAATCACAAAAAGGATCGAAGATGGGAAACACAGGAAAGATGGAAATCAGATCTGAAACTGGCAGAACTGAAATTGAAAGTTGGATGAAAATGGAAAAATAGGAAAAATGAACTAGAAGGCCAACCGAATTTTCTGTTGTGTGGTTGACATCCCTATACATCCCCTCCAAATTTGGTGCCCAGAAGATCACGAGGGAGGGCTGAAAAATTCAGACAAGCTGCTACTGCACTGCGCGGACAGAATACCGATGAAGACCGTGGCAGTGCGAGGGCGGCACGATGGCGGCGGCGGCGGCGATCACCGGAACGATAAGGGAGGCGTCACACCTCAGAATAGCAACCATCTCAGTTGCAAGGGGGAGAGGGAGGAGAGAGGAGGGGGGCGCCCAAGGCTGCTCCAAGCAATTTTTCAGATTTCAAATGCATTAATTCTATCCAAAATGGAAAATACAAGCTTATATAGGTTACATATCTAATCCAATATCCACCCTTGGATCTAGGGATGGGGGAATGGATGGCTTGGATTAGATGTGACCAACCATAAAATAAAATAAAAAAAAAACTTCATGATAGTGAGAGGGGGGCGCCCCCTTGACCAAGGGCCAAGGTTGGTGGCCAACCTTGACTTCTAATAACACTTGTCCCCCACTTGGCCCACCCTTCTAGAAGCCTCCATTTGAATGGTTGACTGACCCCACATGAGCCCTAGGAGTGAGGTGGATCAATGGGAGGAGGGATGGGGGGCCCGTGGGACCCATGGGACCCATGGGTCCCATATTACAAATAAACCCCCCTTACAATCAAAATTACAAACCGAATAAAATGAAACAAACACACATTACACACAAATAAAGTCTAGACAAATATGATAAATGTCGAGACTCAAGGGGGAGTCTCTAGGCTATCTCCGAGCCAGATGGACGCTGAAGTGGCTCGAGTCGTGCTCCGCGTGCGGTACCGGTGGCTCTGTGTAACTGCTCGGGTGTCCGCACCATCTTTTCTAATGGATTGACACTACACTGCCGTTGTTCTGATTCAGTTGTTGTTTTCTCTGTTTGTTCTTTTACAAGGGTAACCAAGGTGTCCACATCATCTCCCTTGTCTGAGGAGAAGGCGATCCTTTCAATTTGGGGCCTTCAGCCCCTCGCGATCACACCACCCCTGTGTCTGAGCCTTTTGGCTTCTTGTATTCTTATCCTCACCTGCGCGGAGAATCGTTCCCCGCGGCAGTTTTTAATTGCAATATTGTAATCCTGTTCTCACCCGTGTGGAGGATCATTCCCCACGGCAATTCCCTTCCCCTAATTTAATTTCAGCACTTTCCCCTCCCTCCGAGGTCACGGTGAGTCATTTCCCGCTATGGCCGTTTAGTTTCAGTAATTTAATTTCTGTACACTTACACTAACCCTAACTTTATATATATATATATATATATTATGTCATTTCATTTTTATTAAGATCCCGTGGAGAATAATATCTCGCAGTGGTTTACTTTAAGTATCTATATTTCTATTGTTTATATTTCTATCAAAATCCCACATAGACTAACGTCTCGCGGTGGTTTATTTTTGTTCATATTTCTATTAATATCCCGCGGTGAGTAACATCCCGCTACGATTTTCGTATCACCAGTCCGTGTAAGTCCCAGTTCCGCATCAGTTGGTCTCGAGTCTCAACTCGTCCTGAATCAATTCGCTATCAATGGTCTAGTCATGCATAGTATTGTCTTAGGTGCGTGATATTGGATAAGTCTAACTTCCCCATGTTCCATTAAGGAGTCTCCTTCAGATTGCCTTTAGCTCAACCTTTCCTGCATCTCACCCCGTAACACGTGTCAGTCACTGCTACTTCCACCACGTGACGTCGTTCACATCCCTTTGGTTAGAGAGAGAAAGGGGCACAAGTCCCTAGGGGGGAGAGAGGAAGAGAGAGAGAGAAAGAGAGGGAGATATGTATATATAGAGAGAGAGGGGGGGGGAAATCACTCAAGGGATTTCAACCTTTTTTCATTCATCCATCCATCTCTCAAATGAGAGGGGGTTGGGTCCTTTTCATAGGCACCCCAAATCTTTACATGACCAAAATACCCTTAATAATACACTTATTGACCAAGACTAAAATACCCATATTAAAATAACTAAAGACCAAGTGTGTACAAGGGGGGGCCATTGGGCCAGCCCATTTGGTTGAGCCTACTAAGATTAACATGCTAACCCATTGGCCCATTAACCTATTCAACTGACTCAATTAAAGGAAAGGCATAGATAAGACTCAATTATTGTGAAAAAATACATTATATGACTCGAAAAAATATGGAGCAGCGTGTGATGTCCTCATCACACTGACATTAAATGCTCAATGCCTACAGGGAAAACGTCGGACGAGGATCTCGTGGCTTCAGGTCCGGGCGGTGTACCTGGCACTGCCAGACTTCCAGCGGGAGAGGCTGGTGATGCGAGACGAGACCACGGACACGACAAGCTCGCGGTTGTCCCTTAGCAAGGGAAGCGTCGGACGTGCACGGTTGAGAAACCGGCAAGAGCTAGGGTGGTCAGTTCGCACTTTCGTGCCCGGACCGGGTCACGGGACGGCTTCGCTCTCTCTCGCAGCAGCGGTGATATGAAAATATATGGCAAGCTAGGTCCTAAAACATGCTCTCTAGCAGTGGCATAAACAAGTATATAGGAAAAGAAGCAAATGCCGAGTGTAGGGAGCGAGAACGATACCTCTACGCGCTCGACGTGGGGAAGACGGACCCGACCGAAACTCGTACTCCCGGAATAATAATACACAATATTACAGCAATACATGTCGCTGCCCACTCCACGCAGGGACGTAAAGGGCTACACAATGGGGTCCGGGAGGACCGAATTCGGGTTGACGGGCGGCTTCTCGCGTTGATTCGACAACACTCGAACACGTGACGGTGGGGCCCACGTGCTGTCCGGAGGGGCCGTGTGGGACCTGATGGCACCGCTATAGTGGAGGATGCCTGGAAGGGTGCTCCCTGGAGTGGAGGTGCGCTGGTTCACTGGCCGGAGGCCGGACGGCTCCGATCGGCACCGGTCGGAATCACCGGCCACGGATCTGTAGCTTCTGGTTTTCAGCACGCGTCCCGGCAAGAACGGACGCTGCGATCACCCCCGATGTCGGATCGACACGAAACGGGTGCCGTTGGAAAGATAACTTGAAGTACTTCAACCTAGGCCTAGAGATCAGACCTGGATCTGCTCGGATCTTGGCCTTAATGAATTTTTGAGTTGCTATTGTACAGTGACCAGACTCTCAGATCTACAGAAAACGTGTCTGAGAACTGCCTTTGATCGATATGTGAACGTCCGAATCTGAAGTGGTGGTCTTCAGAAAAGTTGTAGGAAATAGCTGAAAATACTGTAGCAGAGATAGAACACGAATTTTAAAAATGGATAGAGGGCGGATCAAAAATCAAGAAAGATAGTGGATGTAGGGGATGATGGACAGAACGCCCAGTAAAATTGGGAGCCCCAAAAAAAATCAAAAAGAAGGTCGGAGATGGGAAACTCAGAGCTGCTGTCACTGTAGACAGAGACAGGACAGATCTGGAGTGATTGAAGACCGAAATTGCCAAAATATCAAACGAAGGATTTTCGACCTGACTTTTTTTTGGATGATGGAATGGAAGATAGGAACACACCATAAAAATTACAAACCACGAAGAGGCCGTGGCTGGTAGCAGGATTTTCGTGAAGACACCTCTGTCCAGCACGACAGAAAATCGAAGACGGATTCGCGGCGGCTCGAAGGCGGCACAAACGGAGGCGGCGGCGGCACAGATGAAGATCAAAGGTTGAGAGGGGGAGATAGAAGATTGATACACTCTAGAACTGGAGGTTTGAGCAGAGGAAACAAGGGGGAGAGGAAGGGGGCGCAAGGAGCTTCCAAGTTTCACACAAATTTTCTGAATTTTTACTAATTTCCACATAAAAATACACACTTTTATATGCTAGGTATCAAATCTAATGTAGACCCTTGGATCTAGGGAGGGTGGATGAAGGGCTGGGATGAGGTTTGAACAACACATAAAAATTAATAAAAAAAATCAAGGGGAAGGGGGCGGCTTATTGACCATGGAAGAGGTAGGTGGGGTGGGTGTAGAATGTTGACATTCTTCAACCTTTGTCCCCCATGTGTCCATAAGACTAGTACAACCTTCTAGATGTCCACCTAGGATGGTTGACCAGCCCCACAAGGTGACATGGACCAATGGGAAAGGGCTGAGGGCCCCCTAGCTGGACCTACTACAAAATTGCACAAAAACCCACACAATCCATGGGAATGACTCATTGGCTTATAAAGCCTTACATTTGCATACATACTTTCCCAAGGATATAAACACAAACTAAAAATGACATAAATGCAAAAGAAAAAGTACAGGCTCGGTGTCGATTTCCATCAAGTCTGCTCGGGTGGGAGGAACTCGACCCCGTCGAGTAGGGGTAGGGATGCTCGAGTACTCCGGTGGATCCGTCACCGTGCCAAGTAACGCGGGTACGCTCCACTCCAAGTGATCGTCACCTGCTCATTCCATATATACTCGATATGCGTGAACTGCTATGGGCTAAAGGTGGACACTCCGGGTGGGGCACTCTCAGAATGGGAGGAGGCGGCTCGAAGACTCACTAGGAATCACCGCTGGGTCCCTGTAGGTGACTGATCCGGGTATAGCTATAGAACTGATCCCATACTCATCGAGCGAGTGCAATCGCCTCTTACTCATAAGAGAACGACAACGAGCTTGCACAAGACACATGCAGACTCACCAAACACTAACACACAAACCATGCAAACAAACCACACAAAACAAACCACACAAGGAAAACACACTGACTCATCTATGACCCTAGACACACCTAATGTTAGTCCGACCCGTACATGGGTGACGGCGGACCAGGACACCCGAATGTGTGCCATGCATGCATCTGACGTAACCGGTGGTTGACATCATGCGGAAATCCTAGATCTCCTAAGGTGGGCCATGCATACATATGGGATGTGGATGTGGGAGGGCCAAGAGTATCTCCCCTAGATAATGGCGTATCTTGTAAGTGTACGGGCTTGGTGGGCATAGACGACCCGGCCCGTGGAGAAGGGGTGTGGTAGCGGACTCCCTCGAAGAAGTGAAGTGAATGTGGAGGGTCTAAGGATCCACTAGGGAGTGGGTCAAAGGGATCAAAGAAGGTATGACCCCTTATGGTGGGTTGCCACAAGTCACGGTCCCACGTGTAGAAGTTTTGAAGGTGTGGATAGTCACCTTCTTGAATTGTGACGGGTGGGACGGGGATTGTAGGCAAGAAGTATGATTCCTCCCTCGGACAAAAGGGTATGAATTCGGGCTCGTCCGTTAGCGGAAGAAGTAGAAGAACCTCCATGGTGACACAACCCACGGTGCACTCAGAGATAATGGACCCGAAGGCCGGATGGGTGAAGCTAAGACTAGCGGGTTGGTCAAAGTCTCGCGCCAAAAGATGTGTCAACTTCCATTGTGAATCTAATCCCATGACAAGATCGTCTAATGTGTCAACATGGTGACTAGATCGAAATGTGGTATGGAAGGAGTTGACCGGCACTAAAGGGAGGATGGGGTCCATGGATGGAAAGGGAGGTGGGACCAAGCCATACTTGAGCCAACTAAAAAGTGGCTCGGTGATGTATAGCGTTCCCGTAAGAAACACGGGTGGCTCGGGGTGAGACGGCTCCAAGCATAAAGGTTCCGAATGTGGAGTGGGCCGCTGGGGTTGAGTGACTTGACATACGAGGGTGATCTTACCGGGTAGGTAAGGTGGGTATAAGGTGCAAGTCCTCTTTCCCCAGTCAAGATTGGCTCTTCGTTCTCCTAACCATGTTTGCCCTAAAATGATGCATGAACCAGCAAGTGTGCCGATCCTGCACCATGCGCCATCGGTGTAGAGAACAGAGCCGATCCTCTTATAGAACTCAACACGAGCAAAATCACCATCGCGGACAATCTCGCATGTCTTGGAGAGAGACTCCACGATGTCAAGAGAAACCCAATTATCCGACTCCCTATCGGTGAAATGGAGTTCCGTTGTGGACCCGTTGGGTAGAGCGACTTTCATAGTGAGAGGGGTAAAACCAAGGGCTCGATCCATGAGGACATTGACTTTGGCCACAAAGGTTGACCACTCGGATGTATGGTCTTGGGGAACGGCCATGGGTAGCAGATATGGACATGCATACACACGGTGACAAGACACTAGACCGACTATGCAAGTTTGGAATGCATGCACACTAAGGACCCTAGACGTAAACCAAGACTCGGTACGTGCCGGAGATAACCGATCCGAAGATCACTCGCGCAAGTGTGCAGCCTTCCCGATAGGCGTAGCCTAACGTTCGGACAACACCTTTTGATATACCGGGTTATTGGGATGTAATGCAAAAAGACACTTTTTTTGTTTTAAAACAATGATGACCCTAAACACGACTTAGACAATGACTAATGGCTAGACGTAAATGACACTTTTTTTTGACACCCTAGACTCAAACTCGCTCTGATACCAAATTGATGCGGGACGAGACCACGGACACGACAAGCTCGCGGTTGTCCCTTAGCAAGGGAAGCGTCGGACGTGCACGGTTGAGAAACCGGCAAGAGCTAGGGTGGTCAGTTCGCACTTTCGTGCCCGGACCGGGTCACGGGACGGCTTCGCTCTCTCTCGCAGCAGCGGTGATATGAAAATATATGGTAAGCTAGGTCCTAAAACATGCTCTCTAGCAGTGGCATAAACAAGTATATAGGAAAATAAGCAAATGCCGAGTGTAGGGAGCGAGAACGATATCTCCACGCGCTCGGTGTGGGGAAGACGGACCCAGTCGAAACTCGTATGTTGTGCCCATGCATGTGGTTTTGGTTTTGATGATGGTTTTAATGATGGCTTTGATGATTGGTTGTTGATGTGAGTTAATCAAATGTTCAGTCATCTTGCTGCTCAGTTTAGACTAACATATTTGATGTTTCAGTCCTGTTACATGTTAAACTGATGCATAAAGCATTCATTCATTGCTGTGGTTTTGATGATTGATATTGTACTTTGATGATAGCAATGATATAGTGTTTTCATGACATTGTGCCTTGATGATTGCATCATGACTGTGACTGGTACAACTGATATATTGTTTATGTTAGACTTATGTTATGTGCATAGTCTATACAGTGCTTTGTGGGGTTTATGCCCTAAGTCTATTCACTGCACAGCAAGCTCAAAGTCGATACATTGAGCGTCTCATGCATCATTCGTCTAAGTCCATACATTGGACTGTAGTGTACATTTGGCGAACACATCGCAAGTCTAGACATTGCACTGTAGCATGCATTTCCTTAAAGTCTATACATCGGACTGGTTTGCATTGGCTAAGTGTATACAACGTCAGCTCATGCCTTGTCTTAGACAAAGTATATACAATGGCCTTGGGTCTCCAAGTCTATACAGCCTTTTGCTTCGCCAAAGTCTGTACATTGGTCTGCATAGGCTAAGTGTTTACATCGTCTGCTGTGAGGACAGCAAGTCTGTACGCTGGCCTTCTTTCATGATAAACTACAAGTCTATACATTAGACTGTTCTTCAAAGTCTGTACATCAGACTGTACATCGTCTTCGTGCTGTCTCTGTACTTGAGTCTTCGTGTTGTTTCCCCTCACTAACACGAAAAGATCTCGTGTCGTCTGAGCTTACAACACTTCGTGTTGATTCCCATGCTTTACAAGAAAAAGCTGCTAAGAGGTAATACTTCGTGTGTCTGTACTGTTTCTGTCTTCGTGTTGGTTTCCCTGAACCTCATGTCATTCTTGCTTCGTGTCCACACCTCGTGTCAGTGTCTGTCTTCGCCTTTGTGTTAAATTCAGCTCGTGTCGTTTTCGTCTTAGAGTTGTTCTTCTACTTCCACCATTTCATCACGTGTCGAGATAGCCGTGTTGTCTTTCACTTCGTGCAGCCTATGTGACTGTGTTGTCCCCATGTCATCCTTAGTTCATGTCGTGCTTGTGTATTTCTGTCTTCGAGTCATTTTTCGCTGGATCTTTACGTCGGTCTAGGTTCAAGTGTCGTTTCACTTCGTGTCGTTCTCTTTGCTGTCTATCTCCTCGTGGTGTTTTCACAATTATGTCTTCGTGTTAATTTTTATGTTTTTTGTCTTCGTGCTGTTTTCTCTTTAGACTTCGTGTCCTTCTCGCCTTGACCACACTCCGTGTCAACTCTTTGTTATTTCCGTGGTCGTGTTGTTCTTCCTATACCTCGTGTCCTTTTATTTTTGTAACCACACTTCGTGTCGGTTTTACTTCTCTATGTCTCCGTGTTGCTTTTTGTATTCGTAACTTCGTAGTGTTTGTTGTTACAGTAACACTTCGTGTCGTTTTTGTTCTGTTTCCACACTTCGTGTCGTTCATGTTTCGTAACCACACTTCGTGTTGGTTACTGTCGTTCTTGTGACTTTGTGTCGTGTCTCCCAGACCCCGTGTCATTTTTACTCCGTGTCGATTTCAGTTTTTGTCTTCATGTTGATTTCAACCCATGTCAATTACTGTTTCATCTTTGTGTTGTTTTCATTCCGTGTCATTTTTTGTTCCACTGCGTGCAGAACATTGCAGCACCTCGTGTTGCTTTCTGTGCCACCACCTTGTGTCACTCTCTTCATTGTGTCTGTTCTGTCACAGTATACCTCGTGTCGTTTTCTGTGTGAACCTCGTGTCGCTTCTCTCTGTCCTCTAGTTGCATCTCGTGTCATCTTCCTTGTTGTGTTAGCCTTGTTCATTGTATCACAGTTCGTTCACTTCCAACCTCGTGAAGTAGTCACCCTGTATTGACATTACATACCTCGTGCGCCTTAGCTTTAAATAAGCATGCAGCGAACTCTGATTGACTAATGGTGTTAATCTCATTACAGGTCCGAGGAAGAACATTTCAGACACCTGGGCTGCACGTGATCCAAGACAAGAGGAACAAAATGCAATGAAGGCACGTGGCAAGAAAGTTCTGGATCAAGCGTGGGAGGCACATGCGTCTTGTGCCCTATCCACCTGCTGCTGATGCTATATAAGGAAGCCTTCGTCCACAGATGAAGGTCGATCGAGTTGGCGTGAAGAAACACTCATACAGAGAGCCACGATCCAGATAGAAGAAGAAAAGAGAAAGAAGAAGAGCAGAAGGAGAAGAAGAGAGGTAGAGAGCTCGAGAAGAGTGTGAAGAGAAGAAGAAGCAGAGAGTGAGAGGAGAGCAGAAGAAAGAGAAAGAAAGATAGAGAGTGAGCGAGAGAACTCGTGGAGAAGAAGGAAGATCTTACCTGAAGATCCGTCTACTGGACCGTGGATCAAATCCAGGCCAGTCAGCTCCGTTGAGAGCCACATTGTGCACTTCATCTTTCAGCTTTCTGTTTTGCTGAAGTCATTTTCGTTTATTGTTTTTCCTTTGTTTTCTGGTTTGCTGTGTTTCCGATACTCTGTAGAGAGGTCGGGGTTCCTCCTGTTAGTTCAGGAGAAGGGAGATTGATACCTCCGGTTGCAAGCAGCAGGTGGGCTGCTTGTGGGTTCCCTCCGGGTTGGAGGAAGGGAGATTTATCTCCGGTTGTGCTTCCCTCTGGGGTTCAGAGGAAGAGAGACTTGGGTCTCTAGGTTTCCCTCCGGGTTGGAGGAAGGGAGACTTGTCTCCGGTTCTGGGCTTATGGATTCGAGTCCAGGGGTTCCCTCCAGGTCTGGAGGAAGAGAGACCGTGTGTCTCTGGTTTGCTAGTGACTGGTGTCACTAGTGGTTCCCTCCGGTTGGGAGGAAGAGGGGAGGCTGTTCCCCTGGTCAAGCTGTTTGGCAGCATTTGTTGCAGACTGAGTCTGCTGTTTCTAGCGTGAGCTAGTGGAAGCCACACTCGGTTTGAGTGTGGGGTGGATGTAGGTCTGGAGGACCGAACCACCTAAAAATCCTCTGTGCAGTGGTCTGATATCTCTATATGTTTTGCTTCCGCTAGATGTTTGCATAGGGGCGCTCCAAGTGGTTGATCAGATATTGTTCTGAGTGTTTAATCCGTTGAGTGAGCGAAAGTTTATTTGAGTGGAAGAATGGTGCTACTGCTAATTAGTCTTTCAGATTTGATACATCTGTCTAGTTAGCACTCTAGATAGTTAGTGAGCATCATAACCTTTTAATTGGGTAAAGGTTTTTAAAGGGTTATATTCATTCACCCCCCCTCTGAATGCTGCACCGAACCTAACAATTGGTATCAGAGCAGGTTCCCTAGCTCAATAGATCCAACGATCTGAAGGGGATCCTGCCATATTGTGAGGTGTTCTTCTGCTCGACTGTTGCTTGGATTTTTGATCGAACGCTTACTGACCGCTTGATCAAATGGCTCCATCCGTGATATTTGATGGTTCTAATTTCTGTGATTGGTTAGGCGGCCTTGTTGTCTACTTAAATTCCATTGATCCAAATCTATGGAATCTTGTGTCTAGAGGCCCACATAAGTTGTCTTACGATCAGACTAAATGGTCCAAGGAGGACAGACTGAAGAACCGTGAGAATCTTATGGCTCTTAATATTTTGACAGCGGCAGTCGATATTGACCTATTTCCATTTGTCTTCGAGTGCACATCTGGGGAGGAAATTTTTAACAAAGTGGCTGCCGTTCATGAAGAGCAAAATGATCAGTGTTTGATGGCCAACCGAAGCAATCACAGTGAAGACCAAAGGGATGACTCATCATCTCAGGTAAGCTCCGAACCTGAAGATTTATCTTATGATGAGCTATCAGATTCTTATGATGTCTGCATGATAGACGTTAACAATGTTAAAGAACAAAATTTTGCTTTAAAAGTTGAGAATCAAAACTGTCTAAACAAGATTGTAGAATTAAAAGACAATCTGAATGAGAAAGATATTGATCTCCTTAAGAGCATGCAAGATGTAACTGTGCTTAAATCCATGATGGATAATCTGAAACGGGACAGTGCTGAATGTCGAAAAGAAAATGGAAAATTAAAAGATGAAAATAAAAAACTGATGGTCTTGAACACAGTGATGGGACAGCAATGGTTAACCATTGAAAAAGAAAAAGGCATTCAGAAGGAAGACTCATGCAATCAATGTACAATCTTAGAGGATCTGGTTAAGGAAATCAAATTTGATGATAATTTTCAAAAGAATACAATCAGATCCTTAAGAGAAACGAATGAGTCATTAAAAAATTTGAATGATGCCCTACAAAAACAGATCGTCATATGTGAGGAAGAGTTAACAAAATCTGAATTGAAAATATCCTCCATACAATCTGAGATAGCCTCTCTATCAAAAACTGTGAAAGGGAAAGAGAAAAAGAATGTCACCCTGAATGATAAAAAATCAAATCAGAATTCTGTGTGTTCATGCTCAACTTCATCCATGAATATCTTGGCTGGAACTGTGCATGACAATCATAGCCTTCATTCATATTCACATGCACATATCTTTAAAGGATTGTTTGCTGAAAATTCTCAGGTCAAGAATTTTTCTAATAAAAGGAAAAGTGTTAAATGCTTTTACTGTCATAGAATTGGTCATGTCATGCATAAATGTGACCTAATGAGACAAGATGACATAAAAGCCAAAAATTCTCATGCTAACAATCATGCTCATCTGAATAAAAGAACTAACTGCCTTGAATGTGGTAAAGTAGGTCATACTGCTGCACAATGCTGGTGTGCTAGAAGTAAGAAAACATCACAGTCTTATCATGCTGATTTGAATGCTAAAATAAGAAATTCAATTGTCTGCTCTCACTGCTTGAGGCATGGCCATACAGTAGGAAACTGTTGGCATGTAAAGGGAAAGGTTTTTCATTCCAAATCTGTAAAATTCCCTGCTCCCCATGTTGTTGCTAGAAATGACTATGGCTTTAAAAGAAAAACACTTCCATGTCTTAACTATGGAACGCCAGGTCATAAAGCTAATCAAGGATGGTTGGCTGGAAATAAAAAACAAAATGTTCATATGGATAACAAAAACCTTCATGTGAATAGATTTCATGATCATACTAACATGCATGCTCAAAGGAACAAAAACTCTGTTGTCTCTTGCTATTATTGTGGTCAGTATGGACACTCCATGTCCAACTGCAAATTGATGACATCTGATGACCTTCATGCACAAAATATGTTTAGAACACATGTTGGGGGTAATACAGGACCCAAGACTGCTTGGGTTCCTGCAGGATCAAAATAATTAATCTTTGCAGGTGTGTCTTGGAAATGAATAAAGGGGGTTAATCAACCAAGGCACTCAAGACTGAAAACCCCATGACTACATTTCAGGTTAGCTATGAAAAACTCTGCTTAAATTCTGTCTTCTGAATTTGGGTGCTCTAAATGCCTGCATATCATGATTAAGTCTTTTGCGCATCATCTAACTGAATTTAATTGAAAATCTGAAATGCACATGGAAATAATTGCAGTTTACCTCTGAATGCATTACATATCAATGCCATGATGAATGATATGCCAGACTTCTTGTATGTTGAACTGCATATAGGACTGTTGAGTTTATCTTGTTATTTATGACCTCTATGGTATATCAAATGGTAAGCTACCAAAAGGCAAGGAAATCTGTCCGGAGGTCCTTACTATGTGAGAGCTGGTCTTTTAGACCAAGTGCTCCGCCTAGTACCATGGGTCACCTTGCTGATAAGGACAGTCTGATTGTGCATGAATCATTTAGTATCATATGTTCAGTTCTCAGTGCAAACATTGCATGTTCTCAGGGGGAGTTAGTTGCATATCTTTGCATAGCAATTAAATGTCGAGTCTTTGCATGTCCCTGCATACATATAGTGCATTGCATATAGGCTGTCAAATGCATACATGGGTCAGAGCTCACTGCATATCCTCTCTTACTGATTTTGTTGACAAACCTTAATCATATTCTGAAAAAACTTTGAGCTTCAAAATCTCTCTTAACAATTGGTAATTCTCCTATCAATTGGTATCATTTGGCTTCAGAATTCTATCAGTCTTTCATGAAGATTTCAATGGGCTATCTCGATCATAAATCTGAAAATCTTGAACTAGAAATCTTCTATTATACGTTTTTATGAATGACTGAAATAACTCATGTGGTTTAAGTTTAATGTATTCAATGAGTTTGGCTTTAAAATCTCTTAAAAATATCTGAAGCATGTTTAATAAACCTTAACCATCTGTTTCATGCTATGTCTTGTGAAAACTCCTGAAATCTGCACTTTTGAATACATAACTTTAATTGGTTAAGTACATGAGATTAATATTATTTTGAAGCAAATGAATGTTTCTGAAATGTCTAAAGGGTAATATCTGTTAGAGCAATGACATTGGTCACTGAGAAACACAAGTCCAAAGGACTGTGTCATGAGGTGCCTTAGTTAACTCTGTAAAATGAGAATTCATTGAAAATCAGGCAGAGCAATGGCATGCACACTGAGAAATACAATTCACTCATTAAAAATTGAGCTGTAGTGTGTCATGATGTGTAAATGCTAACTCTGTTTACATAAGGCATGACAGTTAGTCACACTAAGGGCTTAGGGATATTGGCCTCTGATCAAGGTATATCCTCTAGTTACAAGGTGTGTACTAAACTAGAAAGCACGTAAAATTTGTAGCAAGGAAAATTGTTGAATAAATTGAAATATCTTAATATTGATGCCAAAAATCAAATTGCTACAACCCTAGACAAAATCATATGACTTCATAATTGCTTGATTTCAATACTAGTACATGTAATTCTGAAAGAAGTCAATAGATTTGATTGTGTAAGATAAAGGGAGGATAATCAAGATAAATATGAGGGCTTGGTTCATTTTTATTAAACCATGGTTTCAGATATCAATACAGAATTTTATTGATAAACTCTACATACATCATGATTAAACCATGCTGTTCAATAAAGTTCATTCATAAGCCCTTATAATGGAAGACTTTGTAATATTCTGATTTGGATTTATGAGAATGATATTTCCTTGAAGGGCTTATTTGGGACGCGAGAGGCAGTCGAGGAGCACGTGGGATGATGCTCACGCGGACTTACGGGAGAGATAGACTGGATCACCAGAGCGGTGGACCAGATCCGGGACTGGACTAGGTGGGGCCTAGTCATGCAAGCCCGAGCAGACAGCGACAAGGCCTACCTGAAGGCCTTCGCATGACACTATGGAGACAAGGTCTTCCGCGGCACGCGACGACTGGTACGAACTCTCAAACTTATACTCTTATGATGCTGATGCACTGATAGTTTGACCCACTTCATGCAGCTGGACCCTCAGGGATGGATTACGGAGCTTCACGGACTCCTCCAATCCACCATCTAGCAGCGGGACGAGTTCCAGTGCCAGCTGGAGCTCCTGGTGAGTTCTACTCAATCGTAGACATAAAGTGCACATACTATGCTTGTGTGATTGACCAACTTGCTCCTACATGCAGCGGACCGATGGTGCTCAGCGACGGGGACCAGGCGCTCCATCTTCCTCCACCTAGCCACCAGCAGATCGGGCCGTGTGAGATGCAGACTTTGTTCGAGCTATTGCCTGGGTCGAGGAGGAGGGGGCTCTGCTTGCCGAGAGGGTAAGCAATGCTAACTCCCCCCCCCCTAGCTAGACTTCTTCTAAATGCAGCCATTGACTGACCAAGATGCAAATGCAGGCGAGAGAGCTAGAGGCAGCCTTAGGCGAGGCCACCCGGCTACGGGTAGAGCTAGTCGGGGCGAGGATGGAAGCAGCGGATGTGGCACACCTTCGCGAGGAGCTGGAGCGATTCCATGCCACGGCGGTAGGGGCACAGCTCCTTCGAGCTGAGGCAGCAGAGATAGAGTGCCTTTGAGTTGAGGCAGAGCGCTTTTACAAGGAGGTAGAGCAGGCCCTACGGTAGGTTGCAGAGCTGAGAGGCGAGTTAGAGCAGTCACGGTTGTAGGCTACATAGTTGAGGGGCACAGTGGGAGCATTTTAGCAATCTCTCCAGGCAATGAGCAGGAGATCGAAGCATAGTAGGACTCTGAGCGGCGCGCACAACAGCGCCTATAGAGGATACTTCACCGGCTCCTCCGGCCAGCAGAGGAACGAGCAGGAGGAGCGATAGAGACGACACCAGGAGGAGGGGAGTATGATGATGGCCCTGCTGGGGAAGTGTCGTGAGGGAGCAGGTGACAGTGGTGGTCCCGAGGAGGGCCAGACTTGATGTACTTCTATATGAGACATACATGCATGTTCATGACTTTGACATAGTGCAATGAACATGACCCTTTTGATCTTAAAATAAGGATGTGTGTATGCTGACATCGACTTAACTAACTTGACAACGACTCCCACGACCAACACACACAGAGAGAGAGAGAGAGAGTAAACGCGGACTTAGGCAAGAAGATAGGCATAGCGGGACTCGGGGAAAAGATGACACACAGGACAGAAGGAAGAGGCAGTCACGGCAAGGCCACTACCTAAAGCGGCGGTCCTACGATAGACCGCTACGGGATGGATGAACCTCGACTGAGAGAAAGCAAGAGATGGTCTATAGGAGGACCGCAATCAGAATAAGACAGTCACATCTTTGACTGTTACCTGTGAAAGATGGTCTCACCTAGATCGTTACTCAGGCGGAAGAGAAGAATAGTGTAGAAGAAGGAAGTGACGGTCGCTAGACGACCGCTACTTGAAATAGGCGGTCGCGCGATATGCCGCAACCTCAGGGACCCTTTTAAATCTGACTGAGACTCATCTTGAGAGTCTCGATCTGTTGATAATGACGCCCAAACCATGCCGAGACCTAACCCAACTCCAATTGAGGCTTTCTAGCCTAAATCCTAATGGGAAGGGACTAGAAATATGGGCTCTATAAATCGGGGGCCAACCTGAACCCGTAGGTCATACAAAACCCTACCTTTAGGCCTTGAAAACCTTAGCAAAACCACACAAATTCATTATGAAAAGGTCTCTTGAAGTAAGTACGATGGGCGAGGGGGGCTACGATGGGCCAAGGCCGGCTAGAAAAGAGTACGGGGCACTGCAACGGCTGACCACCATCCCTAAGCACTTGAGCACCAGCTCTTCACGGGATGTAAGTTAATGCATTTGCTTTTCATATCCATCAAATTCTCTTCAAATTCATACATCACTCCTCTTCTTCTCTTCTTTTCTTTTCCTCAGCTTCCTTACCTCAGCTTCTCCCTAGCCCATGATGCTATTCCAATCTGAAATGGGTGGCTCCCATGGTAAAAGAACTCCCAATAGAAGTGATCACCATATTAAAGGCCTGGCACCTTCATCCCTTGCTTCTCTTAGCCAAAAATTACCATAAGATATCCTCGATTGGCATAGTATTTCGGCCATAGTGAAGCTTTGGCATCCCCAAACACACTTTCATCTTTCCAACATTTGAGGCCACCATCTTTCTAGAGGAGATTGAGACACTATTAGCCCTTCCTAGGACTAAGGTAGGGGACGAGGACCTAGTATGCCATACGGTTACTCCCATAGACCCTTCTCTCATCCTAGGGGAATTCCTACCAAACCCAAAGGACGTTAGGACCATGATCAGCTCTCAGCACGTTCACTTGATCCCCATGACCTAGTGGATTACCTCCCACTATAAGAATAAGTGTGGGTGGAATGAGGCTATAGCCAAGGCCACTTCCATTTGTCTCTGCAGAGCTATACTCTTTCCTACCACCGACCACCTCCTAGACATTCTAAACCTCAGCACCATTAGTGGGTTGTGGCGGGGGTTGTCCATCTCACAAGCCATCCTTTCTTACTTGTATGAGGGTCTCAGTTAAACGTCTCTTGGGGGTCCTCTTTTTGGATCCATGATAGCCCTTGAGTGTTGGATGGGGACTAGATTGAAATTCCTACACAAGGAGGATGTGCCATCGGTGAGCTGAATCTACGGGAGCCACCCACTCTTCTATATTGGAGGTGCATCTAGGTTCCCTCAGCAGGTTGAGTGTCGGACAGCGGACAAGAAGACTAGAGACGACTTGCGACTCTACCTCAAAACATTGCCACTAGATAGGTTCGTGATGTGACCACAGGCTTTGTAAGGCACCACCCTTAGGCTACCCCGACGACTGGGATTTGACCTTCAGCTATGGGGAATACTACTCTAGCAATGTACAACCCCCACAGGTGCTACCTACAAGTTGGCCTTCCCCGGATCACAGTTCCACCATTATCTCACCTACCTGCGCTACAAGCAAGGAAGATCGGGACCGAGGAGGATGAGCAGGCAGTTCAGAGCGCCCTGATCATGTGGGATATCAGCCGAGTCCGTACCTTGCCAACTGTGGTGGCAGAGGAGTGCGAGAGCTACTAGGCATACTTGAAGGAACTACGCGAGATCCGACCTCGCGGGGATGCCCGATTGATGATGGAGTGATGCTTCATGATGTATAGGATCCATTGCTTGAATTTGATGCACTTGACATTGAATATATGAATGAGAGACTTTGATTATATGATCTACAGATTTGTCTTTCCTTTCTATGTGCATGTGTGGACTTAAGCAATTCTTGGGTAAGAAGGTGGCCTACCCAGGGACTGCTACATGAAGAAAACGGTCACCATGTGACCGCTACATTAATAAAACAGTCTCCAGTAGACCGCAAAAAGAGTAGATAATAGAAGGGCTTGTGGGCTTGTGGTTCAGTCTTTGTGGAGTTGTTCCTGCACACACTAAAATAAGAAAACAAGTTAGATCTTTTCTTAAACTTAACCCGTTGCCTAGAGGAAATGAATGTATGACCAATTCGCGATATTAGGTCAAGGGGTGAAGCCTTTATCAAATAGGCAAAGATGAATAAGAAAAATGAATGCAATGCATGCCATGAAATGCAAGGGTGATGGAAATATTTTTTTTTTTTGGATTTTTGAAATATCTAATCTTTTTATATTTTTAAAATGTCTGATTTTTTTAGTTTTTTTGAAATATCTGAGTTTTTTAGTTTTTTTAGTTTTTTTGAAATATCTAATTTTTTTTGTTTTTTTAAATATCTGAATTTTTTGATTTTTGAAATATCTAATTTTTTTAGATTTTTGAAATGCCTAGCTTTGACCCGACAGTAAGGACCCTACCTATCTCATTAGGAATTTCCAAAGTATGACGTGCGCTTGGGGAAACAATCCCTGGCCAGGGACCAATTCACATGACAGTGCTTCTACTAAGGCCATACCCAGGGTACGGTCTAGTCCTTAGAAAACAAAGAGAATCTGGGAGGCAAGCCTAGGATAGGTATAGAGATTTTTAGGGCTTGAGTCTTTCTTCTGACAACCCTTTCAGAGATTCGGTCTGTTGCGCCGGGGCTTTGTGTCCATCATCCAACCTTTATCCACTCTAGGCACGCATACGACCGGGCACATAACGTCCCGCGGGGAAATTATACTGCCACTCTTGCCATGCCTAGTTTTATGTTTCGAAGTAATTGGACTATGTGTTTCGAGCTTTGGATAAGCTTTTGGCTTTTGCCTTGATTTTTGCCCCTTTTCATTTCTTCTTTTTTTTTCTTTGTTGTCTTTTTTCTGTGGAATCAGGTCATAATGGACTACCCCTGTTTGAGACCTCCTCTCGTCAGGGTGTCTAGATTGGTCATCTCCCCCTTATTCACTACTTGCCCCTACATTCGGCTGAAGAGAGAAAAAGCAGGGACCTTCACTTCCCCCAAATATGGCCAGAGGAGAAACGATGTCGCACAAAAAAGGGAAACCTGACCAGGGTCGCTGTGTAGTGTGTGACTGCCATGCTCGGGATCATCCTTGATGATTAAGAAAAGGGGCACCTCGCTACCGGGTCATCATTAGCCTGACTCTAAGGGAAAAAATGCTTAAGGTACAACCCGCTCCACGCGTGAGACAACTCCTCACCTTCCTCGTTAACCAGACGAAAAGCATTCCTATGATAAGCCTCTCTCACTACAAACGGACCTTCCCAGTTCGGCTACAGCTTGGACGTGGGACCTCTTGACCTAATGAACTTGCATTTAAAAACCATATCACCCACTTGAAATTTTTGTTCAATTACCTTCTTTTGAAAATAACGTGAAATTCACTTTTGATAAACGGAAACATGATCGGCCACATTGTGCCTCTTCTCATCCAAGAGTTCTAGCTGGACTAGCAACGCCTCCATCCCGTTGGTGATTAAGTTCATTATCAAGCTACACCCTTAGGGAAGGGATTCAAATCTCATATGGGAGTACTGCCTCCATCCCGTAGGTGAGGGCATAAGGAGTTTGCCCCATAGGAGTAGAGATAGAGGTACGATAGGCCCATAGAGCTTCCACCAATCGTTCAGGTAAATCAGAAAATTTATGCGATTCACACGTTTTCTTTATGATTTTAAGAAGGGTTTTGTTAGTGACCTCGGCTTCACCGTTGCCTTGGGGGTAATATGAGGATGAGTGATGCAATAAAATATTGAACTTCTTACAAAGATCCTGGAGCTCTTGCGACACGAACTGAGGCCCATTGTCGGTAACGATGCTACTTGGTACGTCGAACCGCGAGATGATGTTCTTCATAATGAATTGGCACACTGTGGTGGATTTAATCTCCACGTATGCTTCAACTTTGGCCCACTTAGTGAAGTACTCAGTGGAGGTAAGAATAAAGGATTTTTGCTTTGTTCGAGAATTAGGATCACCCAGTGGGCCTACAGTGTCAAAAGCCCACATGGAGAATGGCCAAGGAGCAGTGAGAGGATGAAGAGATGAAGTAGGAGCATGAATTTTATCAGCATGGAGTTGGCACTTGAGACACCTACGCACATAGAGGGAGCAATCTTCTTCTAGTGTGGGCCAATAATAGCCCTACCTAAGAATCTTCTTTGCTAACGTCTGGCTATTGACATGACCTCCACACTCACCAGAATGGGCTGCTTCAGCCACTTTCCATGCCTCATCATTGTCTAGACATCTCATAAGCATCCCATTGAGAGCACGCCTGTATAATTCTCCAGCAATGATGGTATACTTCGACGCGGCTTTTCTAATAGCCTTACGCTACTCATCGTTTGTCGTTTCCAAGAACGATCCATCCTTGCAATATTGCTCAATTTTGTGATACCACAGCAATTCCTCTTCTTCCAAGATCTCTTCTAATTCCGCCAAAGAAACTTCCTACAAGTCCTTTCTCAACTTTCTTCTCTACAGACCTGCTAAGGCTATCGAACCAAGGATCCTAAAGGGAAGGGGCATCCAGTCTCTAGACCACGATGGTCTTAGTAGACCGACTGAGAGGAAAAGCTAAGGAGGAGGCAAGCGACACTAGAGCATCAGTAAGAATATTCTGAGAGCGAGGAGTATGGTTGTATATTAGTTTGCGGAATTGCCTAGCCAAGAGCGTGACCAAATCATGATAGGGCTTGAGTTTTGGGTCACGAGTGCGATAGGTAGAAAGAACCTGGCGCAAGACAAGTTGAGAGTCCCCTATGATGTTCAAATATCGTACGCCCAAGAGATAGGCGTGCTTCAGTCCGCCTAGGAGAGATTCATACTCAACGATGTTGTTAGTAGCAAAAAATAGAGCTGATACGCAATAGGAATCGCCATTCTCTCTGGAGTGAGGAGAACATCACCTACCCCTCGGCCTTGAGAGTTAAGCGCACTGTCAAAGTGTAGAGACCAGAAGGGATGGTGGGTGAGGATAGCAAGGTGCTCATCAGGAAACTCATCCTTGATAGAATCAGTGCAAGGAATGGGCAAATGGGCAAGATACTCAGCGATGGCATATCCCTTGATTGCCTTCTGAACGACAAAGATGGTATCGAATTGGGAGAGGAAACTCTGCCAGCGAGCTAGCCTACTAGAAAGGACAGGTTTTTCTAGAATATAGCAGATCGGGTCCATTCTAGAGATTAGCTTAACCTGATGGGCAAGGAAGTAATGCTTCAATTTCTGAGCTACCCAAACTAGCGCGACACAAGTCTTCTCCATAGCGGTGTATTTGACTTCTATAGGATTGAACAACCTAGAGAGGTAATATGCTGCCCTTTCCTTACCTTTGTCATCCACTTGCGCCAGGATAGCTCCTAGGGACTCCTCAATAATAGAAATGTATAAGATAAGGGGTTTCCCAGGGATAGGAGGCTACAAAATCGGGGGATTGGACAAATAAACCTTCAGATCCTCATAGGCCTTTTGACATTCTTGATTCCACTCGAATTTGAGCTCGCCTTTAGCAGTTCGTAGAAAGGATGATACCTCTGAGAATGTTGAGATATAAATCTTCGAATGAACTGCAGGCGTCCACTCAATCCTTTAAGTTCAGTGATGTTCTTTGGCGGGGACATATCCATAATGGCCTTGGCTTTATTAGGATCAATCTGAATCTCCCGTTTACTAACTATGAACCCTAGTAGCTTCCCTGGCGATACTCCGTACACACACTTCTTCGGATTCATTTTAAGCTTATACTCCCTGGCTCTCTGCAATACCTTAGCCAAGATAGCAAGGTGTTCTTCCTTCATCCTTGATTTCACCAAAATATCATTCACGTAAGCTTCCATATAAACATGCATCATATCGTGGAGAATAGCCATCATTGCCCATTGGTAGGTGGCACCTGCATTCTTCAGACCGAATGGCATAACCACGTAGCAGTAAGTGCCCCAGGGCGTGGTGAACGAGGTCTTCCCTTGATCTTCCGGAACTAGACGGATCTGATTATAACCAGAATAACCATCCATGAATGAAAGATCTTCGTACTCGACCATGTTATCCACCAACACATCTATATGAGGCAGGGGGAAATCATCCTTGGGACATGCCTTATTTAAATCCCCAAAATCAATGCAAATTCGAACCTTTCCATCTTTCATCATGATAGGGACTATATTCGCCACCCACTGAGGATATAAAACGACCTGAATAAATCTGGCCTTCTGCAATTTATCGACCTCTTCTTTCATCCACAAGGCCATGTGGGGGTGGAATCTTCTTAATTTTTCTTTCACGGGCATTGCCCCTGGCTTAAGCACAAGCCGATGTTCCACTAAGGCGGGGTCAAGACGTGGCATGTCCTCATACGACCAGGCAAAAGAATCACTATACTCTCTCAAAACCTTAATCAACTCCTTTTCAACCTCAGGAGGGAGATTAGCAGAAATGATAATGGGCCTGGGATCCTCATTAGTTCCAAGATTTATTTCTTTTGTAGGTTCATCCACAACCGTTGATGGCTCATCAAACCTCTTTAAACCTCATGCGTATAGATCGGTATTGTCATCTACGTCGCTGTCCTCATAATCGACTGGGCCCTTTTCATCCACGATTTCATAAATGCCTAGACCATCATCGCTCCACACCCCATCTTGCTCATCATCCCCTTCTAGCACAATCGCCGTCTCAATAAACTCTGGACACTTGAAGAGAGCATGACAACGCTGAGCTAGATTTTGGAGAAACCTCTCAGGGATAGACTTGGAATGATGCGTCACTGGGCACACCTTAGGCGTGGAGGAAGGGTTGGAGACACTAGAGGACGACCCTACTTCGACTGACCCTACTTCTCTAAACGACTCGACAGACCCTAATTCTAGCCTAAGAGAAGGACCAACAAGACCTAATGGAAGGGAATCATGGAATCGTGCCCCTAGGAGGAGGATGAATCAAAAATAGTGTAGTCCCTGACTGAAATCTCCGTTTCAAAATTGGCATTTTTTTTTGGACATCAATTGAGACCATGTAACAAGATGGAGAGGAGGGGGGAGGAGGAGGAAGTGCAAGAGGATAGATGGATGGGCAGAAGAGATCTAAGAAAGGATCAAAGGAGGAGAATAGTAGATCTCAAACATCAATCGGTGGGTAGCGCCCACAATCACAAACTTTGACAATCAGAAAGTTGGTTGGAGTCTCAAGTAGCAATTGATAAATTAGAATGGGAGGCGAATGGGGTATAAAATCAGCTTTCGAAAAAAAGACATGAGGTGAGAAGGAGACCAAGTAAAGGTAATGGGCGAGCTCCCCTTTTCCCACAGACATTAAGTTGGCTTTCCGCGTGAATACTCCACAATCCGCACCTCCGGGTGACCCGGACCGTCCTCTTCATAAAATAGCCTAGTAAAAGCTTCACATAAATCTTCGATATCATCAACAAGGCCCCTAGGTAGCAATGGTGGGCTGGCAACAGTGCATGCAACATCTTTCTTTTCATCAGGACTGGACAGTAGCTTTAAAGTGCCATGCTGCAATGGGACCTTTACAAAGTGCTGACGGTAGTTCCAAGTTAGTGGTAGCACGTCTTCTAGGATCGATAGTGGCGACTCTCGATAACCAAGGCCACGTTAACTCATTTTCTTGCCCCTTGGAACTAGCTTAGTCTGCCCTTGCAACTGAGCACCGAGACCTCTGCTTGGCTGATAGCCTAGCTTCAGTATGATGTCCCAGCCTTTGTGATCCCTTATCTTGGTCTTCAACCTGACGCTCATCTATGGGACGGCTGGCTTACGCTGCGCATAGGCCCATAGAAAGTTAAGGTCTAGCACAGAGATCACAGGCTTAGTACTAGGCCAAAGTGTCGGCAAGATCTTATCAGAGATGGCTTCAACCGACTGAACCGTGGAGATGCTTTTGACCTTTACCACCCATCCCCGAAATGGAAATTTTAGGCATTGGTGGGCGGTATGTTGATGTTTTGTATCACCCCGCCCCCTAACTATGCTAATATCATATGAACATGATAAAGCATGAAAGTATGATGAACAAAGGGCGATGCATAAATAGGAAAACGTACCGTGATCGCCACAAAGGTTGCAACAACGCCAAGAGATGAAGAGATGAAGGGATGGCGCCATGTACCTTGAAAAATGATGAAGAGTTGATTGCGCTTAAGGAACAGGTGTGGGGAACGTCGTGGATTACACCTCTTCTCCTTCCAGTCGGCTAGAGGAAGAAGGCCTCACGTTGTATTCATGCTCTCCTGCAAAACAAAGATGAAAACACAAGAGAAAAACCCATTAGAACATGAAGTGTAATATCTATCCCGAAGTGATAAAATAAGGATAGAATTGAGGGAGAATGCACCGGGGGGAGGTTTTTAACCCCTGTGGAAGGATGCAAAAGATAGGTGTGTGTGTGTTGTGATGATATAGAAATAAATATGAGGAGAAATCACGCAGTAGAACTACGGGGAGAGTGCATGCAATATGGAGAAAAGTGCATGTGTAGTAGAAAATTGTGTAAACTGTGATGATTTGTGAAATTGAGGAAGAAAGAACTAAGAAAATAAAGAGAGATAGAAAGCCCTTGAACGTGGAAACGAAAGATAATACTTCCCTCTTTAGGTTAGGGTTGAAGCAGATGGTAAATGATGTAGCATGGCTTCACCTCGAACCGCGAAAGAGCCCCCCGTCGCCACTGCGAAATGGGCATCTATTTATAGGAGTGCAGGAAACCCTAGTTCGAGTTTATGAGATAATGACCCACTTTCGGGGATTTAGGTTGATAAATCTTGAAATAATATCAAGAGTAAGAGTCCCAAGTCGAAGGAAACCAAAGTGGAGGCTTATCTCCCTTGAAAGTGGTGTCAACAAAGAGTCCAAAGAGCCCAGCGGCGAAGAAATCGGAGTTCGGGAACATCCGGACTCTCTGTTCTAAAAACGGTCTATTGCAGGGCCATATTTTGATGAAAATGGTCATGGAAGGATCGCAAGGGAATGCCAAATGGTCTAGGGAGTGACTGCAAGGCTCCAGGGGTGAAACAGGATGATTTCGGACAAGTTTGGGGCCTAATGGTCTAGTGAAGACCATTTTTTATGACCTTGCAGTCTTCCCAGGACTGCTAGGCTGCTGGAGGAAAATTTTTGGGCAGACTTTGTGCGACTTTAGAAATCAGAGCATATCTCGAAAATAGTGTAGAACTAACGAAAGTCGTAGAAGAAGAAATTATAGATAACTGAAAAAGGAGCAACTTTCATGAAGAGAGCAAGATGAAAAAATGAGAGGAAGAGAGAAAATAGGGCGAGAACAGAGAGAGAAAAATACTAGGACGTAGGTGAACATCACAGTCTTCTAGAAAAATACAAATAACTTGAAATCGGTGGAGAACTGGCTAATGGCGTTGAAGAAGAAATTGTAGAGCTTGAAAAGACTAACAACATTAGTGAAGGGAACTTAATAAATAAAAGACCAGAAGGGGATGAAAAAGGGCCTTTTTCAAGACTACACAGTGAAAGGAAGCCGAATACTTGATGGAAAGTCGACCTAAATGGGCCGCAAGTCAACTTGGAAGGCCGGAAGTTGATAAGATAAGTCCCAGGGCTCTAAGAAATCATGATCTCCGAAGCTCACAACTACTAGGGAATAATGAAATGGTCACGAAATCCATCCAAGGAAGGCTCCAAAACAATGGTTAATTCGAGACATCAAAAATGATGAATAAGAGAAATGACTCAACTTGCGGACTAAAAACGGGTGTCAACAGACGGTACAGCACTAAGATTGTTGATCCATGGGTGACCCAAGATGGCTTTGAACATCGGGTCGATATCCAACACATAAAATTCAATGGGCATTGTTAACGGCCCAAGTTCAGCTTGAACAGTGATCACCCCATGACACGGCCTTCTTGAATTATCATAGGCGGCAATAGTAGTAGGTGTGGTCCTTAATAGATCTTCTGGAATGTTGCAGGCCCGCAGGGTGCTCAGTGGGCAGACATTAATAGAGGCCCCAGTGCCAACCAAAGCCACATCAATACTCACCTTATTCAGGGTGATGGAGATGCAAAGCGGCATTTGGCGAGCCTCGGGAGGTGCTAGATAGGTCTCAAGAAAAGTAATAGCAGGCCCCTTGGAAACCGTCGCCAGAGCAGATGGTAGGCTATCTACCGCCATGTCTTCATTTACCAAGACCTTTTAAAGAAAGTCTCGCAAAGCATCCGGGTGTAGCTTGGACCACTTGATCAACTCCAAAACTATGATCTTGGCCGACATCCTATCCAGGTGATGTAGGAAGTCATACTGCGTGTCGGGCAATGGATCCACTTCCTCTTGACTAGCAGCCTACTGTGGAAACTGGGGGTTAGGTGCAGATGTACTAGTTGTTGGATAGTTCTGATGGAACAAACGCCCGCTCCGGAGGGCAAGGTTTTGGGCTGGTAAGGTATCGAACAAGCCCATGATGGGTAGCTTAAGTGGCCCAATGGGGTGAGTAAAGAGGGTAGAAATGGGGGTTGCAGGTGAAATGCGGGTAGTGGAGGTGTTTATGGGTCCTGTCGGGAGGATGATGGATGGAGGATTGGATGGCGGGGTGGCAGCGACAGGCAGAAAATGCACTTGTGGGGGAGCAGGTGGCGCAATGGGGAAGGTGGGTGGCAAGATGAGGGGTTTGTGGAGAACGGCAGGCGTGGTCGGCATAGCGGTGGTGACTTGATGGTTTGGCAAAAGGATAATAGAAGTAAGTGGAGGTGGAGAGCGGGGATAGAGGGTGTTCTAGTAAGTATGGTGGAGGGCCATAAGCCGCTGGATGGATGACTCATCGTCATAAGACCACCCGACGTTGGGGACCGGGCGATGGACAATGTTTACTTGAGCTGGTGGCAGTGGATGAGGATTTGGAGCGGGTGGATGATTCGGCATCAGATTTTGGTGAATCCCCAGATTCTGTGCATGTTGCTATTGCTGCTGCTGCTACTATGGTTGATGTGGCTGCGACACTTTCTGTTGCTATCTCAGCGCATGTCTTCTCTTCTCTTTGATCTCGGTGATGACTTTGTGCATTTCTGCCCAATCAATGCGTTGCCCTTCATGCAAATCATAAAAAAAAATCTCTGAACTGAAAACAAGTTTCTATTGTGTGCCCAGGCTACCTATGGAATATACAATATCTGTATTGGTCAATGGCCGGGTTCCAATTCGGCCCTTCCGGAGGGAGTTGCAAAGCATCAATGGACATAAGGGTCGAGAAAATGTCCGGGAGGGTTTCAGGTAAGGGAGAATATTGAGCCCTCTTCAGACCTGGGTGCCTAGGTGCATAGCCGTTGGGAGGTGGAACATTATGGTATTGTAGCGGTTGTTGCGGCTGTGGGTTGATGGGAAAAGATGGTTGGATGATTCACAGTGTGGCGGGCTGAGGATTGCGGGGAGGCTGTTGGAAATGAGGTGGAGCAGATTGGTTGGGGAATGGGAAACTAACGGCTTGCACTTGTTCGTTCGTATGGACCCCTTTGGTAACTGGCCCCTGAGGTTTTCTATTATATTTGGGCTTTTGAGCTTCAAAGAGGGTATGGATGGGGGAGTCCTTAAACTGGGTTTGAATGAACCTGGCCTGATTGTAAAGTTGGTGCATATTGGCAATATCATTCATAGCTAAGATGTTGCGGAAGGTGGGGGTGGCATTAGAGATGAACAACTTGACCTTCTCCTCCTCTGGAATATGGCCGAGCACACAGGCAGCCATCTGCCTCCATCTATCAACGTAGGTGGCAAAATCTTCATCAGCCTTCATCTTCTTAGCAACCAGATCGATAAAAGAATATTCCGAGCCAACCCGGTCTTGGAACCTTTGAATGAACTTCTCCTTGACGACCTTGAAGATCTCGGCATCTTCCAACGGCAAAGCATAAAACCACTCCAGCGCCACCCCATCCAATGAGCGGAGGAACAAGTACACCATGAGGCGATCGTCATACTGAAATTGCGCCGACTCGTACATAAAGTCCCTCAAATGAATGAACAGATTACCACTCCTGTCATACTTGCGATATGTGGGGAGCTCAGACATAGGAGGAAACCGAATGTCATGGAAATTAGGAACCGGGACATCGGCCAAGGATTGTGGGCCAACCCGCTTCTGAAGGAAGTCGAGCTATTGTTGCATGGTAGCCCATTTATCGAGTAATTCTTGCTCGCGGGATGAAGTGGGCGGACCAAAAGGAGTGAGCTCGAAGCGAGGAGCCAAAGGGTAAGCAGATGGAGGGGGAGGCCCGTAAGAAGGATATTGTGCCGAGGAGGGACCCATATCCGTGTAAGCTAGGAGGGCCACCCCGGCCTATGGGCACAGAAAATCAGTCGGGCCCATGAGGACCAGCGGCGCTGAAGGAATGGACTTGTAGGGATCAACCTGGGGAGATGGAGGAAGCCCAGCCTTCTCCTTGTCAAGGATATGATGGGCCGAATTAGAAGATTGGCCCACCTCCAAATTGGAGAAGAGAATGATTTTAGGCTGAACCGAGGTAAGATCAATAGCAACAGGAGGAATCCCGGGCACACTAGCTGGGGGATGAGAGACAGAAGGAGCCGACAAGCCTTGAGGGACGGTGAAGGATGGGGCACCCAACCCTTGCAAGGGCCATAGAGGGCCTGAAGTTTGGCAGGATCCAACTGGGCCATCATTTGCAAGATATGAACGGTAGAGGGACTGGCGGGATGATTGGAGAGAGGGGGATATCCGCCCTCAGTGGCAGTAGGAGGTGGAGGAGGTATAGACCCCTCCCCAGATTAGAGAGCCATGACCCTAGATGGGTCCTACAGAAGCCCTTGAGGAAGGGAGTCCTCATGAAAATGAAAGAAATCATAAGATGACATGGCAGAATCAAACAAGAGATTAAGATAAGAGGTGGTGAAGGAATTGCCTCTACGAGGAGACCCTATGGATTTGAAACAAGCCCATATGTAATGTAGCACCTATAAATGAAAAAGAAAACAACGACTAATAAGCACAGCAAACAGGATGACTAGCAGAGATGCACAAACAAAGAGGGCATGAGAGGCAACCAAGATCAACCACGTTATAATGATGCGTGAAATTTTTATTTATTTTCTCTTTTATAACCTTAGTGATTTAAGCAAAGTGTCCTCTCCAATCAAAGTAGGTTCCTAATGGGAATGGGTAGTGGGGACTTGGTTGACTCTAGGTTTGAACTCTCTCTCACGGATGCAACCTAGACATGGGGTGGTAAAGGTACAACCGGCCTGGCGTCCATGTAGGAATCCATGGCTCACGGGGACTTACGGAGGTCCCGGATAAGATCACCTAGTCGACTCTAAGGAATATGGACGCGAGAGGATCACTCACCAGGGTAGGTATGAAACTACGATATGAGATGGATGATCCCATGTGCACCGGAGTGCATGCAAATTTCTAGCCTAAGAACTAACAAGCAATGTGCAACCAATGATATGAATATAACTAGCACTCAGGAGGAGAACAGATAGCACCCAGAAATAACGAGGAAACAAAATAATGAGCAGAGAGAGTACAACCGCGGGATGCGTACCTATAGGAGGGTAGCGGTCACCAGAATGGCCGCTACCTAAAGGAGGTAGTCCTAAAAGGACTGCTATCAGCCAGGGGATAGAAACAACAGAAATTCAATGGGAAATCCGAGAGAACCATAGAGAACAGTAAACAAAATGCAAACAAGGACAGGTCAAACAGTGCTTAACACAATTGGCACAAGGCATCCCACCGTGATCGCCAAAAAATCAAGGTTGTGGATATTTTTATGTGAAGAGATGGGGTGTGATGATGTGTGATTAATGTGATGACGATGATGTGCCTTCACATGAAGTGTGAAATAAAGAAGATGATGCAGTGGCAGAAGTATGGTAATATCACCACAAAAGCAGCAACTAAGCAGGGAGAAGACTAAACTAAACACACGCCGTGGGCATGGAGCAAACGGTGCAAGTAAAGAAAAGGGAAAACACACACGCCGGGGCGTGGAGCAACTAAAAAGGGAAATAAGGAAATAAGAGATGATGAAATACCAATAGGACAGATCCGTGATCACCACCAAGGCTACCAATGAAGGGGAGCCACACTACGTACCTTGGAAAGAGAGTGGATGGAGACACACTCGCAAGTAGGGAGAAACACAGGTGCAGAGAATAAAACGGTCCCAGTTGGGCCGCAACTTGCAGAAGACGATTAGAGGATGACCACTAATAGAAAAGGATGGTCAGACGGAGACCGCAACCAGCACCTAGAGACAAATGTGGGAATTCAATCCTCCACCCCCTCCGGTCGGCCAGGAGGGGTGGTGTAACGCCCGTGAATTTTCTAGGAATTTTATGTGATTAAATATGATTATTAAGTATTTAAAAAGGCTTAATGGGCTACTTAAATGAATTAAGGGTTAATTAAATCAATTTAAATGCCCTATATTAATCAAAGGGCTAAGCCCAATTCAAATAGGCCCAAAGTGTTATAACCCTGTGGTTTTGATGATGTCAACCACTATGACTAATCTGATGCTGTAATGGTATAGCCTTGTGGTTTTGATATTGTCACACAATTAGTCATCTGTGCATGATAGATGTTTTGCTATGTTGCATAGAACTTCATAAAAGTGCATGCATGATCATACAGGTTGCAGGCACACACACAATTTCATTTGCGTCACATGTAGCATATAGGAGGTCAGTGCATTTTTTGCCCCAGTGCAAGTTTTCCCACGGTGCATACCACTGTTCCTATGCATACCACTGTTCCTATGCATATAAAGGTCTGAGCATCTTTTGTCTAAGGCTAGAGGTCTGTGCAAGTTTTAATATAACTGTTGCAAAGTCAGTGCATATTAGGTATGGCTTGCATCAACTAAGGTCGATGCTAGCTCTAGGTCGGTGCACGTTTTACTTCATGCACATGCACACATAGTCGATGCTATTTCCTGTAGCACACTAGTCAGAGTCGGTGCAGGCTTTTGTTCTGTGCTTAGCAGAGTTAGTGCACTTCACTGTTTAAGGTTGGTGCATATATATGCCTAAGGCATTCTCACTGTCGGTGCAATACCTTCCCCAGCACAAGCACGGTCGGTGCAATGCTTTGTCTTAGCAAGGTCGGTGCAATGTTTTTCATACCAAGGTCGGTACAGTCTCTGTTATTGCTATTCAAGTCTGTGCACGTTGCACAATCAAGTCGGTACTAATACTTAGCAGGTTGCATGTAAGGTCGATGCATATGGTAGGTTAGTGCATGTGAAGTCTTCACATAAAAGTCAGTGCACATTCGTGCATACACGAGTGTAAGGTCAGTGCAGGTTTGTTGCACTCACAGAAGCTAGGTAGGTGCATGTTTCCTCTCACTCATATAGAGGGTCGGTGCAAGAATTCATTTTACACGTAGTCAGTGCAGGTTTTGGGCATGTAGGTCAGTGCAGTTTGCGTCAGGTCGGTGCAAGCCGTGGCTCGTACAAATCGGTGCAAGATTTGGCTCACACAGGATGGTGCAAGCTTTAGCTCGCTCAAGTCGGTGCAGCTTTTGCTGCGAGCATAAGGTCGGTGCATTTTTTGGTTAAGTGTAGGTATATGTCTCAAGCAAGGTCCGTGCTTTTCACTGTAGCGGTCGATGCATGTTTTTGTCCAAGGATACATAAGGTATGTGCATATCTGCTCTATTGGGGTGGGAGAGGTGATACAAATAGATCTAGAGGGGGGTGAATGGATCTTTTTATAAATTTTGATCAATTTAAGATTTGAACAACGTGAGAAATGCAAATTCAATAGACAAACTGTCAAGCATCAGAGATGCGTACTCAATCGATCACCATAGTTGGATTACGGTCCTAGTATGCACCTGGCGAAAAGCGATCAACAAACCAAACCATAAAGGACAAAAGGATTTTTTAGGTGGTTCGGACCTCCAGACCTACATCCACCCCACACTCAAACCTGAGTGTGGATTCTGCTGCCAAACAGCTTGAAGAACGCTGGGATTCACAGCTTGCCTACATCGGCTGGGCAACACAGCTTGCCATCCGCTGATACACAGCTTTGCTGGGCCTTACAACTTGCCGACCAGAGGAACACATCCTCTGCTACCGCTGACCAACAGCTTGAGCAAATGACAAATGAGAAAAGAGAAACAAAAGACGAGGACACACAGCAACTGAAAGCTACAAGCTATAAAAACATGATGTGGCTCGCATGGAGCTGACTGGATTGGATTTGATCCAGATTCCAGTGAAGATAGATCTTCTGATGAAGCTTCTTTTCTTCTTTACGAACTCTCTCTCTCTCTCTTCTTTTCTTCTCTGCTGCTCTTCTTTCTTCTTCTACTCACTAGATCGTGCAGGCTCTCCACTTCTCCTTCTGCTATGCTCTCACAGTCCCCTTTTTTTTTGTTCTCTCTATTCTTTTCTTCTGCTCAGCATTTGCTTTTCTTTTTGTTTTCTCTTCACCCTTTCTATCTTCGATCTGCATCTTCTTATATTCTCTCATAGGGCGTGTGGAGGAAGAACTCCCGCCCTTGCTTCCAGAAGACTCTCAGCCACGTGTCACTATCTAAGCATTGTAGCTTTCCGCGTGGCACTCATTTGAAGGTCGATCCGCCTTGGATCATGTGTCCCTCCTCCGAGGGAAGCACTGTCAGAAAACACAAGGCCCTTAATCAAGCGCTTAGCATAGTATGCACCGTTATGTTCAAAGATAGAATGCATTGAGTTGAGATGTTCAAGTCAAAATGAGGTATTGACTTACACACCAGCTTGACACCATATGCACAGACATGGATCCAAGAGGCACAAGAAGAAAACTTTGTACCGAGTCAAAGAAAGGATCAAAGATATGCACGGACTCTTAAAACAACTGTGTAATACAGTTGATGCACCAAGTTGGATTTGCGAGAATTGCACCGAGATGAGAGCAAAGAATCATACGAACAAAAATGGATGCAAGACAGACCTTGCACCGAGTCTGAAAGATGAAACGTGCAAGCAATATATGCACGTACCTTAATGTGTATGCTGTAATGAAATGCACTGAAATGCACTGATATACACTGAGCCATTTTATGTCTAAACAAGTAATGCACCGAGATGAAAACGGGGCTACGGTGTACGTGAGTGAGGCATAAACTTCCACGTAATGCACCGAGATGGAAACCGGGCTACGGTGTACGTGAGTGAGGCAGAAACTTGCACGGAGGCATGTGCTTAGGCGTGAGATGTCATGAAGCAAGTGAGCAAGACATGAAGACAAAAACAAAAGGATTTAACCATTTAAATCTAAACATGATTCATAGTTGTCATTGTCAAAACTAGGGTTCCAACAATCTCCCCCTTTTCCAACAATCTCCCACTTTTTGATTGTGACAACTATGAGTCATGTATGATTAAGGCCAGTAACAACAACAAAAAGACATTTATTCAATACTCGACATTCAAACAGCTATATTAGCAAACAATGTTAGTGTAAAAAGTAAGAGTAATGCTTCTGTGAGTATTACGAAAACAAACATTAGTGTTTGAATGTACATCTCTTTTCACAAAGATTTGAAATCCATGGTTTGCCATTTCACTCAATATGGTCTTGCTCTTGTACTCAGCTTGTACTCAGCAACAATTTATGAGGTCCTCTTCATACATGATGGTTTCTTCTCCCCCTTTGTCATTATCAAAATGGGGAAATTGGAGAGACTAGTGAGCTCGGTAGCTCCCCCTGTCTCTTGCAGAATATGCTGAACTGGAGGCAGAGGTAGGAAATCTATTCATTAAGGAGGTATGAAAATCTCTAATGGAATCGGCTAGTCTATCAAGTTTGCGATGCAAGGTGTTCCCCAGCCATTCCACTAGTGAGGTAACTGACTCTCGATTATTGAGCACTTGGGAAACAGTCTCTGACAAAGTTTGTAACTCAGATTGGACTACTTCAAACTTTCTGTGGATTTCTGGCTGACTGGATGCTATCTTGCTTATTGTCACCTTCAGCAGTTCAAATTCAATTTTTAGATCAAATGTATGGCTGAGAATTTGACCCATATTGTTGAGCATGGATATTTGGGTATCTTGAATTTTACTAACCATGTCACCTATTCGAGTGTTGATGCGCATAAGGGATTCTAGAATTGCTCTTACAGTCTCATCTGTCCTTCGCTTAGCAGTCAAAAATTCTATCCCTTGACGCTTCACAACTTTTTCCAAATGCTCCATTCGGCTCTCTATTCTATCTAGTTGAACAGTCCTGAACAAGAATTGTTTGTTCATCAAAGCATTCTGATTTAGAACAGTCTCTGTCAGCTTAGACAACATCTGAGCTAGATTTTATTCAGCATTTGTTCCACGTGTACTAGAAGTAGAAGCACCAGAATCTGGCAGCTCAGTGAAGTAATCATAATGCTGTTCAGATGGTGGAGGCGGTGGAATACCAAGACTGATTAGCTCCCCAAGGTGTGGACCATACTTAGGAGCCTGAGAGAAAGACATCCTATGGTGAGGGGCATGTCCCATGCCATAGTCTTGAGATACTTCCTCAGGTGCCCCTGGAGCTACACCATTTGGTTGCTCATGTTGGGCTTCTGTGGCAGGTGGTTGAGCACCTTGTTGATCATTTTCTTGTTCGTTGACCAAAGATTCAGCTGTTTCTTCATAAATCATTTCAGCAGCTTCTCTCATAACTTCGTCGACCAATTTACTCACTTCTTCTTCTTCTATCATGACTTCCTTTTCTCTGTCACTATTTAGTTCTTCTGTTGGAGCCTCTTCCCGAGCCAGCTCTGCTTGGTCAGTGATTGGTCTTTTCTGTGACTGTTGACCAAAATCATCAAATATCTCATGACTATTGTGGTCTAATTTCTGAATGATATCCTTATTTTGGACATTTTGTAAGACTGTTTCATGAACCTGAGATGTCTCAGGTGCAGTAGCTGGAGTTGGGTTCTGTCCAAGTTCTTGCTCATCTAAATTTTCACTGTGAATCAAATCAAGGATGTGAGTTTCTTTTGATGAGGCTTGTGCGGGCTGTTCAGATACTGACTCAGCCTGGGTTTCTGTATCCATTTCCAAAAGAGTATCCTTTGTGACAAGAGTACTCGTTCGTTTAGTTTCTTTCCTCCTCATGAATGTATTAATGAAAATCATGTTATAAATGTTTATCTTGGGGATTGCTGACACAACTTTACCATCCAGAGAAATGTTTTCCTCTTGGAAGATTGTAGTTGACTGAGCAGCAAAGGGAGAATATCTTCTTGATTCCTTACACGTTCCCATTAACTGAATCATCACATGAGGTAGACATATTCTGATTTTCTTCAGCAAGCAGTAAAGAATAAACCTTTGGGAATCTGTCAGTCTACCTCTTCCTCACACTTGTGGAGTAATCATGGAGGTGAGAATGTGATGGAGTAGTCTCTTTGGTTCAGACAATTTGTTGGTGTTATAATGACCGAGCTTGGTCTGCTGCTTATCATGGAAGTTTCTGGGTAAGCCAGTGATGAGGGCATAAGCATCATGTAGATTAAACGTGAACTATCCTTCAATTTCTCCGTCTAAGGGAATTCTTAGAGTTCTATGAAGGTACTGTCTAGAGAGCTCTATGACATTTCCTTGGACCAGAGAAGAGATTGTGAAATTAACAGCATCATACCTCAGGTTGCTGTAGAATTCTACTACCAGACTAGGGCAATACACCTTGTGAATGCTCATAAACTCCATCCATTGCTGGAATTCAAACAGCTCAAATACCTCAGGGAACTCGGAGGTCATCTCTAGATCAACAAAATCAATATACCATGGGGGTATAATCTTTTCGGCTTCCAACATCAGCACATGTTTCTCTATAGACTTTGTAGATGAATCTCCCTTTCTCGAGGTAGAAGCTGCTTTCTTCTGTCTTTTCGTACCTTAAGGTTGTGCAGCGGCCACCGTAGACATAGCATCTTCCTGCTGCTGCTGCTTCACTGCCTTCCTCTTCCCTTTGCTCACAGGTGATGAAGTAGACATAGCGGCAAGGATGGAGGTGAGGCGAAATGTGAAAGCCGAGAGGGTGATAGAGAAGAATTGGAGACGTGAAGGGTAGCAGGTTGTGCACGCGGGAAGAAGGCACGGAGCGGGAGGACGCTTCAGCTTCGAAAGAAAGGGTAATAATGTAAAGAGAAAGATAGGGTTTTGTATATAAGGGAATACTACCGACTTTACCAATCTTCAGTAGGTAATACCCAAAATACCCTTTCCTTCAAATAAGTGCCTTTCTTCGTAGAGGAGCTATTTACTGAATATGAGATTATATCTCACAGAATAGTTCTTTACAAAAACTTTTATGAATTGTAATCAACGAAAGTAAAACAGCTTATTCAGGGAAACAACTCAGTCATTAAGGTCAATAATCTTACGATCCCTTTCATTAGCCAACAACTGATTGAAGAACCCAATTTTATATTTTTCTTAAGTCTGTAGATATTAACTGAAAGAAAACCTTGGGTCAACCATGAACATAATTCATTTCTCCTTTCTCTCTCCCCTTTTTCTTTACTATATTTTTTTTTTAAAAAAAGGAACTTCTGATGAGTATTCCAGTATAATTGCACCTTTTTACACAAGGAGACATGTCTATCAAACACCAGAGACCCTGGTTACTCAGTGCAATTCACTTTCGTACTTCACATGATGAACAGAGTTAGCATTAGTTATCATGACATAACCCCTGAATATCTTTGAAACAGATGGTCAGTTTCTCAAATGTCATGCCATTGCTCTGCCAAAAAAAATTCTTTCATCATTTTATATAATGGCGTATTCCCAATTTTATCAGAGGAATCTCTTAACAGGATATTAAAACAATATAAGCCTTAGGTTTCCAACAGATTGGCTTATTACTCAAGATTTTCAGATGACAGACCATTTTCAGAGAAGTTTCCAATTTGGACTGTTCCAAGAGCATTGAAAAACATTCATAATTATTTGTGAGAACTATTCAGATATGATCTAATGTTCATACATAATAAATTTCATCTCAGCTTAGATCAACAAGATGTTTTTAGTTCAGAGTGATCTGGGCATTTACTTATTGAAGAGGGTAAGGGTGACAGTATAAATATATATACTACTCCCCCTGACTTGAACAACCAGAATCAATTAGAAGATAGAGAGTGATAGGAGCTATAGACCAATGGCAGGTGGTGAGGATGAAAGCCATACGTGAGCAAGGTGAGAGCATTTCCAAAGAGCACAGCTTGGACGGCCATCAACCCACCAGTACTTCTCTCATTAAATAAGTCATCATCCATCCTTCAGATAATCTTCTCAAACAAACTTCAGCTTAAACCAGTGATAGACCCGGCAACAGAATTTTCAAAAACATCTGATACCACAAACGGATTCTCACTAGAGCAATGTACAGCCTCTCAAGATTTTAAACATCCACTAGGCCACAACTAGCTTGCTTAACCAATACCAGTGACACTCCACTAGAAGAGTCGGCAGCTCATAGTAATTCAACCATTTTAGCTCAATCAGCAGAAGAGATACCCAATCTCACGTTCTCTTTTTCAAATGAGTATACCTCTAATAACCAGCTACCTTAGATAAGCTCAGCACCACCTTTGGGTGAGCAGAGATTTCCATCAAACATTATTGTTCTTGTTCTTCTTAAAGCTCACAGAAGTTTTTACTCTAAATGATTATATTAAACTTCATGCACAAATCCTAATCATTCAGCATGATCACTTTCAGCATGAGAATCACCATCTAGTATTCATTACAAGATTGCACCCTCCTAATAACATGAATTGATGACATGGCATGGATCATAAAAGAGGGATAGGAATCATGCAGGTAGTTGTAACTGAAAATACACAACTGTGAACTAGAGAAGAAATTAAATTCAACTAACCTTTGTGTGCCTTGACTTTATTTTCCCTTTATTTCCTTCTTCAAGGCACCCCTGCAAAGAGAGATCAATTTGCAAATTTTGGGACCCAAAAATTCTTGGGTCTTCTTAGTTGAGTGACACCTCTATCTGATGCACTCCAAGATTTCCAAGTTTTTGTGTTTTCAAGTTCCAAATCATGGCATTTATTCATGATATGACCTATTCTCCCACAATAATAGCAATGAGTAGTAGTGTTCACATTTTTCTTGGCAGGGTATTCATTAAATCTTTGTGGGTGAACTTTCGTTGAGATAGTTCTGCCATGTAAATTGTTACCTCTTTTTGCATGCCAGCATTCAGAGGCTCGATGGCCAAACTTATCACACTCAAAACATGCGGGTATTTTTCTGTTACTAGCAGTTTTGTTCATAAGAACAATCTCAGGTTTTGACCTTCTTTTTCCTCCCCGGGCATGCCAGCAGTGAGCTGCAACATGACCCAGCTTCCCACATTGGAAGCACTGGATTTTCTTCTTCCCCCTAATAGTATGGGGTTTTTCATGAACCATCTTAGTATTCAATTCATCTTGAACCATTATTCTACACTCATGCATATGATGACCTGTTATGCCACAGTAATGGCATGAAGTATTATTGATGTGTGCATGTGATTGGATTGAGAGTTGCTTTGTTTCATGCACCATATCATAAATTCTACCACATTCAGAAAAAACTTTAACAGCAATGGGTGAGAATTTGGTTTTCATTTTGCTTCCAACCTTTTTCTGATTTCTTTCATTTTTAAGTTTTTTGCCTGTTCTTCACCTCTTTTGCCGTGAACTGAAATACAGATAAAGTGGAAGGTTTTTCTTGTTCTAAACTTTTAACGAAGATAGTTTTCAATTTATTTCCATCAACCTTCTTCATTATAGGATTGTAACCGAGTCCCTCCTTCTGACAATTCACATTAGCTCCAAGCAGCTTGTCCAAATTATCTTTTCCCTTAACAAACTTTGACAATGAATTCCTTAGATCTTCAATTTCAGTTTGCAAGAAGGCAATGTGGTCTTCACAGGAAATAACTTGATTTTACAAATTATCATTTAGACTTTTTAGAGTCTCATTCTCCTGTGTTAACTTCATTTCTATGTTTACTTCTTTTTCCTCCAAGATTGATTTTCCTCTTTCAAGAGCTAGCCATTTTTCAGAAAGGACCGTATTCAGAACCATCAGCTTTTTATTCTGTTCCTTCAAGTGGCTATTTTCTTCAATCAATTTATCATGAAATTTATCATTTTCCTTCTTCTGAGCCAGCAAGGAGTCGTTTTCTTCTTTCAATGAAGTGATTAAATTTTTCTGCATATTGTCGTCAGAATCTAGATCTTCAATTAATTCCTTCAAGAATGCACATTCCTTACACGAATCTACATTTTCAGCCGAATTGATTTTCAGATTCTCATTCTCAAATTTTAGTGTGTCTAGCTCTCTCTTCAATTTCCTTTTCTCAGATTTTACTCTATCATACTTGATCAACATGTGTTCATTCAAGTCTACCAGATCTTCAAAGGAGAGGTTGACAATGTCAGAGTTTACCTGTGATGACGTTTCTTCAGCTTGAACCAGATCTTCATCTGAAGCCATGAGGCATTTCACTTGTCCCTGTTCCTGCTGGATGCTATCATGTCGAGCACTTCAAAGGCACTGCTACAATTGACAATGCACGAGAATTTGTCAATATTTATCGACCCTTTTACTAGGTCCAGGGCTCTCTGATTCTCGGAGAATTTCAGTCTGTCTGAAGCTTTCCATAAGGATCTAACCTTTGGAACTTCATAAGGGCTGTGTGCAATAATTATCCACATATCAGGATTAATCTGCATCACATGTTTTCCTGAACTGGTTAAGCCATTTATAAAAGTCTAAACCATCATATTTCGAAAGATCAACAGTCGAAGACATCCTCAGATCAAATCACAGAATCAAATGCAGGACATTTCAAAAACAAAAAGAGAAGAGACACCAACAACGTACTAAAGCCGAATCTGCAGGTGGTTAGATCTTTAGTGCAGAAACCGCTCTGATACCAATTGATGGGGTGCGAGACGTGATAGAAATAGATCCAGAGGGGGGTGAATGGATCTTTTTATCAATTTTGATCAATTTAAGATTTGAACGACGTGAGAAATGCAAATTCAATAGACAAACTGTCAAGCATCAGAGATGCGTACTCAATCGATCACCACAGTTGGATTACGGTCCTAGTATGCACCTGGCGAAAAGCGATCAACAAACCAAACCATAAAGGACAAAAGGATTTTTTAGGTGGTTCGGTCCTCCAGACATACATCCACCCCACACTCAAACCTAAATGTGGATTCTGCTGCCAAACAGCTTGCAGAACGCTGGGCTTCACAGCTTGCCTACATCAGCTGGGCAACACAGCTTGCCATCCGCTGATACACAGCTTCGCTGGGCCTTACAGCTTGCCGACCAGAGGAACACATCCTCTGCTACCGCTGACCAATAGCTTGAGCAAATGACAAATGAGAAAAGAGAAACAAAAGACGAGGACACACAGCAACTGAAAGCTACAAGCTATAAAAACATGATGTGGCTCGCATGGAGCTGACTGGATTGGATTTGATCCAGATTCCAGTGAAGACAGATCTTCTGATGAAGCTTCTTTTCTTCTTTACGAACTCTCTCTCTCTCTCTCCCTCTCCTTTTCTTCTCTACTGCTCTTCTTTCTTCTTCTACTCACTAGATCGTGCAGGCTCTCCACTTCTCCTTCTGCTCTGCTCTCACAGTCCCTTTTTTTTTGTTCTCTCTATTCTTTTCTTCTGCTCATCATTCATTTTTCTTTTTGTTTTCTTTTAACCCTTTCTATCTTCGATCTGCATCTTCTTATATTCTCTCATAGGGCGTGTGGAGGAAGAACTCCCGCCCTTGCTTCCAGAAGACTCTCAGCCACGTGTCACGATCTAAGCGTTGTAGCTTTCCACGTTGCACTCATTTGAAGGTCGATCCGCCTTGGATCACATGTCCCTCCTCCGAGGGAAGCTCTGTCAGAAAACACAAGGCCCTTAATCAAGCGCTTAGCATAGTATGCACTGTTATGTTCAAACATAGAATGCACTGAGTTGAGATGTTCATGTCAAAATGAGGTATTGACTTACACACCAGCTTGACACCATATGCACAGACATGGATCCAAGAGGCACAAGAAGAAGACTTTGTACCGAGTCAAAGAAAGGATCAAAGATATGCACAGACTCTTAAAACAACTGTGTAATACAGTTGATGCACCAAGTTGGATTTGCGAGAATTGCACCGAGATGAGAGCAAAGAATCATACGAACAAAAACGGATGCAAGACAGACCTTGCACCTAGTCTGAAAGATGAAACGCGCAAGCAATATATGCACGTACCTTAATGTGTATGTTACAATGAAATGCACTGAAATGCACTGATATGCACTGAGCCATTTTATGTCTAAACACGTAATGCACCGAGATGAAAACGGGGCTATGGTGTACGTGAGTGAGGCATAAACTTCCACATAATGCACGGAGATGGAAACCGGGCTACGGTGTACATGAGTGAGGCATAAACTTCCACGTAATGCACCGAGATGGAAACCGGGGTACGGTGTACGTGAGTGAGGCATAAACTTGCACGGAGGCATGTGCTTAGGCGTGAGATTTCATGAAGCAAGTGAGCAAGACATGAAGACAAAAGTAAAAGGATTTAACCATTTAAATCTAAACATGATTCATAGTTGTCATTGTCAAAACTAGGGTTCCAACAATCTCCCCTTTTTCCAACATGCTCATATGCTACCAAGGTATGTGCTTATCCTGTCATACGTTGCCTAAAGCCTGTGCATGTTTTTATAATACTTGTTATTGAGTCTGTGCACATCTTATGATAATGGTTATAAGGTCGGTGCACACTTTAGCTCGATGAAAACAAGGTCCGTGCACATTAGTTCATATGCTTTATTAAGTCTGTGCAACATTCATACCTGTCTGACTATCATATGTTTTGACATATTAACAGGACAACTGCTCATGATAGTTAAGAAGGGCACGTGATCCAAGGCGGATGTCCCTGAAAGAATTCGCCACGTGGATTCTCTTTTATCTAGACTTTGACGCGTGGTTAAGATATTCCTGAAACTTCTTGGAGGGAGTGTTCCCTCCACACGCCCAGTGCATGAGCTAGTGGGTCCTAGGCTAAAGCCATATAAAATCCCTCTCCTGTGATCAAAGAAGAAAGTGAACTTGGAATGAATAAAAAAGATGAGAAGAAGAGTAGAGTTGAAGAGAGGAAGAGCAGAGCGTGAAAGAAAAAGAATCAGAAGAAGAGGAAGAGATTAAGAGGTTGAGAAAGAGGTAGAGAAAGAAAATGAGAGTGAGGAGTTCGTGAGTGTGAAGCCATTGTTGAAAATTTGTCTTCCTGGCATTTGGATCAGATCCAAGCAAGACTTGCTCCTGCGAGAGCTACATTATGTGTTTCATTTCCAGCTTTCCGTTGCTGTGGTTTTGCTTCATATTTTCCTTTGTTCTTTTTGTTTATCTTTGAACTTCAAGCTGTGAGTCAGCAGAGCAAGCTGTGATGCTTAGCAGGTAAGGTGGTTACCTTGGACAGCAAGCTGTGATGCTTAGCGGATGGCAACCTGTGAGGGCCAGCTGATGTAGGCAAGCTGTGATGCCCAACCGTTCAAGCTGTGAGTCAGCAGGAATCCACACTCGGGTTGAGTGTGGGGTGGACGTAGGTCTGGAAGACCGAACCACCTAAAAATCTTCTGAGTGCTGTAGTTTGTTTGTCTAGTTTGATTCCGCTAGATGCATGCTTAGGATCATGTTCCTTAAGTCATCAATCTACTATTTAGTAACTACTTCAGTTCACTAAGTGAATCTGTTTAATTCCACAACAGTTCACTTGTTATAGTTTTAATTGGGAAATTTTAATATGGAAGATTCATTCACCCACCTCTGAATCTGGGCCTAGCACCCCAACAATTGGTATCATAGCGGGTCTTTGACTTACCAGATCCAACGATCTGCAGAGTATCCTACTGTGTTTGATGCATTGCTCATCTATTGCTCTTCAGAGAATCACTTTGAATCTGTGCGTTGCTGTGCTGATTTGGTGCTTTGTTTTTGCAATAGTCTTAGTTTGGTGCATTTCTCATATATTATCTTTAGATCTATATCTGGTCAGTCATTTTTCGATGGCTCATCCGCCGATCTTTAGTGGTAATGATTTTGATCTATGGCTAAAGAATTTTAATCGATATGTAAGATCAACTGATCCCGATCTATGGAAAGTAATTGTTCACGGTCCACATAAATTATCGAAAGATAAATCTAAATGGACTGATAAGGATAGATTAAAAGATTCTGAAAATGCTAAAGCGTTAGATCTGATGAAGGCATCTATTGATAGAGCCTTAATTTCATGTGTTTCATCCTATAGGTCTACCAAGGAGATTCTGGAAAAATTGAAGCTTACCAGGAACTGCAACATATGCCTGATGGTTGAAAATGATTGACGGCCAAAAGAAGATGAAGATGAGGTACCTTCTGAATTTGACAATTATACTGTGGATGATTGGATTGGAGCGTACAATGATTTGCTTGATTCTTACGAACAGTTGAGAAAACAAAATTAAAGGTTGAAAAAGAAAATTGATCAGAACAATACTAACTCATCTTATGAAAATTGCTTGAATCTGAAACAATCGTATGATACTTGTCTATGTGATATTCTTAGGCTCAAAGAACAAATCTCCTGGCTGAAAAATGAGAATAATGAATTTGTTGTTAAGATTTTTGAACTAGAGAATAAACTGAATTCAATGAATGATGATCATATTGAAGATGAAGAATTGAGAGCTGAACTCAAAATGAAATTATAGGAATTGAACAAGGTGAAATCTGAATTTAATAGATTAAAATCTAAGAATGACAGTCTTAGAAATAAATCTCTTGAAGCAGAAAACACATGCTCAAAAGAAGAAAATGATGAATGCGTGTTTCTAAAAGAAGTGATTGAAGATCTTTATTCTGAGGTTGATATGCTGAAGAATTTGAATGCATCCTTGAAAGATGAAAATCAAGAATGTCTGAACAAGATTTCTAAATTGGAAGATCAGCTGAATGCTAAAAATGATGAACATTTATTGAAATTGCAAGAGTTGAATAAGGTTAATTCTAAAGTGGACAAATTGAAACTTGAGAATGCTGAACTTCAGAAGAATAATGAAAACTTTGTAGCTAGACTAAAAGAATTCAAGGAGGAAGCTTCACATACTTGCTCTGTAAAGTCAGCTTGCAGTAGATGCCATCTACTAAAGGAACGTAATGAAGGTCTCTACCATGAAAATGAATGGCAGAGAAAATTGATTGCCTCTCTCAAAGAAGAAAACAAAGATTTGTTGGATAAGAAACTTGAATTTGAACAAAGAGAAGAGAAACTGATTGAAAGACTGGACTTAATATCCAGTAGTGAAAATGCAATGAAGAAATTGAGAAGTTGATTGAGGAGAATAAAGATCTGAAAGAACAAAACAAGAAACACATGGCCCTAAATGTTGTTATTTCAGAGAGGCTTCTGGCTATCGAGAAAGAAAGATCTGCTAATAAGGAATTTCAATCTAATAAGTTTGAGGAGGAAAACATTGAATTGAAAGCCAAAATTAAAAAATTAAAACTGTTAAACACTGCTATGTCCGAAAAGCTTTTCACATTAGAAAAAGGAAAATATGCCTGCATCGAAGAATCTGAAAAACTGAGCAAGCTAGAACAAGATGTTGAGAAATATAAAACTACAAACAAGGTGCTGAGTGAATGTGTTAATTACAGTGACTAAGAGATTGCTAGTTATGAGATACATATTGCATCTCTAGAAAATAAAATTCATGATTTATAAAACTCTCTGTCAAAGTTTGTTAATGGTCAAGAAAGCTTGGATAAGTTTGTTGTGTGGTGGATAGCGGATCTAGAGGGGAGGGGTGAATAGATCAGCTCCACTTTTCACAATGCGGCCCTCTAAACAGCTAGTTAAAATGAATTACAGCGGAATAGAAACTAGCTTCCAAGAATGCTATGATTCACTTAGCAAGATAAGCAATATATATAATAATTCGATCCTAAGCATGCATCTAGAACGAATCAATCACACAAGCAAACCACACTAGACCGGATTTTTAAGGTGGTTCGGACTGAATCCTCAGCCCTACGTCCACCCCTCACCAAAACCCGGTGAGGCTTCACTTGTGCAGCGCACAGAACCGCAAATCGGAAACCACCGATTGCCTTCCTACTCACCACCTGGTAGGGACGTCAACCGCAAATTGGAACACCCTCCAATTGCCTTCCTACTAACCACCGGTAGGGATGAATCACACTTTCAATGTTTAAACAATAATGAAAATGAAACAAATGTGAATGAACTAAAACAAGAGATTGAGTTATGAGTGAAAATGAATTGGCCCTTGTATGGAATGTTGATCAGCAACAAGGCTCCTCTTGGCTTTAACTCAATCTTCTTGATTCACCCTTGATTGGATGAATGTTCTTCACGGAGTACTGTTCACGTGAACAGTACCTCTTCCTTCAATTCTTCTCTCTTGATCTTCTCTTTGAATTTCTTTGAATGAGTGAAGGAGATGATGAAGCTACCTTGAATCTTGATTGCTTTTTTAGCTTCTAGGAGTTTGAATGCTTGAAATATCACCTTGGATGAGCTTGAAAGAACTTGAATGGATGAAGATGATTTCCTTTGAAGAACTTGAATCAAACCGGCTTCCTTGGATCACTTTGATAGCCTTGCTTTGATGTAATCTTCCTTGAGGTTTGCTGGCTTTGATTTGAGCTTGATTCCCCTTTGATTGGATGAAGAACTCCTTCACAAACTACTGTTCACGTGAACAGTAGCTCGTCTCCAAGCTCTCTTGCAACCTCCCTTGCAGCCACCCTTGTAACCCTCTTGAAGCATTAGGGTTTCTAACCCTCTTACAAGAGTTTTATAGACCTTGAATGGTCTATGGACACCCCCTAGACCAGATCCACAATTTGTGGGGGATTAGGTGTCTTTAGGATTAAACAAATCAAGGTTGAATGGCCTTTTTCGAAGTTGGAAACAAAGTCAACAATGAACGCTCGAGGCTGGCGGTCGACCTACAGCTTCTGGCGGTCGACCTGTACTGAGAAATATGCAAACGGGCAATCCCTGGGATTTTCGGTCGACCTACACTGGCTGGCGGTCGACCTGCAGCTGACAGACTGTAGTCGGGGAGATCCCTGGCTGGGGCTGTCGACCGCCCCTGTGCTGGCGGTCGACCGCCAGCTGGGCAGAACCCGGCTTGCCCGGGTCGGTCCTTTTTCTGTTCTAGCTCCGTCGCTTGACCTCTTTAGCATCCCGTTCATGTTCGTGACTTCATCCTTGTTGGTCTAGAACGTATCAACTCAGTCTTTAGCCTTGGATTCTCTTGGTTATACGTCTTCATGCATTGACCTTGGATTAGTGACTAGCCAAGTATGAAATGTCGACTTTTGCCTGTACAAGTGATGAGATTTGTATCCTTGCTTGGGCGCGATCAATGAGCGTTCACTTTTGCCATTGCCAGTTGATTCCTTGTGCATTCATTGGTATATCTGTCATGAATGAACCATCCCGTATGTCAGTCACATAAGAGTAAAAAAAACAACAATGACTAATAGTGTTTAGCGATTATCAAAACCAAGAATACCACAGAATGCATTTGACTATAGAATGATGTCTAAGGACGCAAATGACCTCAGGGACACAACATTCTCCCCCTTTTTGATGATGGCAACACTGTGAGTCATTATATAGCAGAGATATCCAATATGGCAAAGTGGATGACATATGCAACCTATGCAGCTCAAGATCCATGATTGTAAAATATGGGAATGCGGATTTATATGCACGGATGATCAAAGCATGTGAATGCTATATGGGAATGCTATAATGATCAAAGCATGTGAATGCTATATGGGAATGCTAGGCATAATGTGATATGGGAATGCTATGATGATCAGATGAAATAGATGAAGGCTCTCCCCCTCAACAAGGACTCCTATGTCCACAACCTCAACAAGGACTTACAACAAGAATTCTCCCCCTTTGCCAACAGCAAAAAGGAGCAATAAAGTGAAATATCTGTGAGACCAGAGCGGAAAGGAGTGAGGAGCAAGCCATTATATGCAAACCTGAAGCGGATTGTGAGCAACATATATGGTTCAAAGCTAATGAAATCCGAATTCATCAACAGAGTTCGAAAAGTAGCTACATCCAAGATTTAATAGAAATGAACCAAAAAGACATATCATGGCAGTGCTTAACCGTCCCTTGTCTTATATATCCATATTCAATAACTAGAAAGGGAATAACATAAGAACTCGTATTGAGGCTAAACAATCATGACTAGAGCATGGAATTGTATGATTGAGGCAAGAGGTTTCATATTTTGATTTTCAATATCTGTAGTATATGAAGGCACATTACTCATATTTTACGAGCAGTCAAGTCTAGTACATGCCTCCTAGCCGTAAGAATACACGTTGTTTAGACGCCAGTATCCCTAGGTATTTGGCAAGACTGACTGTAATGCTGCAGAATGAACAGAGATAGCAGAGTCGCGTCATGACATATCCGAACTCATTTCTATGATGAGAAGATATATTTCTCAGCAATTATGCTAGTGCTCTGCCTAGAGTCCAAAATAACTAAGACAGAGATAATAGAGGCACATCATGACATATCATTCGTCACTTGATGTGATGACGTGACATATTTCTCCGTGCAACAATATCATTGCTCTGCAGATAGATTTTCAAGAAGTCCAGCTCATCAAGATGTTTAAAAATAATACTAAGCTCTAGAGTATCACCAAGATTGTCAGGAAATCTGGATTTTCAGATATTAGGATAGTCATTCAAAGCATAATATGCAATCTTTAGTTAAGGTCTATTAAAACCATAGAACATAGATGATTTCAAAATGAATATTTCAGAGCTGCAAGGAAATCATTAAATCTGAACCATTTTCATTGATTGGACAATCATGAGGGCATATAATAGAAAGCTCTTACACCATATATTTGACAATCTCAGGACCTCAAACCAGACTATAAGCCAAGAGGTAGATTGTAAGAGGTTAAGAGAATCAGCAAAACTCCCCCTAAAGATATGCAATGGATGCGCGAAGGAGTTATGTTTGCAATCAAGTTGAATGACAAATGAGGTTGGCCTAGTCACTCATGAAGGTGCCAGAAATGAAATGTATGACCCAACCCATGATTGTACACTTATTAAATGCAACAGAATGAAGATGAAGTATATGCATGAATGCTACACAAGGACAACTCCCCCTTTGATGAGGGCATCCCTTGCCCCTCCACATTTTCTCCGGACTCGGATTGTTCGTCGACAAGCGCCATTATGTTAGTCATGTATTTTTGAGTCTAGTCATGTAATCTTCACATTTTATTTGAGTCAATATCATGTAATTTTCCCTTTATTTGAGTCATGTACCTAGGTTAGTGAGTCATTTTCCTAAGTAGTGTGTCATTAGGTTGGTTTGTTAGGCTAGTGGGCCCAATTCATTGGGCTTGGCCCAAGGGCACCCCTATCCCTTCGATTATTTGTCATTGAGTCAAATGTCAGGGACTTTTATAGAAATGTGGGTTGCCTATATATAGGACCCCATTCCCCTCATTTTGAAGTAATGAACAATTGAATGAAAATTGAAATCCACTTCCAAATCCCACTAGATCTCTCTCTCTCTCACTCTCTCTCTCTCTAAGGGGTCCCCCCCCTCTCTCTCTCCCTCCACCCCAATTTTCGGAATTTTCTCTCTCCTCCCCATTCACCTCTCATTAAGACCTCTCCCCTTCCCCATACACCCATTTAACTCCCCCCCAACCCAAGGTGGCATCCTCCAATCCACACCCCACCTCCCAACCCCCAACTACCCAACACCACTTCCTAAGCACCCCTTCCTCTCCCCAAGGTTGAAGGGGCTCTTCCCTAAGCCTAAATTCAAATTTCCCTCTCCCTAGGGCAGTGCCCTTCCATCTCCCCACCTCCCAAACCACCCAAAGTCGCAGCCCCCCTTCCCCATACCAGCCAAGTTCACCCTCCACCTCTTACTCTCTTGGCCATCCCCTTCCCCACCCCCTCATCTTCTTCTCATTCAGCCTCTGTTTCAGGTAGCAGAGTTGCAGCGACTTGCAGAGGCAGCCACGACCGTCTCTCAAAGATTCAGGTGGCAAGGCCTACATTTCTAGAATTGTCATCGAGATAGCTTTCCAACGGTGGTGGTATCGCCAGCTTCCGAGTTCGGAGCTGTCCGGAGGAGCGTCATCTTCAATGACTGCACAATCTGTCCCAAACTGAAGACCAGAGCGATCTTGGAAGCTGTTCTGCGGTCAACCTTGGAGGAATTCAAGCACACTTCCTTCTAAAAAATTCTTCTTCGTCTAGTCCTCCATCAGTAGCAGAAAGAATGACACCAATCGCCTGCCCGAGCTATTTGTTCTGAATTATTTCGTCGGAGTGTGCAGTCTGCCACCAGTGGACTCAAGTTTGACCTATCTTCATTTATCTGGCCACCATTCTCATCTCCGACCTCGGATTGTTTCCCCGTCAACTTCTGCTCGAAGCTACTCCGGCCATGATCGCGTCACCGCCAGTTTTGTTCAATTTGAAGTTCAGAAGCGACCGCAGCGCCTTCTGCAATCTACTGCATCCGTTCTGCATCAGTCCAAAGCAGAGTGTTACTGTCCTGCTCCAGTCGCTGGTCCGATCATCCCTGAGGTCCCGAGCTTCCCAAAAAATTCAGGCATCATCCTCTGTCAGTTGGGAAACTTTTGGCGCAGGATTCGTCAAGATCTGAGCTCTGTGGAATTTGTGGCAGTGACATCACCGGCCCCCTGTCCAACAATTCTGAAGGTTGGCAGAACCGGCGAGGATCGGCAAATCGGGTTTCCTTAGCATAAGTCCCCACCCTGCTTGGCCGGCTGAAGGCCCCTCCCTGCGTGGAGGTAGTATTGGATGTAATAAGATTAATCTCCACCCCAAGATCACCCCTCCTGCGAGAGGTGTAGTGGTGTAATCTTTCCATTTCAGGTTGAAGCGACACCGACGCGGCGTGCAGGTGCATACCCTCGCCTACCCGCTCGCCCCCGTCTCCGGCCGGAGTCGGCATCTTCACGCCGGCTAGGTGAGCTCCTGAACATCTCTCATTGCTGTAATGGACTTGCTTAGCTTAGTATTGCTATAGTTACTCCGTCGGCGGTAAGAGAGTGTCTGATTTTAAATTGCTACCCAAATTGAGTGACCACCGCGGGCGAGTTGTGAGAGCATCCACTTAACCCACACCCTTGGTGTGTTGGCCGCCCATGATTTGGGCATCCTAGGCCCATTTGGGGTTCTCCCCAAGCTAGCCAACCATTGGAGCCTCAAGGTCCTGCCTCGGACCCTCTCCAACATCGCCTAGTCGCCATCGGGCACTAGTGTGCACCATACGGGTGAGCTCGCTAGTGTGAGTCCGCTGCTCAAACTTGAATGCTTACAAAATAGGTCCATAGGTGGTGTCACATCACCCTTACTATATGGCCTAGATGCGACATTGACGCATGGTACTTGGCGGAGGTGAAACCTCACGTATATTGAGTGCTTCATGACAAGCATAACTTGCCCTTCCATACATCAACATTTGATATACCATGGCCATGCGAGAATGATGCTACACAAACCATACAATGCATTATGAACATGAACTCAATTCATTATTATGCAACTACATGCAATGCGACACCATATGTAAAAAGACATATTGACATATAAATAATGCATGAATGTAAAACACACAACTAATTGAACAGGATTATCAATTCAAATTCTTATTGGCCTGAGGTCGGCAAAGACCAAGCTCCCTTCTTAGTGTTGAAAACCTATCATTACACAATGGCTTGGTAAAGATATCAGCAATCTGATTCAATGTATCAACAAAATACAGTTCAAAGTTTTTTTTACCGACCTCATCTCTAATGAAGTGATGCCTAATCTCAATATGCTTAGTCCTAGAGTGCTGGACTGGATTTTTCGCAAGATTGATAGCACTAGTGTTATCACACAGAATCGGGACACAACCAAGATCAACCAAGTAGTCTTGGAGTTGGTGTTTAATCCACAACACTTGGGTGCCACAGCTCCCCGCAGCAACATATTCTGCCTCCGCGGTTGAGAGGGCAACCGAGTGTTGTTTCTTGGAGGCCCAAGAAACTAAACACCCGCCTAGAAACTGGCAATAGCCACTAGTACTCTTACGATCTAGCTTGCATCCAGCGTAATCCGCATCAGAATAAGATATAAGAGATAACTCACATGATGACGGATACCACAATCCCAAATCTTGAGTGCCGGCAAGATATCGAAGGATACGTGTGACGGCAGTCAAATGGGATTCTCTAGGACTAGCTTGAAATCTAGCACAAAGGCAAACACTAAACTGGATATCTGGTCGGGATGCAGTCAAGTAAAGCAAAGAGCCAATCATACCTCTATAGACCTTTGCATCCACCAATTTACCATTTTCATCCGAATCTAGTGAAGTTGAGGTGCTCATAGGAGTTGCAATGATTTTACTGTTTGCCATGTCAAATCTTTCCAATAGCTCTTTAATGTATTTGGCTTGACTTATGAAGCACCCATCGTCTCCTTGGTTGACCTGCAAACCGAGAAAGAATTGAAGTTCTCCCATTAGGCTCATCTCAAATTCGCTAGTCATGAGGTTAGCAAATTCCTCACACATTTCAGATTTTGTAGAACCAAACACAATATCATCAACATAAATTTGAACAATCAAGATGTTCTTACCTTGCTTCTTGGTGAAGAGTGTTTGATCTACCTTACCTCGTGTGTACCCTTTTTTAATGAGGAATGAGCTTAGCCTATCATACCAAGCTCTTGGTACTTGCTTAAGTCCATAAAGCGCCCTGTCTAGCTTGTATACAAAATCTGCATTGTTAGAGTTCTCAAAGCCAGGGGGCTGCTCAACATAGACTTCTTCTTTGATCAAGCCATTCAAGAAAGCACTTTTAACATCCATTTGATAAAGCTTTATTCTAAGGGAGTATGCAAAGGCAAGTAAAATTCTGATGGCTTCGAGTCTAGCAACTGGGGCGTAAGATTCATCAAAGTCGACCCCAAACTCTTGATTATACCCTTGAGCCACCAATCTAGCTTTGTTTCTGATTATCTTGCCTTCCTCACTTAATTTGTTCCTAAAAACCCATTTAGTGCCTATGACAGATTGTGATGATGGTCTAGGAACAAGATGCCAAACTTTGTTTCTTTCAAACTGGTTTAACTCTTCTTGCATGGAATTTATCCAGTTTTCATCTTTTAAAGCATCATCAATATTTTAGGGTTCATGCTGCGAGACAAGAGCAAGTTGATCTAATTCTTCCATAATTTTAAAATGTGACCTTATTCTAGGTGGGTCATTCAAGCTGCCAAGGATATTCTCCAAGGGATGATCCTTAAGAATTCTAATGTTTGTAGAATTGTTACCGTCTCCTAGAGCTTGATCCCTTGCATTGCTTGATTCAGCTAGGTCATCGTCTTCTTTTATTTCTTCTTGTGGAGAATCACTCTTGTCCTTCATGCATAGGAATTCCCCATCTTCATCATTTTTCCTGCAAGAGTTATCATTATTAGAATCATGATATTCATCAAAGGAAACATGGGGTGATTCTTCCACAGTTTGACTTTTAATGTTATAAATTCTATAAACCCTAGATCTATCAGAATATCCAAGAAATATACCTTCATCGCTCTTGGGCTCGAATTTATCTAAATCTCTTTTGTCATTATTGTGAATGAAGCATTTTGATCCAAAAACTTTCATATGATGCAGAGAGGGCATTTTACCTTTGAGCAACTCATAGGGAGTCTTTTTGGTGTGAGACCTTACCATTGATCGGTTGATATTGTAACACGCCGTATTTACCGCTTCGGCCCAAAATTTCCTTGGAAGTTGCCGTTCTACAAGCATTGTCCTCGCCATCTCTATGAGTGTTCGATTCCTTCTTTCAACAATCCCATTTTGCTCGGGGGTTCTTGGTGAAGAGAATCGGTGTGAAATACCTTCTGACCTACAAAGATTATAGAAATCAGTATTCTCAAATTCACCACCATGATCAGATTGAATCTTGGAAATCTTAAACTCACCGTCCTGCTTTATCTTCAAATAGAGTGCCTGAAACTCATTAAAAGTATCATTTTTGTGTGTGAGGAAGAAAACCCATGTGAACCTAGAGAAATCATCCACCAAGACATATCCATATTTTCTACCACTTAAACTAGCAGTTCTGGTTGGACCAAACAAGTCTATATGAATTAGCTCGAGTGGTTTGGAAGAGAAATATGAGGATCTAGCCTTGAAGGATTTTCTAGTTTGTTTACCAAGGGCACATGCATCACACAACTTATTTTCTTGTTTAAAAGATAATTCAGGCAAACCTTTCACCATTGAATGCTTTAACAATTTATGTAGAACATTGTAGCTAGCATGTCCTAGTCTACGATGCCATAACCATGCAAGTTCAGATTTTGGTGCAGCAAGACAAAGATTTGCATGAGCAGGATCATCTAAGTCAATCATGTAGACATTGTTGACTCTTTTACCAGAAAATTTTACCTTGTCAGATTTTGGTTCAAGGATTTTACATGCATGAGAGTCAAACAATACTTTATGACCTTTATCACACAATTGACTTATGCTAAGCAAGTTGTATTTCAATCCTTCAACTAACAAAAAATTTCCAATGGAGTTGGAGAGGTTCTTACCTACATTACCTGTTCCAATGATTTTTCCTTTGTTGTTTCCTCCAAATGTGACGTATCCTCCTTCCTTTTCCTCCAAGAGATAAAATTTTGATTTATCTCCCGTCATGTGTCTTGAACAGCCGCTATCAAGGTACCACCTGTTATGCATGGCTGCAAGACACTCCTGCACAAAGAATTAAGCAATGGGGTTTGGAACCCAGCAAAACTTGGGTCCCACCAACTTCTTCAAGTTTTCAAAACATGATACCATCTCTTTCGAAATCCAAACCTTTCTAGCATTCATGTTTTCTTTGCTTAATGCAGAAATTTTCTTTTCAACTTTGACATTCATTTTCTGTTTGGAGGTTCTTTGTTGAACTTTGTGAAAGTTTGATGAAGTTGGCTTCTTAACCCATTGTGGCCATTGGTTGTTCTTGGGTTGAAAGTAATTGTTTTGCCACCTATGGGATTGATGATCACAGAAATCACAATTACCCCACAAGTGAGGTGGTGTTGGCCTAAGTGATGGAGCACCCCAGTTATAGTGATACCTAGATGGCTGAGCAGGTAAAGGCCAAGAATGTGTTGACCTATGCTGCTGGGAAGATTGGCCTTTCTTAGGCTTTTGGGCCGTCTTCTTGGGGATTTTGGTGATTGCCTCTTCAATCTTTTCTTTCCCTTTCGCCTTTTGTTTTTGCTGGTTTTGTGTGGGAGTTGTGTTCGAGGTGGAGGCTTCGGAAGATGAAATGAATGTAACAGTTTTGAGCCCAATTGGCCTTTTGTTTGTTGGTTCAAAACCTAACCCTTCCTTGTTGAAGTTCATTCTAGTACCTAGTAATGCATCTAGGTTTTCTCTTCCATCCACAAACTTTTCTAAAGATTGTTGTTTATCCTTCAACTCTTTTTGTAGGTTTTCGATATTTTGAAGAAGTTGAATGTTGACTTGTTTGACAGCTTCATACTTTTCATTGCTCAATTTACTATCTTTTTCATAGCTTTGCATTTTGAGCTTCATGCTATCAATTTCATTTCTCAAATCCTCATTTTCAGTTTCCAAGTCAGCCATTTCTTTTCTTCTTTCCTCCAAATCCTTAATCATCTTCTTAAGATCTTCAATTTCAGTCTCAAGTAGAGCATTCTTATCATTCATATTATGATCATGCACAAATGAGTTAATTTTCTTTTTCAATGATTTATTCTCCTTTTTGTACATTTCATATTTTTCCATGAGTTGTATGTATGCATCCTCCCAATCATCAGTTGTATAATTTTCAAATGGAGAATTTACCTCAGTTTCTTCATCACCTTTGGCCATAAGGTAGAAATCTTCTTTTTCATTGTCCGAGGAGCTAGTTCCGTCATCACTTTCCTCTTCATCGCTCCATGTGGACACCATGACCTTGTTCTTCTTCTTACCCTTCCATTTGTTGGCCTTTTTGAATCTGTCGGGACAATCATTCTTGAAATGTCCTGGTTTATTGCAAGAATAGCAAATGATTTTATCAGGTTTCTTAAAGTTTTCAGAATTAGACTTGAAACCATTTCTTACCTTTGATCATCCTCCCATGAAGCTCTTACCTTCCTTTCTCAGGAATTTCTTGAACTTACGTGTGAGCATGGCTACATCATCCTCTTCTTGCTCACTTGCTGAATCCTCACCTTCATCGGAAGAGCCTTGACGACTGGGTCCTGCTTTAAGAGATAGGGACTTTTTCTTAGGTGCCTCAGCCTCTTTGTTCTTGAGGTTGATCTCATAGGTCATCAATGACCCAATGAGTTCATCTACCTTGGTAGTTGCGAGATCTCTTGATTCTTCAACCACGGTAGCCTTTGTGTGCCATGCTAGAGTCAGTGATCTGAGAATCTTTCTTACAATTTTCTGTTCTGAATATTTCTTTCCCAAATCAGTCAAACTGTCAGTAAGCACAGTTAATCGAGCATACATATCTTGAATTGATTCATCAGGCTTCATGCGGAACATTTCATATTCAGAAACTAAAATGTTGGCTTTTGTTTCTCGTACCTGAGACGTTCCTTCGTAGATTACCTCTAACTTATCCCACATTAGTTTTGCAGATGCGCAGGTAGCCACTCTTGAGAATTCTACTGGATGGAGTGAGCATTGCATGATGTGTTTAGCATTCCAGTTGACAGTGGATTGCCTTATCTGTTCTTTGGTCCACAAGTCCTCATTATCCGTAAGCTCATACGGACCTTTGTTGATCACTCGCCAAAGTTCGTAGTCTTGGGCGCGAATGAACACCTGCATACGATGTTTCCAATAGGGATAATTAGATCCAGTGAAATAAGGAGGCCTATTCACAGCATGTCCTTCGGGTAGAAAACCCTTGGACGCTGATCCACCATTTCCCTCATAGTCGTTGGACCCCATAATGAGAGATTAGGCTCTGATACCACTTGTTGTGTGGTGGATAGCGGATCTAGAGGGGAGGGGTGAGTAGATCAGCTCCACTTTTCGCAATGCGGCCCTCTAAACAGCTAGTTAAAATGAATTACAGCGGAATAGAAACTAGCTTCCAAGAATGCTATGATTCACTTAGCAAGATAAGCAATATATATAATAATTCGATCCTAAGCATGCATCTAGAACGAATCAATCACACAAGCAAACCACACTAGATAGGATTTTTAAGGTGGTTCGGACTGAATCCTCAGCCCTACGTCTACCCCTCACCAAAACCCGGTGAGGCTTCACTTGTGCAGCGCACAGAACCGCAAATCGGAAACCACCGATTACCTTCCTACTCACCACCTGGTAGGGACATCAACCGTAAATTGGAACACCCTCCAATTGCCTTCCTACTAACCACCGGTAGGGATGAATCACACTCTCAATGTTTAAACAATAATGAAAATGAAACAAATGTGAATGAACTAAAACAAGAGATTGAGTTATGAGTGAAAATGAATTGGCCCTTGTATGGAATGTTGATCAGCAACAAGGCTCCTCTTGGCTTCAACTCAATCTTTTTGATTCACCCTTGATTGGATGAATGTTCTTCACGGAGTACTGTTCACGTGAACAGTACCTCTTCCTTCAATTCTTCTCTCTTGATATTCTCTTTGAATTTCTTTGAATGAATGAAGGAGATGATGAAGCTACCTTGAGACTTGATTGCTTCTTTAGCTTCTAGGAGTTTGAATGCTTGAAATATCACCTTGGATGAGCTTGAAAGAACTTGAATGGATGAAGATGATTTCCTTTGAAGAACTTGAATTAAACCGGCTTCCTTGGATCACTTTGATAGCCTTGCTTTGATGTAATCATCCTTGAGGTTTGCTGCCTTTGATTTGAGCTTGATTCCCCTTTGATTGGATGAAGAACTCCTTCTCGAACTACTATTCACGTGAATAGTAGCTCGTCTCCAAGCTCTCTTGCAACCTCCCTTGCAGCCACCCTTGTAACCCTCTTGAAGCATTAGGGTTTCTAACCCTCTTACAAGAGTTTTATAGACCTTGAATGGTCTATGGACACCCCTAGACCAGATCCACAATTTGTGGGGGATTAGGTGTCTTTCGGATTAAACAAATCAAGGTTGAATGGCCTTTTTCGAAGTTGGAAACAAAGTCAACAATGAAGGCTCGGGGCTGGCGGTCGACCTTCAGCTTCTGGCGGTCGACCTGTACTGAGAAATATGCAAACGGGCAATCCCTGGGATTTTCGGTCGACCTACACTGGCTGGCGGTCGACCTGCAGCTGACAGACTGCAGTCGGGGAGATCCCTGGCTGGGGCGGTCGACCGCCCCGGTGCTGGCGGTCGACCGCCAGCTGGGCAGAACCCAGCTTGCCCGGGTCGGTCCGTTTTCTGTTCTAGCTCCGTCGCTTGACCTCTTTAGCATCCCGTTCATGTTCGTGACTTCATCCTTGTTGGTCTAGAACGTATCAACTCAGTCTTTAGCCTTGGATTCTCTTGGTTATACGTCTTCATGCATTGACCTTGGATTAGTGACTAGCCAAGTATGAAATGTCGACTTTTGCCTGTACAAGTGATGAGATTTGTATCCTTGCTTGGGCGCGATCAATGAGCGTTCACTTTTGCCATTGCCAGTTGATTCCTTGTGCATTCATTGGTATATCTGTCATGAATGAACCATCCAGTATGTCAGTCACATAAGAGTAAAAAAAATAACAATGACTAATAGTGTTTAGCCATTATCAAAACCAAGAATACCACAGAATGCATTTGACTATAGAATGATGTCTAAGGACGCAAATGACCTTAGGGACACAACAAAGTTGCTAGGAGTCAAGATAAATTTTCAGAAAGAAGGGTTCGGCTATAACCTTGCAAAGAAAAAGAGCTTTGAAAACAAAATGTAGACATCCTTTATTTCCAGTGTTGGTTCTCACAGCTCACTAAACCCACCTGTGTTTTAGTTTACTGCTCAAAGGAGTCAGAAGCAAAATGCTCAGAAAAGTCAGAAACCAATTAAAAGGATTAAAAGGGTTGACCATCTGCAGAAGAAGCCTACTCAAACCAATATCAAAAGTGTGCATTCTGTAAACAACACGAACACACACAAACATGCACATAAAAAGGAGAATCAGAATTTTAGAACAATGAATGCTGAGAATTCATCCGATAGAAACCATGCTACTAGGAAATCTGATGCTTCATGCCATTACTGTGGTAGGTATGGTCACCTCATGAATGAGTGCTTTGTCATGAAACAAGATGATGGGATGTATGCTAAATTCTCTGTAAATCATCATGGTCCATATAAAAATAAACCTGCTGCAAAACAGCACATCATATGTTTTAATTGTAACAAGCCTGGTCACAAGGCTATTGAATGCTGGTCAAGGTCTCATTGGAATAATACTGGTTCTAAAGGTAAGCACCTCGGGTGCTTCGAATGTGGAAAGTATGGCCACACAGTCAAGGACTGTTGGCATGCTCAGGGAAACACATTTAATTTCAAATCTGCTAAATTCTCTGTAAAAAGACATGCTTTTGATAAGAGCTTTAAAAGAATGAATTCTTCATGTTTTAATTGTGAAAGCTAGGTCATAAATCTGCAAATTGTTGGCTAACTGATAATAAAAGATAAAATGTTCATGCAAACAATAGAAAGTTTCATACTCATGCACATAGATTTCATGCTTATGATGATGTGCATAATAAGATAAAAAGTCTGTTGTGTCATGTAGATATTGTGGAAAATTCAGACACTCTATGGCTAATTGTTCTCTGATGGAATTTGATGACTATCTAGCTAAGAAACTGTTTAGAACACCTTCTGGGAGTAATACAGGACCCAAGGCTGCTTGGGTTCATGCTGGATCAAAATAACCCAGTTGTTACAGGTGTGCCTTGGAAAGAAATAAACAAGGGGTTAATAAACCAAGGCACTCAAGAATGAAAACCCCATGATTGCACTCTTCAGGTCAGTTCTGAAAATTCTATTTAAATTATATCTTCTGAAGTTTTCTGTTTTAGAATCAACATTAAGTATACATGGTTGCATTTTCATGTGTTATCTGCTTTGTTGAAGTTGAGTTTCTTCTTGCATATGTTAATTCATTTGTGCATCTTCTAATTGAAATTCTTTGAAAATCAGAAATGCACATGAAGGCTATTGTAGTCCATCTTAGGCTGTAATTGCATGTCTACTTCATGAGCATAGATCATACAATCATGTGCTCAGTCTTCATTGCATATAATGCATTTAGTCAAGGGGAGTAGATGCATAAATGGTCATTCGTTTGTGGCATTTAGAATTCTGGATTTTATTGCATATAATCAGGCGGAGGTTGGCTACCCCTGCATGATGGTCATGCCACTCATGTTCATATTCATGTAATACTTTTAGGAAAATCATTGCATATGCATACATATAGTGAATTGCACTGCATATCGTTAATTTGAAAATTCAAAAAGAAGTGACTCACTGAATCTAGACAGGGGGAGCATTGTAGATTCACTAGTCTTTCAAAAACTGAATTCTTCCTGTCTAGTCACTTAAATCATTCTCCTACTCCTGTGTGTTGATTGGCTTCTAAATTATCCATCATCTGAATTCATATCTTCTCTTGAAGCTGAAATCTCTGTCTGTTTCTCCTTAAAGTTGCTGATGGAGAGTTGAACTAGAATTCATAGTTGTCAGGCTGATCTGTCTGTATTCTAGACTCAGCTATTAGTTTCTGAATTGAATTACTCAAGTGAATACCTCTTGCTGCATCCTTGTAAACTCACTGACTCCTGAAAATATGTTTGATGCACAAGCATGTGTTCCAATTCTGTCATTTTATATGCATGCTTGATAATGTCCTCTACTGCTCTCTAAACAAAGTTCAGGTTGTTTCCATTGTTTGGCTGCATTGTCAATATTGATTCATCTGAATTTGGGAAGATTTCAATCTGTGTACCCTAATCATAAATCTGACATATTTCGAAAAGAAGAATCTTTTATTATACTGGTTTAAGAATGTCTGATGAATCAAATTGATTTAAGTCTAATGTATTCATTAAGTTTTGATTTAAAAGACTTGAAAATATCTGAATCATTATGTTTAATAAATCTAACCAATTGTCTCATGTAATTTCATACAAACCCTTCTGAAATCTGAAAATTTTAAAAGACATGACTGTCTTTGGTTGAGACACATGTAGAAAGCATTGTTCTTAAACATTTCAGTGTATTGAGCATTGACTGAAAAAAATTCTGAAAACATTTGAAAGAAAATAAAGTCAGAGCAATGACTTTGGTCATAGAGAAACTGGGTTCTCTATCAAAGAAATAGAGTAAGCCCATGTCATGAAGTGCCATGGTTACCTCTCTTGTAAAAATAATTAAAAATCTGGCAGAGCAATGACATGGCTGTGTTGAGTAACTGGGGATTCTAACCTCTGATCAAGGTGTCTCCTCATGTAAAAAGACACTCCAAATTGCTAACTTTATTCTCATTGAGAGGTAATATGGTTGTCACACTGAGTAACTGGGTCACTTCACCTAAGACGTGTTGTGCCTCACATAAAACGATGTTAATTTAACCAGACTTGCTCAGAAAAATAAAGTTGCTGAACAAAAGAAAAATTCTAAAAAAGATTAAAGACATGTTCAGATACACTCATAATTGTTTAATCTCAATACTATCTTGTGTAACTCCCAAAGGAGTCATTGATTTTGAATGAGTAAGATATAAGGAGGTTAAACAAGAATGTCATATGTGCAACTAGTTCATTCTTATTAAAACATGATTTCAGATATGAGTATTAAATTTCATTGAAAAACTATGTATACATCATGCTGGTATGTTTAGAATCATTCATAATCTCTTATAATAGAAGAGTCTAAAATTCAGTTATTAAGATTTATGAATTTGGTATCCTATTGAAAATCCTTCCATCTCATCTATTCATTGGAAATCCAATCATTAATGTCCTCAACTTTCTGCACAATGTTCTTGATCATTCCATGCTCAATTTCTAAGTGGTGTTGAAATTTTCTATGACTGATCCTATGTTTTTGTTGATATCTCTTTCCACATCAATTGGCATCAGATTTAAATCTGAATATCTGATGACAATTTTCACTCCAATTCCTCTATTATGTCAAATGGGGGAAATTGTATCATCACCATCGCTCTGGTATTAAGGGGGAGATTAGTCTGCTTGTTTGTCATCTTCCTATCCCCACTTCCACTTATCTCATATTTTTAAGGGGAGTAGGATTCCTTGAGTCCCTCTGTATATCAGCTTCACTTCATTTGGATAGGGTCAAAGGAGGAGAATGGCTTGGAGTCTTGCATGTTTTGGATCTCTATCTACTGATTTTCTCAAACTATTTTTCCTTTTTGATGAAGTCAAAGGGGGAGAATAGTTTGGAGTCAGCATGTTGTCTTTGACTCATAGTGTTCATAATGTTGCCATCATCAAAAAGGGGGAGATTGTTGTACCCCTGTGGTTTTGATGATGTCAACCACTATGACTAATCTGATGTTGCAATGGTATAGCCTTGTGGTTTTGATATTGTCACACAATAAGTCATCAGTGCATGATAGATGTTTTGCTATGTTGCATAGAACTTCATCAAAGTGCATGCACGATCATACAGGTTGCAGGCACATACACATTTTCATCTGCGTCTCATGTAGCATATAGGAGGTCAGTGCATTTTATGCCTCGGTGCAAGTTTTGCCTCGGTGCATACCACTGTTCCTATGCATATAAAGGTCTGAGCATCTTTTGTCTAAGGCTAGAGGTCTGTGCAAGTGTTCATATAACTGTAGCAAAGTCATTGCATATTAGGTATAGCTTGCATCAACTAAGGTCAATGCTAGCTCTAGGTTGGTGCACATTTTACTTCATGCACATGCACACATAGTCGATGCTATTTTCTGTAGCACACTAGTCAGAGTCGGTGTAGGCATTTGTCCTGTGCTTAGCAGAGTTAGTGCACTTTACTGTTTAGGGTTGGTGCATATATATGCCTAAGGCATTCTCACGGTCGGTGCAATGCCTTCCCCAGCACAAGCACGGTCGGTGCAATGCTTTGTCTTAGCAAGGTCAGTGCAGTCTCTGTTATTACTATTCAAGTCTGTGCACATTGCACAATAAAGTCGGTGCTAATACTTAGCAGGTTGCATGTAAGGTCGGTGCATATAGTAGGTTAGTGCATGTGAAGTCTTCATATATATGTCAGTGCACATTCGTGCATACACGAGTGTAAGGTCAGTGCAGGTTTGCTACACTCACACAAGCTAGGTTGGTGCATGTTTCCTCTCACTCATATAGAGGGTCGGTACATGAATTCATTTTACACGTAGTTAGTGCAGGTTTTGGGCATATAGGTCGGTGCAGGCTGCGTTAGGTCGGTGCAAGCTGTGGCTCGCACAGATCGGTGCAAGCTTTGGCTCGCACAGGATGATGCAAGCTTTAGCTCGTTCAGGTCGGTGCAGCTTTTGATGCAAGCATAAGGTCAGTGCATTTTTTGGTTAAGCATAGGTATATGTCTCAAGCAAGGTCCGTGCTTTTCACTTTAGCGGTCGGTGCATGTTTTTGTCCAAGGCTACATAAGGTCTGTGCATATCTGCTCATATGCTACCAAGGTATGTGCATATCCTTTCATACGTTGCCTAAAGCTTGTGCATGTTTTCATAATAATTGTTATTGAGTCTGTGCACATCTTATGATCACGGTTATAAGGTCGATGCACACTTTAGCTCGATGAAAACAAGGTCAGTGCACATTAGTTCATATGCTTTATTAAGTCTGTGTAACATTCATACCTATCTGACTATCGTATGTTTTGACATATTAACAGGACAACTACTCGTGATAGTTAAGAAGGGCACGTGATCCAAGGCGGATGTCCCTGAAAGAATTCGCCACGTGGATTCTCTTTTATCCAGACTTTGACGCGTGGCTAAGATATTCCTGAAACTTCTTGGCGGGAGTGTTCCATCCACACGCCCAGTGCATGAGCTGGTGGGTCCTAGGCTAAAGCCATATAAAATCCCTCTCCTGTGATCAAAGAAGAAAGTTATCTTGGAATGAATAAAAAAGATGAGAAGAAGAGTAGAGCTGAAGAGAGGAAGAGCAGAGCGTTAAAGAAAAAGACGCAGAAGAAGAGGAAGAGATTAAGAGGTTGAGAAAGAGGTAGAGAAAGAAAATGAGAGCGAGGAGTTCATGTGTGTGAAGCCATCGTTGAAGATTTGTCTTCCAGGCATTTGGATCAGATCCAAGCAAGACTTGCTCCTGCGAGAGCTACATTCTGTATTTCATTTCCGGCTTTCCATTGTTGTGGTTTTGCTTCATATTTTCTTTGTTCTTTTTGTTTATCTTTGAACTTCGAGCTGTAAGTCAGTAGAGCAAGCTATGATGCTCAGCAGGCAAGGTGGTTACCTTGGACAGCAAGCTGTGATCTCAGCGGATGGCAAGCTGTAAGGCCCAGCTGATGTAGGCAAGCTGTGATGCCCAGCCATTCAAGATGTGAGTTAGCAGGAATCCACACTCGGGTTGAGTGTGGTGGACGTAGGTCTCGAAGACCGAACCACCTAAAAATCTTCTGAGTGTTGTGGTTTGTTTGTCTAGTTCGATTCCGCTAGATGCATGCGTAGGATCGTGTTTCTTAAGTCATCAATCTACTAGTTAGTAAGTACTTCAGTTCACTAAGTGAATCTGTTTAATTCCGTAACAGTTCACTTGTTATAGTTTTAATTGGGCAATTTTAATATGGGAGATTCATTCACCCCCCCTCTAAATCTGGGCCGAGCACCCCAACACAAAGATCCAATTCTATGGCATTTTGACCCAAGCCCATTACTAGAAACATAATTTTGGTAATTTATGGATTTAAAATAGGATAAATAGGCCATTTAATGGGAAAAATTAGAGATAATAAGAAAATCTAAAAATTTCAGAATAAATGCATGTTGGCCCACACTAGATGGCGGACAAGAAGCGGGGTTGAATTGTCCCCTTGTCGAGATGGTGAATTTTAAAAACTATCTAAACTAATCATATCGAAATTAAAATTAGCAACGTTGATCAGCCTAAACAGACGTGAGATTAAAATATTCTCTCAAGCTTTCCGATCTCACTCGAATAAACTATGCAATAGATGGTAGAAATAAATCCTAACACGGATAGGGGATGAAGCAATGTGTGATGGTGAAGTGCATAAAAACCTATAAAATGGCTTGTGAACTGAGATAGAAGAAATGGACAATCACACAGGCATTCACAATGGACACATAGATTTATAGGTGGTTCGGGACCACAACGGGCTCCCTATGTCCACCCCTCACCGAACCTGGTGAGGCTTCACTACACGCTACGAACCGTAGCAACACGGGGACGAATCCCAACACCATACACGCTGCTTCCGCAGCAATACACGCATGGGGCCTAGCCCTAAAACGCTGTCATCGCAGCACTCACATACGCACGGTCAGGGAACGCACCCCGGACGTAATGCCCACACGGAGACACAGCTCTGTCTTCACACACGGACTCGAGGAAACTTGGCCCGCAATGAACCCACACACGCAGAGATGCAACTCCGCCCACACACGATAATATTCTGAGTTTGTCAAAATAAAAGGATATACAATAGCCACCCAAAATATTAATCTATGCTCAAGAAAAAGAGTAGAGATGAGAGAAGAAGAAATCCCCCTCAAATCTGCTATGAATCTCGTCCATTTGGGTAGTAGAGTGCACTGGAACGTTTCTTCGCGGAGTGGAAGCCAACCAAGGTCACAGGAGACGCCCAGGGATGAGTCTTCAGTAAATGCTTTCAGAACTGGGATAGATCCACAGAGATAAGCTTGTGGAAGACGTCCTCCTCTTCTTTTTCTTCTTCCTACAAGTAGAGCGACGCCCTCACCCTTGTCATCCTTCACATGCAACAGATAGAACAATATTTGCCCCTGAGGAATACCATCCCGATGGAGATCGCAAGTTAAATATACCCAAGAGAATCAGTAGCAAAAAGACAACAAAGCCCCTCTCAAAACCCTTCAAATACACACCCAATAGATGGGAGAAACCCTAAGGGTATATGGGGTAAAAAGCCAAGACAATCGGATCAAGAAATGGGCATTTCACAATCAAACTGGAAAACACGATCCAGACGAACCAGACAAAGTGTCGACTCTTAGAGTCGACACTTTTGTCAAGGTGTTCTTCCGAGAACAAAAAAATCAATATACAGGCAAAAGTGTCGACTCTTAGAGTTGACTCTTAGAGTCGACACTTTTTGCCAACCATTCTGTTGCAGCAAAACAACGCACCTCCCAGGCAAGAGTTGACTCTAGGAGTCGACTCTTGCTTGGGGCACACCTGGACAAAGCCAGGGACCAGCAAGAGTCGACTCCTAGAGTCGACTCTTGCTTGGCACCTTGGCAAATTGTCCAAGGCAGTCCAAAGCAAGCAGAGAAAGTGACAAACCAATTGAAAACATGATTATGCCATGTGAATAACATGAATTTGAAGAAATTAAAACACCAATCAAACTAGGGTACCATTAAGGAATATTGGAAGCAAAATGATCAAAAGACAATCTCATGACTATTAAGAAGAGCATGCATGAGACTCATGCAAACCCAATTCTTCTGAACTAGCAATGAGCATAAATGCAAGAGTTCTATGCAATGCTTACCAAAGCTTCACAAGATTTGAAGGTTGATTTCAACCTGCATTGGAATAAATTGAAATGCATTCATATATGGGGGTGATCCTCACATAACCAAACCGTCAAACCACAACCTCTCGAGCCATAACAAGTTCAAGCATGGAAACTCCATTTACCAGCTGAATACTGTCAAACCTCTCATGAATACAAAGTCAGTCTAAAAATCAAATTTCATTTCAATTAGACTTTACCAAATATCCAATAACCAACATAGCTCAAAAGTCCAAATAACACAGGTGATCAATTGTTAAAGTAGTTCAAGTAAACCACACACATGGTTTCCCATCAACCCCAAAATATTAAATTCAGTCGAGAAACTTTACAAGCTCAGTCCAATTAATTCAAGCACAATCAAAGGCAATCTGAACTTAACTCATTCACAAGAAATATGAGTAAACACAAATCCATTTAACAAGTAACAATACTACGCTTAGCTCATTGAAAGCCATTGAACAAACCTTTCAAATAGAATTCAATCAAACTTTCATGAAAACCAAGTTCAGACAAAAATATGAAGTTCAGTCTAGTGAAACCTGAATTGATTCTCCACACAGTCAACATACAAGAACACCCAATGTACGGACCACAAGAAATCTAGAAGGACTAAAACCAACCCCTTCAAACCAAGAAGTGTCGACTCTTAAAGTCAACACATTCAACTGGTTGGTCTATCTACTATGCAGACAGCCCATGACCCATGGAGGGTCGACCCCTGGGGTCGACCCCTCTCCTGTAGGGTCAGAAGCAAGAATGTTGAGCTCCTTTAAGCACTAAATTTCACAGTTAAAAATAAATCATGACTTACCATGCAACCATTAAAGTATAAGGATCTTTCAATCAATCATTCAAGATTAGCATGAGACGTTTGAACCCTTTTGTGAGCATGACTATCTTAATGAATAATAATCATGGTGTACACTGAAATAGTTCAATACTCAAGTGAAGCAAATTATAACCCAGACTTCTATACAAGTGGAAAGCACACAATATTTTGAAATCATGAAGAGCCATTGCTTTGCTTCTTAACCCAGTGAAGCAACCAGCAAGGTAAGATAGCCACATATTAACTTATTTAGGATGAAGACATTTACCACAAAACATGCACACAATACATTGTTATCATCAAAACCATTATCAAAGATAAATAGGGAGTGTCACAAACCCAACAATCTTCCCCTTTTTGATGATGACAATATATCTTGGCCGTCCAAAACACTCTCTCCCCCTTTGACATTATCAAAAAGTGGGGGTCTAGAGGAACAAAGAACTATGAGATGAGATATAAAAGCGCACGAACCCACAATGAACCTACCATAAAAGTATGGTATGGAAACCATGAACACCAAGCAAGAAAATGAAGGTTGATGTGCAATATGCAAGATGTTTGAAATATGTCTAGATGCTCAATTTTTGAGATATCTTCAAAAAGTATAACCAAACTATGCACAAAAAGTATGACTAACTTGGACTGTATGCAAGTGCTATGCTAAAGAGCACATTATTCTCCCCCTATTGTCATGAACAAAAATCAACTGACAATGGGAGTATTTAACTTGTTATTTACATGTATAACCTAAAGATGTATGCAATTTCAAGCAAGCAAGTAGTCATGCATGTGGCAAGCATGTAGGAAGCTATTGCTCCCCCTTAATGGGGTAAAAATGATAAGAATAAAATAGTTCATTCAAAATCGAAATGTGAGACATGAAGCATAATAAAAAAGGTAGTGCATGCATATGCTAAAGGTATTACATAAACCATGATAAGAACAAATTCAAGATATACAATCATCACAATAATACCCAAAGTTAAAATTTGTGTAAATGAGCAATGAACTTCAAAATTATATGGATATGAACAGAATTTCTAGAAAACACTAGAGGGTTATTATACACTTCCATTTCGATCCTCGACTTTTGGTAGCTTCACACAACCCTTTTTTGTTTGTTTTTCTTTTATTGGATTTCACCGTTCGACGCGAGTCACCTCATATGTCTCAATGGGGTTTCCCGGCTACTAGGATTCATCACGCAATGTGGATCTTTATTTCACATTTCGACGCGAGTTTCCTCATTTATTTCAGTGGGGATTCCCAACTACTTGGTTAGACATTCCACTTATTGAAGCTGGCGGGGTAGGTAGCTTTTTTCTCACGATTCTCTTAATTTCCATGTAGAAATTCATTTCCTTGAAGTGTTAAAAGGAATTTCTGAAATCCTTATCAATCAAAGTCATATGCATCATTTTTTGAATAAGGTATAGGCAATTACTTTGTATGTAGAAAATGAATTTGCCTAGACATAGTTATGACTCCCCCTAAATGTATGCACAGTTAGAAATAAATCCTCCTCCTTTGTATATGTCATGGTTCACAAAAGATCAAGAACACTACGATTTATATACCAAGGAGGTGAGGTCTTAGAAGATTTTTAAGAAATAGTTTTATAAAGTATATACATGCAATCAAGCAATGACCTTTTTAAATTTTCAAACAATGTGATTTCCAGTACGTGACGGAGAACGTAGGTCCGAAGACCACCATCGTGCATAGTGGAAGTATCCAGTTGGACATAATCCAACCTTCTCTAGTCACCATTTGATATACCGGATAATCATGGCATTCATACACACAAGTACGAAGAGTATATGCAAATATATGCATATAAATGGAAAATGATTGAAGTCTATCCTTATTTACAAGTATGTAAAGATGTGTATGATATGTGCAATGTGTATCATGCAACTAAGTGTGTTCTATGTATGCAAAAATGAACCATTATTTATGGGATGTGAGTAAAAGTGTGAAAGACTTTATGCACAATCTAAATCATTCAAAAACCAGATTTATTCACAAAGCGTGAAACAGCTCCAAACTCAATTTTTACCTTTTCAGATGTTTCAAAAAGAACCTAAGCAGATGAGTTCTTAAAATCAAACCATTTTCTTTCTCGCCCTAAGAAACCTTTATTCATTGACATTCTTTGGCCTCAAGGTGCCCCTATAAAATAGATTTCTCATTTCGAAGTTTTGGGTACCCAAGCCATCTTGGGTCCCGCGGGGTTAGTGTTAACATGAACAGATGGATTCATATATCACCTAGCAAACTGATCATCATCAAATCTCATTGTGGAACAATCATCCATAGAATGACCATTCTCAACACAATAATAACAACAAGAAAATTTTCTTTTCATGGACCATTTTTCATCAAAAAGTAATTATTCATCATATGTCTAACTTCACCGCAGTAATGACATGAAAAAAAAATTTTAACAGACCATTCATCATCATTTTTCATCGAAAAGTAATCATTCATTTCATGTCCAAATTTACCACAGTAAAAGCATGAAACATTCATTCTTCTTCTGGATGCATGATCATATTTCATAGTCAGAGGTTTTACATGCACACAAGAACAATCAACAACATTTTTCTATTTTTGTTTTCTTTTATCACACAAGGATAATGACTCATTTAAGCTCTTGATTTCATTTTACAGATTCAAGATATGCAATTTAGAATTAGCAATCTCTTCTTCACGTGACACAGTTTTCTCATTCAATAAAGAATTAACTATTTTGTGATTTTCAATTTCTCGTTCAAGAGCATGCAAATTGTCACAATCATCAATGATCACATATTTTTCTTTCTCAACCTTTTCAAGACTTTTCAATCTACTTTCAAGTAGGGAAATTTGAATTAACATAGTACTATTTTCATTTTGGAGTTTTTTAAATGAGTTTCCGTTCATGGAGGTGTGTTCAAGTTCGTTCTTTTGAAAACTCAATTTTTTATCAGGGATTTCAAACATGATTTTATTTGAGTCGACAGACTTAGACAGATCATTCTTCAGATTTCTCAACTCCTCTTCCAATTCAGCAGTTTTCTCATTCATATTCTTAAAACTTTCTATTTCCTCTCTTAGTTCCTTCAGCTTTTCAGACTTGTCAGCATTTAGAGTAGCTTTCCATTTTTCAAGAAGGAGCAGTTTTTCAGATATGGTAGTGTTCAACTCTTTTAGCTTCTCATTGTCTTTATATGCTTGTTGAAGTTTTGAAATTTTAGCCAGTAAGGATTTATTTTCATATCTAAGATTTGTAATTATCTCTTTGTGTTTTTCAACATCAAACATGTGAGACTCAACTAATTTTTCAAGCTCAGTGCATTTTTCACATGAAGAATTATCAACACAAGTATTTTCAATTTCAGAACACTTAGCACATGGAGAGTTGACATAAGAAGAATCATCAAATTTCTTTTTCAATTTTTTGTTTTCAGATTTTATTATTTTATATCTATCAAATAACTCATCATAAGCATTCATTAATTCATCATAACTCTGTTCATCTCCATCATCAGAATCGGAGTTTACCTTTGAGCTTTCCTCGCTTTGACGTTCATTCTCTTTGTTTGCCACGAGGCACTCACTATTCCAGCTTTCTTCTTGGGCTTCGCTTAGCCCATCCCAGATCTCTTTGGCTGACCTGCAAGATGAAACAAAAGTAAATCAATTAGGGTCCACAGCAGCCTTAAGAGCATTCAAAACAAAAGAATTATCAGAATTCCTTTTCTTATGTTCATCAGTCCATCTTAACTCATTTTTGGGTAAAACGTGAGGACCATGAGTCATTAATCTCATAAGCTTCGGATCAATACTAGAAATCTAAATACTAAATTTACCAAGCCAAGATATATAATCAAAACCATTAAAGACAGGAATTGAATTCACACTAGCCATCAGGAAAAAGATGTTTTCTCTTAGACCGTGAGGTCCGCTGAATAAAAAATCAGAGACTATGCTCTGATACCAATTGTTGGCCCAGACTAGATGGCGGATAAGAAGGGGGGTTGAATTGTCCCCTTGCCGAGATGGCGGATTTTAAAAAATATCTAAACTAATCACAGCGGAATTAAAATTAACTACGTTGATCAGCCTAACCAGACGTGAGATTAAAATATTCTCTCAAGCTTTCCGATCTCACTTGAATAAACTATGCAATAGATGGTAGAAATAAATCCTAACACGGATAGTAGATGAAGCAATGTGCGATGATGTAGTGAATAAAAACCTATAAAATGGCATGTGAACGGAGATAGAAGAAATGGACAATCACACATGCATTCACAATGAACACAGAGAGTTTTAGGTGGTTCAGGACCACGACGGACTCCCTACGTCCACCGCTCACCAAACCCGATGAGGCTTCGCTACACGCTACGAACCGTAACAACACGGGGATGAACCCTAACACCACACACGCTGCTTCCGTAGAAATACACGCACGGGGCCTAGCCTCAAAATGCTGCCACCGCAGCACTCACACATGCACGGTCGGGGAACGCACCTCAGACACAAAGCCCACACGGAGACACAACTCCGTCTTCACACGCGGACTCGGGGAAACTTGCCCCGCAATGAACCCACACACGCGGAGATGCAACTCCGCCCACACACGACAATATTCCGAGTTTGTCAAAAAAAAGGAAATACAATAGCCGCCCAAAATATTAATATATGCTCAAGAAAAAGGGTAGAGATGAGAGAAGAAGAAATCCCCCTCAAATCTGTTATGAATCCCGTCCATTTGGGTAGTAGAGTGCATTGGAACATTTCTTCGCGGAGTGGAAGCCAACTAAGGTCACAGGAGATGCCCAGGGATGAGTCTTCTGCAAATGCTTTCAGAACTGGGACAGATCCGTAGAGATAAGGTTGTGGACGACGTCCTCCTCTTCTTTTTCTTCCTCCGCCAAGTAGAGCGGCACCCTCACCCTTGTCCTCCTTCACCTGCAATAGATAGAACTGTTGTGACTCCTCTGTGTTGATGATGTTGACAATGTGTTTTACTTCATTAGCAACAGCTTATTTTGATTGATTGGCAACTGTTCTTATTTTGATGAAATTGTTTTTATCCGGTTGTCTATGTATATAATGCAGTCAGAGTCTATACTGTCGTGCACACACCCACAGGTCTACATTGCATTGCAGCATGAACATAGAGTCCATACATTTCATTATGTAGTCTGGACAGTTGTGGGTCAACCCCCTTGTTCACATGGGTCGACTCCTCAGATTAGCATAGTCTATACACTGCATAGCATAGTCTATACACTGCACGTTCAAGTTCATAGTATATACATTGCTGCATTGCCTGTACGAGGAAGTCTGTACATTGGCTGTTGGCTTGCACGCTCACTCAAGTCCACACATCGTGAAGTATGCACATTGTGGCTTGCTCATTCACTCATTCAGTCCTGTCAAGTCCATACATTAGGCTACTGTGCAAGTCCATACATTGGCCTTCAAGCTTGCAAGTCTATACATTGCCTGTCGATTGCAATGTCTGTACAGAGTACAAAGAGTTCAAAGTGTTCATAGTCTACACATTCATTCATTCACTGTTCATGTTGCATCAAGTTCAAAGTCCATACATTGGACTGTAGCATGCACGAAGCTAAGTCTATACATTGCTCAAGTTTGTACAACATTCAGTGTCTAGCGTTTCATGAAGTCTATACATTCATTCTCTGTAGCTTGCACGAGGTGAAGTCTGTACATTGGCCTTAGCTTTCCAAGTCTGTACATTGGCCTCCATGCCTCAAGTCTATACATCGGAATGTTTGGCCAAGTCTGTACATCCTTCTGTTGATAGTTCAAGTCTATACATTGGATTGGTTGGCCAAGTCTGTACATCGTTGCTTGCCAAAGTCTGTACATTGGGTTCTTTACCTACGTTGCAATTCCAAGTCTGCACATTGGGTTCTTTACCTACGTTCAGCTTTGAAAGTATCTACATCGGTGCCTTTACCTACGTTGCATTTCAAAGTCTATATAGTGGTTACTTCACTTCATTCAAAGTCTGTACATCCTTCAAGTGGCCAAGTCTATACATCCTCACGTTCACTTTTTCAAGTCTATACAATTGGTCTTCACTTCAAGGCTGTACATTGCTTTGTCATTCAATGTGCATAGTCTATACATTGAATAGGCTCGTCCATGCATCATGGGTCGACCCCCTTCTTTGATGGGTTGACCCCCCAGATCTCCAAGTCTATACAACGTTGTTGAGTGGAAGTCTGTACAGCCGTTGGGTTGCCAAAGTCCATACTTTGTGAACCTCAAAGCCTGTACAGACCTTGCCTTGTTCAAGTCTGTACATCGTTAATTTGTCTTGGCAAGTCTACACATTGGTAGTCTGCACATCATTCGTGAAGATTGAACATTGAGCAAGTGTACACATTGGACGAGTCTGCATCGTGCATCAGTCATGAAGTCTATATATCGTCTATCTTCATTAGAGTCTCATGAAGTCTATACATCGTATGTCTTCATTAGAGTCTCATGAAGTCTGTACATCGTGGCCTTTGTGCTCCAAGTCTATACATCATGGCAAGCCCGAAGTCTATACATTGGAAGTGTATTCATTCATGCATCATGGGACGACCCCCTGATTAGATGGGTCGACCCCCCTTTAGACTTCTAAGTCTATACACTGCTCCCTCCTGTGTGTATATTCCAAGTCTATACACTCCCTGTGTTTTCATGTCTATGCAATGCAGTTCATCTTATAAGTCTGTACAGAGTTCTTCACTTAACCTGATAATACGATACTCTATCTGACAGGGATTTGCTATTGAGATTGCTCACATGGCTCGTGCTCCCAGGAGGACGAGGTGACCAGATGCTGCCACGTGGATGAAAGCACCATGGATCTGGTGAATTCCTTGGGCGGGAAAATGTAGAAGCCACGCGCCCTTATCCAATCTGCTGCTGTATATATAGAAGTCTTCATCTTTTGTTGAAGGCTGACCGAAGTGTGGCAAGTCTATACAGTGAGACAAATCTGAGACAGCAGAGAGCCACCGAGATCCAAAGAGAAGAAAAAGAGAGAAGAATAAAGGGAGAAGAAATGAGTTGAGAGAGTGATATGAGAGCTTGTGAATCAGTGTCAAGGTCCAGATACCAGAGCTGATATTGCTCACTTTGAGCTACAGTCGTTTTGGTTTTCTTCCATTCGATTGTGTTTTTCTTGCTTTTCAGTCATGTTATTTTTCCTTTGAAAACTCTTGTTCGATCAAGCGATTAGTCAGCGGTGTCAAGCTGTGCGGCAGCGGTGTGCAGAGGTGTTACCCCTGGTCGGCTAAGTTGTAGTGCCCAGTAGAGAAAGCTATGAAGCTCAGCTGTTACAGAGGGTGTTCCTCCGGTCGGATAAGCTGTAAGCCCCAGCCGTTGTTGGCAAGCTGTAGTGCCTAGCAGATTGAAGCTGTGTATCAGCAGTAATCCACATTCGAGTTGAATGTGGGGTGGACGTAGGTCGGATTGACCGAACCACCTAAAAGTCTTTGTGCCTCTCGTGTGTTTGCTTGTCTGTTTAGCATATCTTGTTTCCATCATTCGGTGCTTTGACTGTGGTTGTTCAGTGTTCTTTTAATTCCGCATTTGAATCTAGGCATAAATTTTTAATTAGCCTGTTGATCTATTCACCCCCCCCTCTAGATCCACATTCTGTGGTGAAAGAGCCTTCCATCTAACTTCAACATTTGGTATCAGAGCTAGACTCTTCTACAGGGACTTACCGCCCGAAGAGGATAAGCACAGATGGACGGAAGAGGGATGATAGCTGAAGGACACTCCACATCTAAGCCCCCGTACTTCGATGGAACCAACTACGCATACTGGAAGCACCGTATGGAGGTATTCTTGAGGGCTAAAGACTGAAATCTGGAAGGTGGTTAGCAAGGGACCTTTCGAGCTGTCCCCTAATGAAGATGTATTGACCATGGAAGAAAATTAGAAGGTCCACGCTCAACTGGAGTGCAATCAATGCAATCTAGTGTTCTCTGCATCCCACCGAGTTCTCACAAATATCTGCCTGCTCCTCAGCGAAGGAAATGTGGGATGCACTTGAAGTCATCTACGAGGGGACTTCACAAGTCAGAGAGACCAAGACTAATCTACTGGTTTCAGAATACGAGGCTTTCAAGATGAAGCCTAATGAGACAATCAAAGAAATGTATGCTCGGTTGACTATTATCACAAATGGTCTCAGAGGTTTCGGGAAGAAGTATTCTGAGTATGATATAGTCAGGAAGATCTTGCGATCCTTGACTCCAATTTGGCACACAAAGGCCACCGTTATGGAAGAGTCAAGAGATCTGCACAATACAAGGGCAGATGAGCTTATCGGATCTCTAATGGCATATGAGATGAATCTGCCGAAGATAGAGGAAGCTGATAGAAAGAGGAAGCTAATAGCTCTAAAGGTTGGTGCTAGCAAATCCAGTCGATCCAGCCCCAATGGATCATCAACTGAAGAGAGCTTGTCTGAAGAAGAAATGGCTAATGATGATATGGCTATGATTACTAGAGAATTCTGGCGTTTTCTCGAGAAAGAAGGAAGAAGATTCAGCCGAAGAAATCCCAGTGGTGGCCGCCGAGACACAAGGTACAAATCAAACCCTGTAAAGAAAGTTGAGACTAATGTTTGCTATCAATGCAGGAAGGCTGGTCACTTTAAAGCTGAATGTCCGACAAATCAGAACCTCAAGGACAAGCCCAAGAAAAAGAACACAAGAGGGAAAGCTATGGTGAGTACTTGGAGTGATGAGGATGAGGGATCCTTGAGCAACACTTCGGACAGTGAAGTTGAAGCTGAGAAGCCAATCTGTCTCATGGCAACCAGCTCAGCAGATAGAGAGGAAGAATCTGATGAGGTATCCTCTCGTTTTGACAACTTTACTATTGCTGATTTGATGGATGCTTATAATGAACTTGATGATAGAGTAGATGATGTCAGAAAAGAAAATAGGCATCTACGAAGAAAAATTACCATCATGCAAAATGATACTTCATTGTCTGATAAAATTGCATGCTTAGAGAATGAGAACAGTAAGCTGAAACTCACATGTTCTGAATTTGAAGAAATCAAGAAAGAACTGAAAATCTCTAAGGAGGAAAATGTGAGATTAGACAATGAAATTGATGCATGGAAATTGAAATTCAGAATTATGAAAGTGAAATAAAAATTACCTCTGAAAAATATGAAACTGTCCTCAATGTAAATAATGAATTGAAAAAGTCTATTGATGAAATTCAGAAAGACAATGAGGATAATTTGAAAACCATTGAGAAAATGACCCAAGGATCTGAAAATTTAAATGCTCTATTGGGGTCGAAGGTTAATTTCAGGAGAGAGGGCCTAGGATTTAACTCTAGTGCAACTAAGAGCTTTGGAATGAAAACTATTTCCTTCGTTGCAAAAAAGGAGAGAGGACCTCTAATTAACATGAATTCTAATAATGCTATAAACAATAATGTGAATCTGAAAAAGCTCAATGCAAAGGAGAAGAGCAAACAGAAAATTGGTGAGCCTAGTAGAATTGGCACTTCCAAACCTAGCTCTAGTGCTCAACCCAAGGCTAGGGGTCAGCCTGCTCAGGTAAATAAACCCCATGTCAATGCCAAAAAGTCTTCACCACCACCATCATAGAAAAAGACCCAACAAAAACCTATGAATAGGTCAGCAGGGTCAAGAGTGTAGGGAAGACAAAATGCTTTCAGGAGTCTGCCCAACAAATTCAATCCACCTAGAGTCCAGTCCCACTACCCCACACAGTCAATCTATCCTAATGGGTTTGGGTGGACTAGAACTCAAGGGATGCATACAGGGTATGTTCAACAACCTACACAATTTTACAGACCCTATGTCAGAAATTGGGGTAATGGGTATGGTAGTCGAACAACCAGGAACTTCCAATCTTACAGCCAACCCAAATATTACCCTGATCAAAACTTTATGAATGCTACCTGGCCGAAGCATTGGCACAATAACAACAATTCTGTGAATAACTCTGTTGGTGCAAATAAAAGGAAGAACAACAAAAATAAGAGAAGAAATGACAGAAGGAAATCTGCAAAATCCACTAAACAAAGTTTTTTAAAACAAATGTGGATTCCCAAAGCCATGCTTTCTTTCTTTACTTGCACTTCATCTGCATTGGAGCCCAATCAGTCTTGGGTTCCAAACTCTTTGCCCTAATTATGTGTGCAGGTATGCCTGGCAGCCAAGAGCAACTTGTGGTACTTGGACAGTGGCTGCTCCAGGCATATGACAGGAGATAAGGCCAAGTTCTGCATGCTGATTGAAAAGCTAGGTGGCCTTGTCACCTTTGGAAGCAACACAAAGGGTAGGATCATTGGATCAAGTAAGGTAGGTAAGTGTTCTACCTGCTGCATTGATGATGTTATGCTGGTTGAAGGGTTAGCTTATAATTTACTCAGTATTAGCCAGTTGTGTGATAAGGAACATAAAGTTTTATTTGATTCTCAATGCTGTAAGGTTTTTGAACCTGATTCTGATATTGTCAAATTTTCTGGAAAAAGAATAAATAACACATACATGATAGATTTAGATGATATTCAGCATTCTAACCTATTTCTTACTGCCAGTAGAGAAGATTTAGCATTTTTATGGCATCGTAGGTTAGGCCATGTGAGTTATACTGTTTTGAATAAACTAAACAAGCATAGCATGGTTAGAGGACTCCCTGAAGTCTCTTTTAAAAAGGAAAATAAATTTTGTAATGCATGCATTCAGTCCAAGTTGACTAGAAAATCATTCAAATCTAGGACAGAAAACCTATCCACTAAACCTTATGAACTGATACACATGGACCTATTTGGGCCAACCAGGTCTGTCAGTTTATCAGGGAAGAGGTATGGGTTTGTCTTAGTAGATGATTTTTCTAGGTATACTTGGGTATTTTTTCTGTCACATAAGAATGATGCATTCTCAGAATTTCAGGAGTTCTGTATAAGTATTGGAGAGGGGGATTCCTGCAGCCCACTCAAAGAGAAGACCCAACTAGGCCCAACATGGCCCAACGAGGCAAGCTCGTCCAAGTGACAGCCCACAGGGCCCGCTTGGAAAAGCCCAATAAAACAATGCTCGGGGAAACAACTTTCCTAGGTGGCCCCAAGGCTCGGAGAGCCCGAGCCTCAGTCAGGTCATAGGAAGACCCGCGCACGAGCTATCCCTCCGCACGAAGGGGGGAAGCGCTAGCCGGTCTGTCCGACCCATCTCCTCACCGAGCTAGGCCTATTGCCCGATAGGGCCGGCCCCCCTAAGCTCGGTACGATCGATAAAATGTTCATCATTGCAGCCGTTAGAGTCCGCAGCGGGCCGGGCGCCAAGAAGTCCAGGAGCTCCGGCTTCCCCGCGAGGATAACGCCCCCACGATGAGGCCATAAAAGCCCACGACGAGGACGTAACCTCCACCGGAGACCCCTCAGCTTGCAAGACTCCAGAGGGCGGCGCACTATTTAAACCTGGGATACCCTCCGACGAAAGGTAAGTCCAAAAGGGCATTGATCCACCCCCAATTCCTGAGCATGGATCACTTCACCCCATTGGTGGAGAGGGATCTCGCGCCTTCACCTTCTCCTCCCTATCGTTGCTCCCACCATTGCTCTACTGACTTGAGCGTCGGAGGGTTTCGCCCCAGGGAATCCCCCGGGCCCTCTGACCCATTTCCCTATCTTGTAGTTCACAAATTTAATGATTACCAGCCCGCTCAGGAACCAGCGCGAGATTTCACCTCTTCATCTGGCGCTGTCTGTGGGAAACGCACGAAGAGCCAACATGGTGAGAAGGAGCTCAGGGAGGAGGTCCACCGGTGAAAGGGGTAAGGCCATGGTAGCAGCAGGGGATGGCCCTTCCAGGGCCTCACAGAACCCTCCCTCCAACGCCAGCATCCCCGCCGACGGACCACCACCCCCCCCCCCCCCGCGGCGGTGGGGCTACCCCCCTACGGTGGCGCCGAAGCCTTCCAGGCCCTCAACGCCAAACTGGATGTCCTCGTGGAACTCATGAAGACCCAGGCGGCCAGGGATGCAAGGTCCTGTGCCCCGTCAGGGAGCCCCCCCCGCAGGAGTATGTCCCAGCACACAGCTGGGGGCCGCTTCACCCTCGGGGGACGCAACGGCCAGATCCAGAAGTCGACGTTCCCGGAGACCGCCAAGACGCTCCCCCCAGCCTCGCGGCACGATAGAAACCGGAGTTATCCCTCCGGCTGCGAGATTTCGAAAGGCGCTTCGCTGAGCAGGAGCGCGCCCTTCGCGCCCTACAGAAGGCCTCTTCCCCGGAAGACGAGGAGAAATCCCCATTCTCCGAGTATATCTTGAAGGCAGAGGTATCTCCCAGAGCCCCCATACCAACCTTCAAGATTTACGATAGCCAGGGTGACCCGACCGACCATTATGATAGCTTCGACACCCTGATGACTCTACACGGAGCGTTGGACCCCATCAAGTGCCGAGCCTTCGTGACCACTCTGGTCCAGGGCGCTCAAGCGTGGTTCCGGGCCCTCGCCCCCGGATCATCCGAGACTTCAAGCAGTTCGGGCGAGTCTTCAAGGAGAGCTTCGCCGGAAGTGCCCCCCCAAGGTCGGTGGCGGGGCTCTTGGCCCTAAAACAGGTGCAAGGGGAAAGTCTCCGGGCTTACGTCCACCGATTTAAATCGGAAGTCCTCCGAATCCCCCACCTGGATGTGGCCTCGGCCACAACCGCACTGACCGGGGGTACCCGGGACGAGAACATCCACCGTGAACTTGTCCTCCACCCTCCCTCGACCCTTGCCGAGCTAGTGACTCTGGCTCTGCGCCACGCCGAGTGCGAAGAAGTACTCAGCGCTTGCCGAGACGCAACCGGCTCGGGTTGGGAGGGGGACAAGAAGCGGGGCCCCGAGCAAAATTCTAGCTCGGGAAAGAAGCGAGACCGAGATGGAGAACGCAAGCGGAAGTACGAGCGGTACACCCCGTTAACCGCACCGGTCTATGAAATCTATGAAGACGTCAAAGACTCGGGACTCCTCCGCAGGCCCGAGCCGATGAGGTCGAAAAACCGCAAGCGAGACAGACATTGTCTATTCCACGTCAATCATGGGCATCACACCGGTGATTGCCACCAGCTCCAAGATGAAATCGAGCGCCTCATCCGCCTGGGGCACCTGGCTCGGTTCACCGCCGAGCGCAGAGAAGGTCAAGGCGCCGCAGAGGAGATCGACAATGCCCCCCGAGGGGTTCACATCAACGTCATCTTTGGAGGAATAACATCAGGAGGCGACAGCAGCCGTGGAAGGAAGCGTCATGCCGAGCGGGCGAGCCGAGCCCCAAAGCCACCCAAGGCCGCCCCAGGTCATAGTCTTCTCCTATCAAGACCTAGAGGGGCTGAGCACCCCGCACGATGATGCCCTCGTAATCTCGGCCACTATAAACCATTGTAACGTAGATCGGATTCTTATGGACAATGGAAGTGCCCCTGATGTATTGTCTTATGACTGTTTCCTCAAAATGGGAGAGGATCCATCCAAACTCCGCCCGATCCGAACGCCCCTCTGTGGGTTCAACGGCCTGGCCACTCTCCCCGAAGGAGCCCTAAGCCTGCCGGTTACCCTCGGCACCCCACCCAAAACTGTTACGGTCATGGTAGACTTCATGGTGATCAAAGGGATGATAGCGTACAATGCCATCTTCGGCCGGGGAATCCTCAGCCGGATCAAGGCAGTACCATCTACCTATCACCAAAAAATGAAGTTCCCCACCAAAAATGGGGTAGGGGAAGTCCGAGGTAACCAGGCCACGGCCCGAAGGTGCTATAATATCTCGGTGGAGGCCACGAGGCCGGGCGGGAATGATAAGGGCCCCCGGGAAGTCGAGGAAAAATCCGCAGCTACTGAGCCAGGTGGCGAGTTGCTGACATTTTTCCTAAACGACGACCCGACCCTAGGAGTAAGGATCGGAGCCGACCTACCATCCTAGGAACAGCAGCAATATAAGGAATTTCTTTCTGAGTACATTCGAGTCTTCGCTTGGTCCGACTATCAGCTCCCTGGGATACCAGAGGAGACCGTGACGCACCGACTCAACCTCAACCCCACCATGAAGCCCGTGCAGCAGCGCCGAAGGAAGCACGCACCCGAGAAACAGACGATTATCAAGGCGCAGGTCACCAAGGGGCAAGAGACTGGTCTTTTTAGACCGGTCCTGTACCCGACGTGGCTAGCCAATGTCGTCCTGGTACCAAAGGCTTCCGGCAAGTGGCGGATGTGCGTGGACTTCACCGACTTGAATAAGGCGACCCCTAAGGACTGCTATCCCTTGCCCAGCATCGACCAACTGGTCGAATCGACATCGGGCAACGAGATGCTCAGCTTCCTGGACGCCTATTCGGGTTACCATTAGATCAGAATGAATTCTGAAGACGTCGAGAAGACCGCCTTCATCACCGACTACGGCGTGTACTGCTATACCCGGATGCCTTTCGGGTTGAATAACGCCGGAGCCACACATCAAAGACTGGTCAATCACACGTTCGAGGAGCAGCTAGGTTGGAACGTCGAGGCCTACATTGACGACATGCTCGTCAAGACCCCCAAGGCTCAGGACCACTTCACCGACCTCGCTGAAACCTTCGGCGTCCTCCTGAAGTACAACATGAAGCTCAATCCTGCCAAGTGCACCTTCGGAGTAAGATCCGGGAAGTTCCTGGGTTTCCTGGTCACTCAGCGTAGGATCGAAGCCAACCCCGACAAGGTCCAGGCCATCCTGGACATGCGCCCGCCCGCCTGCATTAAGGACGTCCAGCGTCTGACAGGGCGTGTCGCCGCTCTCAGCCATTTCTTGTCCCGTGCGGCCGAACGATACTTGCCCCTTTTTAAACTGTTGAGGGGGCCCAAGTTGGCATCTGCTACGTTCGCATGGGATGAGGAATGCCAGAAAGCGTTCGTCGAGCTCAAGGAGTTCCTGGCTTCACCCCCGGTGCTCTCCAAGCCCGTGCCGGGCGAAGTCTTGCTACTCTACCTCTCGGCGACGTCATCAACGGTCAGCTCGGTCCTAGTCAGAAATGACTCGGGAATCGAAAGACCAGTCTACTACACCAGCAAGGTGCTTAACGAGGCCGAGAGGAGGTACCCCGCAACCGAGAAGCTCGTGCTAGCATTGGTCACCTCCGCGAAACGCCTCCGACCCTACTTCCAGGGGCACCCCATCACCGTGCTAACCGGCGAGCCGTTGAAGAAGATTTTGGCCCACCCCGAGGCCTCGGGGCGACTCGTCAAATGGGCCATTATGCTTGGGGCCTACGACATCTCGTATCGCCCGCGCGTAGCTATAAAAGGTCAAGCGCTCGCCGACTTCATCGCCGAAAGCACCATCCCGACCGAAGGAAGACTACTGACCATGCCCGGGCCAACCTGGGAACTGTACGTCGACGGATCTTCCAACTCGGTCGGTAGTGGTGCTAGGATCCTCCTAAGATCCCCCGAAGGAGTGGAGGTACAGTACGCCTTGAAATTCAACTTTCAGGCGTCCAACAACGCTTCCGAGTACGAGGCCCTTATATCGGGAGCACGCATGGCCTGGCGGTTGGGGGCTGAGCGAGTCAGGATCCACACCGACTCTCAGTTGGTCGTGAGCCAGGTCAACGGTGAGTACGAAGCTCGAGAGGCACCCATGATCAAATACCTCCAGCTGGTCAGGAGCCTGGCCCAACAATTCGAGGGATTCGAGGTAGTCCGAATAGCCCGGGAAGAAAACTCCCGAGCGGACGCCCTCTCTCAGTTGGCCTCCTCCCTAGACCCAGAAGGTACCCGATTGGTCCTCCTCGAAGAGCTAGAACGCCCGAGCATTGACTCGGAGCTCCTCGCTATTGACTCGGCCGTCCCGAGCGACTGGCGCACCCCCTACCTGTCTTGGCTCCAAGACTCCCAAGAGCCCTCCGACCCTCGGGAAGCACGCCGAATGAAGTACCAAGCCCGGCGCTTCGTCATCCTGGACGACACACTCTACCGAAGGTCTTTCGCCGGCCCTCTCCTGAAGTGCCTCGGCCCCGATGAAGCCAGCCGAGCCATCCAAGAGGTTCATGAAGGCCTGTGCGGAGCGCACTCAGGGGAAAGGTCACTGGCCAGGATCCTATTACGACAGGGGTACTGGTGGCCCACCCTGCAGTGCGACTGCTCGGCCTATGCTCAACAGTGCGATCGATGCCAGCGGTTCGACCACTTGGTCCATCAGCCGACTACAGAACTCGTCACCCTCGCCGAGCCTTATCCCTTCGCTCGGTGGGGAATCGACATTCTCGGGCCATTCCCCACGGCTCAGTCCCAGAAAAAGTTCATTGTCGTCGCCATCGACTACTTCACTAAATGGATCGAGGCCGAAGCCACTGCAAGGATCACCGAGACAGTCGCCTGGAGTTTCGTCTGGAAATCGATCATTTGTCGCTTCGGCATCCCCCGAGTGATAGTGAGCGATAACGGTCGGCAATTCGATTCTCGATATTTTTGAGACAGATGTGCCGACCTAAACATCCGCAACCACTTCACTTCGGTCGCCCACCCTCAGGCCAACGGGCTGGTCAAAAATACCAATAAGACTATCTTGAAAGGCATAAAGACCAGACTCGGCAAAGCCAAGGGTAGTTGGCTCGAGGAATTGCCTAGCGTACTGTGGTCGCACCAAACGACTCCCAGGACGGCAACCGGTGAAAGTCCTTTTCAGTTGGTGTACGGCACCGAGGCCGTCATTCCATTAGAGATCGCCAACCCATCTCTCTGAGTCATCCGCTACTCGCTCGAGGAAAACAACCAAAAGTTACTCGAGAACCTCGACCTAGCCGATGAACTCTGAGATATTGCCAGCATCCGAGCGACGGAATACCAGCAACGCCTCACTCGATACTACAACGCCAGAGTCCGAAGCAGACACTTCCAACCGGGAGACTTCGTCCTCAGAAAAGCCGAAGCCTCTCGACCACTAGAGGTGGCGGGCAAGCTGTCCTCTAACTGGGAAGGCCCCTATCGAGTGGTCGAGACGCTCGGGAAAGGTGCGTACAGGTTGGCAACAATGGAAGGGGAACCCATTCCTCGGACATGGAACGCAGCCGCACTACGTAAATTCTATTTTTGAAATTGTACAGCAAGATGGACGAAATAAATCCCTTTTCTTTTCATTCAAAACTATTGATACATCAGAAAGGCAAAGGCCAGTACATTGCATGACAAAAAGCAAGAAAATCCGTCTAACACCGTTGCAAGGGGTAATCGCTCAGTTGACTCGATCTCGATCTCCTCGCGTCCAGCCACTGACTCTGACTCGCGTAGAAACTGGCTCGGACAAGAGGGGGCCGATCCAGTTGGCTCAGATGACCCCTGACAAAGGTGACAGAGGGACTGCAGAGAAGGTAACCACCTTCTAAAGTTGGAGAAGGCTACCTTCCAAGTTGATAGAGGCTAGGGAGAAGGAGCGCTGTGAAGACCTCCTCTTTCCCAACCTACAAACTCTTTGGAAGGGAACAGAGAGCAAGCAGCCTCCGAAGAGTGAAAGAAATGAAGAGCAGAACAGGGAGAAAGAGGCTGCAGACGGAGGAAGGCTTCGGTGAAGAGGGAACTTGATGCACCTCCCCCCCCCCCATGCAGAGGGGGAGTGGCGGCAGGCATCCCTGATACCCCCATCCGTGCTCCGCCTCGGTGCCCGCCCGGAACCCACGCCAGAACTGAGAAAGGGCAAGAGCCGTGCCCTCACACGTCGAAGCCCTCTCCAGATCCGCGCGGTGACCGTCGGACCCGTCTCAAACCCGCGCGGTGACCGTGGGACCCGTCCAACAAGCCGGGATGGCAAGAGCTCTTTGCTCCCCGTCGTCGGCGGCGTCACCCTCCGAAGGATCCTCCATGCTCCGAATACAACGGCACAACGCAGAGTGAAGAAGAAGGAGTGAGGAAAGACTGTTAGAGAAAATCCCAAGCGATAAAGAGGAAAGGGCACCTTTCGGTCCTTCTTATAGGCCAAAGGAGGCTACACGCCTTAAATGACTCCCCCCTCTAAAACACGCCAAAGGATTTCTCCCCTGAATAGTCACCCCCAACTCCTCGTTTCCCGCCCTAGTGGGATTCACGAAGCGGCCTGGCATTCAAAGAGTGAGGGAACGGAAGGACGCCCCGTCAGAAGCCTACCAAATCAGCATGTGAAAATCACGCAGGACATATCGGCACTCTCCAACTACTTCTGATACGCCAACCAAATCACGGAAAGGATGACGATCAAACAAGTAAGTCATTTATTATCTCATAAAGAGGAAACTCTCTAAAAGAGAAAAGAGAGACAAATAAGAGAGAGGGGCAAAATAAGGCAAAATACATCAGGCCTCGGGCCCACTTTGAAGCTCGGGAGCGACGGAAGTGGGTGCATCACCCCCAGCACCCTCGGTGACGGCCGACCCGGGCACTGACCTTGCCTGCGCGAGAACTGTCTCGGTCGCGAGCCCTCCCGAGATGTCCGGAGTTGGTGACCCTGCCGGAGGAGACCCCTCTGGATCTTCCCCGCTCGACGCAGAGGAGCTAGAAACTGACTCATCCGAGTCATAGCTCTGGCCCAAAGGGAACTCGATCCCGGAGTCTTGATCGAAGGTGTAGTCCACCGCCCGACGATAACCCTGCTTAAACCCCTTTCGGGCGCCCCGGTGAAGCGCTACCTCGTAATATGGTAGGGCGGCTCTCTCCAGGTCGGCTGAATAGGCATCCGAGCTCCTATACCGCTCGATCGCCTCCGCCTCGATCTGCTCCGTCCTTCCAACGAGCTCGACCCAAGCCCGCTCCGCCTTGGCCGCACGCTCCTCTGCCCCCGCCAGGCGCTCCTCTGCCTCGACCCTCCCTCGCTCGGCTTCGCTCGACCGCCTCTCCACCCGGGCTCGGTCCGCCTCGGCCACGGAACGAAGGCGTTCTGCTACCTCCGCCCGGTCCAGTAGCTCAGGACGTTCGAGCTCCCAGCGACCGTCCAGCTCGAGGTGACGCAGACGCTCCTCCTCCAAGAGTTTGCCCTTCCTCTCAAGCGACTCTTGGGCCTTAGCCAACTGCTCGGTCAGCACCTCGGTTTCTAGCCGGCTCGCCCGTGCCAAATCCCTGATCACGGAGAACTCCCGTCGAAGCCCCTCATGCTCCTCGCTGAGGCGGGCCAGTTTCCTCTCGCACCCTCCGAGGGCCCAGGGAAGATTTGACCGCTCGGCCTCCGTCCGAGCGTACGTCTCCGCCATCAAGGCCGCCGACCCAGCCATGACTAGGCCGCCCTCCATGAGGACGTCGAGGACTCCGGAGGGGGAGTGGCACTTGTTTCCCCCCCTCATCTTTGCGGCAACCTCTCGGCAAACCCGATACAGGTTGCCCGAATCACCGAGCCTTTCCAAGGCCTCCGACATGGAGATCCGCTCCCCACCGGATGCCCCGCCAGAAGGTTCTGCTCGAGCAACGGGGCCGACTGCCCCGCGCGCCACGGTCGGTTGGGGTTGCGACGCCTCCCCGGGCGAACCCCCAACCTTGACTGACGCCACGGGATCGACCGCACCGGGAACTTCGAGCACTTGGGGCTGCGACGCCCTCGCGGGCGAACCCCCATCCCTATCTGTCTCGGCCCGCGCCTCACCGCCCGAGACAGTGCCGACCTGGACCGGTCTCCCGGTCTCGACGTCGGCTGCTTCAGCACCAGTCCCCTCCATCCCCGGGGAGGGGAGAACCGACCCATCTCCGCCCTCTGAGGGGCCCCTGGTCTCCTCGGCCCCCTCTCGCCTGGTAGGTGGGGGAGCTGGCCCGGAAGGGTCGGCCCCATCTTGCCCCCGAGAGGGGAGCGCCGCCGAGCCAGAGTCACCCCCGGCAGCGGTAGGAAGGCCAACCTTCTTGGCCCGTTTCTTGGCCTTCGCGGCTTCCCCCAATTTTCCCTCCAAGGGATCCTTGCGCTTCGCCCCGCTTGGCCGCGAAGACCCCTCGGAGGCCACCCCCTTGCCCTTATCTCGGGCTTGGCAACGACCCGCGGGAACGACAGACTCATCAGCTATCGAGTCATCCCCAAGATCGATGACCTCGGTGACCTCTTCCAAAGGTTCCCGCCGGATGTCTGCAATGAAGAGGAAGATTCGGTTAAGAAGCGAAAAGGCGACCCTCCGACCCCACCGAAGGATCCGAAGGATGATACCTGATGGCTTGAGCTGTGTAAGCAGATACTGCTCTACGTTCTCCAGCGTCACCAGCTCCTCAGTCGATCGGCGATTTGTCAACAAGCGAGCGGCGTATTCCTCCACATCGGCAGGGAACTCCTCCTGCCCCGGGGGAAGATTCGGATGGAAGTTGGGCATAACCTGGCACCTCCAGGATTCATCCACTGCTTCCGCCTTCACCCAGAAAAACTGCCTCTTCCACCCTTTGTGCGAAGAATCCTTCGCCGCCAGCGGAATACAACTCTGATTCCTACGCGCCTGGATAAAATAGAAGCCTTTCCCCACCGACAGATGTGCCTTCAGCTCGAAGAAATAATGAAAAAGATCCAGGGACAGGGGAATCCCCTGTAGGCGGCAGAGGATCTGAAAGGCAGACAGCAGGAGATATGAGTTGGCCACCAGCTGAACAGGTGCCAACACAAAAAAATTGAGAAGCTTCAGAATGAAAGGCTCGAAGGGGAGGTAGAATCCACTCTTCCACGCTAGGAGAAAAGTACAGATATGGCTCGTACGGCTATCCAAGCTCGTCTCGTATGGGGCGGCGGCTACAAAGCTATATCGAAGAGGCAGGCGAAACCGATGCTCCAGTTTCTTCACATCAGCATCCCCCAACTCGCTACGATTGGGAATGGGCTCCCGCCTCACCTGCTCGATTTCTGAGCGCAGATCCGCCATCGAGCTAAAAGAAGAACCTTCACGAGAGCCTGAAGACTCTGGGGGAGAAGGAAGCTGCCGGATCACCTCCACGGTTATACGTGCCAGCTCCTCAAATGCCGTCGCAAGAGCTTGCTCCCCCGCTGTATCCTCACGACGCATCAAGGAGCCCCAAAAGCAAAGAAATGGAGGAAAGGTCAAAAACCCTAGAAAGACTGGGAGGACGAGCAGCGCCCTACGCCTATAAACCCTCGCGGGAGGCGGCGCGCTGTTTTAACCTCCGAGAAAAAGGGGGCCCCTTCATTTCGGTCCGTCAGGATCATTATTAATACGGGCCCAAGCGACCACTACACGTGGCTTCATAACGCCGACAGGATTCCACCCACCCGAGCCGCGCCGGTCCAAAGCCTCGAAAAACTACTCAACCGAGCCCCCTTGGCTCGGGAGTAGGAGGGGGACAAGTGGAGAGGGGGATTCCTGCAGCCCACTCAAAGAGCAGACCCAACTAGGCCCAACAAGGCCCAACGAGGTAAGCTCGTCCAAGTGACAGCCCACAGGGCCCGCTTGGAAAAGCCCAATAAAATAATGCTCGGGGAAACAACTCTCCTAGGCGGCCCCAAGGCTCGGAGAGCCGAGCCTCGGTCAGGTCACAGGAAGACCCGCGCACGAGCTATCCCTCCGCATGAAGGGGGGAAGCGCTAGCCGGTCTGTCCGACCCATCTCCTCACCGAGCTAGGCCTATTGCCCGATAGGGCCGGCCCCCTAAGCTCGGTACGATCGATAAAATGTTCATCATTGCAGCCGTTAGAGTCCGCAGCGGGCCGGGCGCTAAGAAGTCCAAGAGCTCCGGCTTCCCCGCGAGGATAACGCCCCCACTATGAGGCCATAAAAGCCCACGACGAGGACGTAACCTCCACCGGAGACCCCTCAGCTTGTAGGACTCTAGAGGGCGGCACACTATTTAAACCTGCGATACCCTCCGGCGAAAGGTAAGTCCAAAAGGGCATTGATCCACCCCCAATTCCTGAGCACAGATCACTTCACCCCATTGGTGGAGAGGGATCTCACGCCTTCACCTTCTCCTCCCTATCACTGCTCCCACCATTGCTCTACTGACTTGAGCATCGGAGGGTTTCGCCCAGGGAATCCCCCTGGGCCCTCTAACCCATTTCCCTGTCTTGCAGTTCACAAATTTGGTGATTACCAGCCCGCTTAGGAACCAGCGCGAGATTTCGCCTCTTCAAGTATAAATTAGAAAATTGAAAATATTTTGACTGATCATGGAGGTGAGTTTGAAAACTCACACTGATGAGGGCATCTCACGACACTCCCTTTAGCTCGGGTCGCCTGCACACTCTTGATGTGGACTGACTGTGATCCACACTTGTTATCTTCATTTCCTTAGTTTCATTTTATGTATTTTCCTTTTATTGAGTCCTATCATTGTATTTCTCTTTATTAAGTCATGTGGTTCTAGTCCATTTCCCTTGGTATGCTTAATTGGGCCTTATTACCTTAGTTATGGGCCCATTAGGTTGAGTCTAGGATATGCCCGGTCTTTTGTCTAATTGTCAAGGGTAATATGGTCATGTAAAGAGTGGATGCCTATAAATAGGCCTCCCCTCCCTCTCATTGAAACAACTTTGATGAATATTGAAAGGCATTTGCCATCTCCATCTCAATATCTCCCTCTCTCTCTCTCTCTCTCTCTCTCTCTCTCTCTCTCTCTCTCTCTCACTATCACTCTCTCTAAGTGGGTTGTGCCCCCTTTCTCTCTCCTCCCCACCCCAAATTCGAAATTCATTCTCTCTCCTCCCCATTCACCCCTCATTAAGGCCCCTTCCCCATGCATTCATTCAATTCCCCCTCCAACCCCTAGGTGGAAACCCCTTCTCCTAGGCACCTTTCCACTCTCCCAAGCAACCCTCCCTCTTCCCAAGGCTGAATTAACCCCTCCCAAAGCCCAAATTTGAATTTCCCTCTCCCTAGGGCTGTGCCCTTCCATCTCCCCACCTCCTAAACCACCCTAGGTCGAAATCCATCTCCCCCCAACAGCTAAGTTCGTCCCCCATCCTCCTCTCACACTCACCCTCTCTCTAGTGCACCTCCACCCCCCCATCTCCACCCCTAGCTGCTCCAGCCCCCCTCTCCATCTACCCCTGCCACTCCAGACCCTCCAGAAGCCCTAGCCACGTCCTTCCCATATCCACAAACCATCAGCCATCCCCCCAATCTGTGCTAACTCCCTTTGCCCCTCCCCTTGTTCTTGCAAGTTGCAGCTTCAAGTAGCAGGTCGGAGGCAGCATAGTGAGGCCCTGAAGTTGCGTCATCCCCGGCCGGTCCCTGCTCCTCCTGGTGGCAAGGCCTACATCTCTGGAAAGGCTGTCCAGAGAGCTTCCAAGGCGAGGTGGTTTCGTCAGCATCCGAGCCCCGAGCAGTCCACAGCGGCCGATCTCCCTCGACTGCGCAGAAGAACCCAGGCAGAGAACCAGAGCGAGAGTGGAAGCTCGGCCACGACGAACCCTTTGGGATTCAGATAAAGCTTTCTTCATAAAATTCATTCCTTCTCAAGTCCTCTTTCATCTTCAAGAAGCAGAGTTGCATTTGGACATCGACATCGAAAGTTACGAATTTTCTACTCCAAGTGTGTCAGGTCAGTTTACATGAGCCAGAACTGACATCCCTCCACTTATCTGATCGTCTCGGTCTTCTCCGACATCTTCCGACCCCGCCGTTGGCACCGACAGAAAGAAGACTCGACCACGGTTCCAACGGTTCAGGTCTTGTACCAATCAAGGTTTTGTGGAGATCATGGCACCCTCTGCAACCAGCCCCATTGTTCTGCACCAGACAGGGGCAGAATCAACCAGTCCGGTTGCAGACTCTGCCACGGCCAGCTGGTAAAGGCTCTGAGCGCCATTTTTGGAGGAGAGAAGCTACATCTAGTTAGCTGCCACCTCGAAGAAGAAGGGACTCAATCGACCACCGGAACCCCCTGTTCCAATTTTCTTCGTCGGAGAGGGCAGACTGCCCCCTGTGATCCCAGGTTAGACCAGTCCACACTCCTCCGGTCACCCCTCTCTCCACCGACATCAGATTTCATCCCCGTCAACTCCGGCTCGAAGCTACCCCGATCACGATCGCGTCACCACCAGTTTCATTCCAATCGGAGTCCGGGAGAGCCCACAGTGACTTCTGAAACCTACTGCTTCAGTCCGGTACCAGCCAGAGACCAGACGCTGGTGCCCTGTTCCAATCGCCGGTGCCCTGTTCCAATCGCCGGTGCGGTCAGCCCCGAGAATCAAAGCTTCCCCAAAAATTCAAGCTTCATCCCCTGTCAGTTGGTAAACGTTTGGCACTGGTCTCGTCAAGATCCGAGCTCCGTGGAGCCCGTGGCAGCACCGTCTCCGACTGTCTGTCCAGCGAACCTGAAGCAAGGCAGAACCGGTGGAGCTCGGAAGATAACGTTTTCATTGCGTAATCCCCACCCCGCTTGGCCGGCTGAAGGCTCCTCCCTGCGTGGAGGTAGTTTTGGATGTACTAAGTCTAATCCCTACCCCAAGATCACCTCTCCTGTGCGAGGCGTAGTGTTGTACATCATTGCATTTTCAGGTCAAGCTACATCGCCACGGCGATCGGTTGTATACCCTCGCCTCCCGGCGCGCCCTCGTCTCCGAGCGGGATCGGTGTCTTCACACCGATCAGGTGAGCGTCTGATATCTCCTTAGTTGCCTTCATTCTGCAAGTTTAGTATTGCTTTGATTGCCCATCGGCGGTGAGAAGAGGGCCCGTACTTATATGCTAGTTTGTTAGTGTCCACCGCGGACCGTGAGAGAGTGCCACCCACACCCCACCCAGCGGGCCAGCCGCCCACGAATTTGGGGAATCCTAGGCCCTTTGGGGTCAGCCTAAGCAAACTAAGTCCTTTAGAGTCATTGGGTCCCACCTCGGACCCTTGCCATCATCCCCCGGCCCCGCCGGGTGATCGCGTGTGCCGTGTGAATAAGACGCTATTGTGAGAATCATTGGAGAGCTTGTATGCTTGTGGATCTTGGTCCTAGGTTGTCCATTACATATTTAGTCATCCTAGGGCTGTTTTACATCAAGTGGTATCAGAGCAAGTCATTGACTTGTCTCTATCAAGTCAAGTCCTAGGGCATGTCTATGCATTTAGAGTCATCAAGTGCATCACTCTTGCTCCCTAGTATGGCCACCTCATATCGACCTTACCAATCGGCCCACTCCATAAGTCCAAGCCACCATGAGATGCCTACCACTAACACCCATAACTTCCCTGGCCATGTCAGTTACCTCATAAAAACCTTGACCCATGCCAATGGCAAGCTTGATAGCCTATCTAGACGACTTGACAAACTAGAAGAAAATTGGCCCGCCCCAAGGAAGAATGATAGTAGGCATCCTCCCTCACCTCTCACCTTTGATGGGACTCATCCTAATGAGTATTTAGAATGGGAGGCTTCCATGGACCATTACTTCACTTGGCATCCCATGACCGATAACGAGAAAGTCCAATTTGCCAAATCACAACTTACCAAACGGGCTCAAACCTATTGGCTACAAATTATCGGGCTAAGGATAATTAGAAGGGAAGATCCCATCACCACTTGGGTAAACATGAAGGAGCAACTTAGGGCTAGTTATGTGTCCCCTTCCCATTCCGAACACCAAAGTCGAAAGAGCATTTCAACTCCTTCATTTCCCCTTGGCCAACCCAAGACCCTAATCACACATTCCCCACCATTTTCCACCTCTCCTACCCCAACCACCACATCTACACCCTACCTCCAAGTCCTCACCACAACCATATGTCCCCATACTCAATTGGACTCCATGTCCACCCCTCCACCACATTCATAATGGCCACCAACCCCAAACCAAAATCCCCTCACCAAAACCGCACCCCACAAGCCCCCTTGGCCACCACCGCAACCTCACCATCGTCCCCAAAAAGGGACACATCTCCCAAAACCAATCATCCCAAATCTCCTCACCCAACCCACCTTCCACTTCCCACCCCAATCCTACCCCAATTTAGGCCTCCACTACTTCCACTCCCAATTCCAACCCACATCCGACCTTGCTCACCTCCTCGGGTGCACCATGCTTCGACTAACACCAACTCACCCACCATAGACCTTCCTACCCCATTGTCCTTAGGAGTTGCAACCCACACACCTACCCAAGAGGAGAAGGATACCAATTCGGATCCACCTCCCAAAATCAAGGAAATCCAAGGGCCACACAACTCACCCACCACTCCTAGCCTAGTTCCTCAAGAGCTATACACCCTTCCCCATGACACCATCACCATAGATAAGTCCGTACTCCAATGGCTCAAGCGAGGCCTCACCATTCCTAGTTCACAACCAAGTCACATACCCATGGGACATCAATCCCAAATCATTCCCACTCAGCCTCATGTCACTTATCAAACCTCCTATTGTGTAGAAGATTTGGGAGACTTAGTGGCCTACCTACATTGGCAAGTCCACTTGACCGATATGCTGGCCATGAGGCCATCGGAGTCGAGCACCATTAGCCTAGCTTACCCCACCGTTGGCTCCATCACTTCCATCTACACCAATGGCCAATTTACAAGTGAGATCATACTCCTTCTTCCCATGGAGGAGGAACCCATCCTAGTCTACTCTCCAACAATTGAGATCCCAAGTGCTTTGATTGGCCAACCCCTTAGCAACCTTGGCCCAAACATTTTGGAGGAGGATGACTCACCATTTGAGGACCTTGAGGACATGGAATACCCCTACCTAGGTAACCCTTACCATGATCCCTTTAATCCCTTCCTAAGGGAGCCTAGATCACCATGTAACCCACTCCCCCTATTCACCACCCACCTCACCCTACCCGAATCGCCCATGTCAACCCAAACTCCTCCCTTCCTAGAATCGGGTTACACCATGAGAGCCTTGACTTTAGGCAACAAACACCTTGGGATTGATGAAGTACCCCACCCCATAACCACCTTCGTAGATCCCTTCGACCCATTCACGTGGACGCTCAAAAGTCATCCCACATCTATGCACATGGAGGTCACCTTTGGGATAAACATGCATGTGTCTAGGCCTACCACATCATTTGACATGATTCATAAGTCGGGTATATTCATTCACATCACCCACATGTCAAGTAGGCAGCATAAGAGGACCATATTCGGATGTATTGGCCCACCTTCATTCATCATGAGTCTTAAGCATGAGAGGAGCATACATGGATGTTCGGGTCCCCCGACATTTGTCACACCCATGCATAAAAGGTTCATCTATGGATGTCCCGGCCCTCCTAAAACTGTCACAGTCTTCATAGCATCAAAGTGTGATCGGTCTACATTTGACTGCCCAGGTCCACCTTGGCATACCATGCGTTTCACACCAACATCGCATCATCGTGCATGGCATACGCATTCTCGCAAGCATATAGGAAAGATCAATGAGGCTTACAAAAGGCGGGTAGATGCTCATCGGCGCCACTGCGAGTTCCAAGTGGGAGACTCGGTGATGGTGAGGACGGAGCGGCTCCTTCTGGGACCTGCCTCCAAGTTAAGGGCACGGGGTTCGGGACCCTTTCAAATTCTGAGACGACTTGGCAGTAATGCTTATGAGCTAGACCTACCTGAGGGTTTTGGGGTACACCCTACTTTCAATGTGGCGGATCTGGTACCCTACAAGGGCCCCGCGGTGGAACCCAGTGAGGATCTTGAGCTTTTACCCCGCCTTGAGAGGGACACTTCCGGAGGGACTCCACCTTCTAGCTTGAGAGACCGACGAGAGCAGATAGAGGCAATACTGGATGAGCAGAGTATCATTACTAGGCACAAGGTGTATCAGTGCTACCTGGTTAGGTGGAAGAACCGTCCCCCGATAGAGGACACGTGGGTGAGTCGGGAGGATCTGCCGCGCTTGGACCCCGACATACTGGAGCATTACGACAGCCAGGCGGACCCATACTCGACGGGGTTGAGTTCTCCCCACCCCGGGGGATTTGATGAGGGCATCTCACGACACTCCCTCTAGCTCGGGTCACCTGCACACTCTTGATGTGGACTGACTGTGATCCACACTTGTTATCTTCATTTCCTTAGTTTCATTTTATGTATTTTCCTTTTATTGAGTCCTATCATTGTATTTCTCTTTATTAAGTCATGTGGTTCTAGTCCATTTCCCTTGGTATGCTTAATTGGGCCTTATTATCTTAGTTATGGGCCCATTAGGTTGAGTCTAGGATATGCCCGATCTTTTGTCTAATTGTCAAGGGTACTATGGTCATGTAAAGAGTGGATGCCTATAAATAGGCCTCCCCTCCCTCTCATTGAAACAACTTTGATGAATATTGAAAGGCATTTGCCATCTCCATCTCAATATCTCCCTCTCTCTCTCTCTCTCTCTCTCTCTCTCTCTCTCTCTCTCTCTCTCTCTCTCTCTCTCACTATCACTCTCTCTAAGTGGGTTGTGCCCCCTTTCTCTCTCCTCCCCACCCCAAATTCGAAATTCATTCTCTCTCCTCCCCACCCCAAATTCGAAATTCATTCTCTCTCCTCCCCATTCACCCCTCATTAAGGCCCCTTCCCCATGCATTCATTCAATTCCCCCTCCAACCCCTAGGTGGAAACCCCTTCTCCTAGGCACCTTTCCACTCTCCCAAGCAACCCTCCCTCTTCCCAAGGCTGAATTAACCCCTCCCAAAGCCCAAATTTGAATTTCCCTCTCCCTAGGGCTGTGCCCTTCCATCTCCCCACCTCCTAAACCACCCTAGGTCGAAATCCATCTCCCCCCAACAGCCAAGTTCGTCCCCCATCCTCCTCTCACACTCACCCTCTCTCTAGTGCACCTCCACCCCCCCATCTCCACCCCTAGCTGCTCCAGCCCCCCTCTCCATCTACCCCTGCCACTCCAGACCCTCCAGAAGCCCTAGCCACGTCCTTCCCATATCCACAAACCATCAGCCATCCCCCCAATCTGTGCTAACTCCCTTTGCCCCTCCCCTTGTTCTTGCAAGTTGCAGCTTCAAGTAGCAGGTCGCAGGCAGCAGAGTGAGGCCCCGAAGTCGCGTCATCCCCGGCCGGTCCCTGCTCCTCCTGGTGGCAAGGCCTACATCTCTGGAAAGGTTGTCCAGAGAGCTTCCAAGGCGAGGTGGTTTCGTCGGCATCCGAGCTCCGAGCAGTCCACAGCGGCCGATCTCCCTCGACTGCGCAGAAGAACCGAGGCAGAGAACCAGAGCGAGAGTGGAAGCTCGGCCACGACGAACCCTTTGGGATTCAGATCAATCTTTTTTCAGAAAATTCCTTCCTTCTCAAGTCCTCTTTCATCTTCAAGAAGCAGAGTTGCATTTGGACATCGACATCGAAAGTTACGAATTTTCTACTCCAAGTGTGTCAGGTCAGTTTACAGGAGCCAGAACTGACATCCCTCCACTCATCTGATCGTCCCGGTCTTCTCCGACATCTTCCGACCCTGCCGTTGGCACCGACAGAAAGAAGACTCGACCACGGTTCCAACGGTTCAGGTCTTGCACCCATCAGAGCTTTGTGGAGATCATGGCACTCTCTGCAACCAGCCCCATTGTTCTGCACCAGACAGGGGCAGAATCAACCAGTCCGGTTGCAGACTCTGCCATGGCCAGCTGGTGAAGGCTCTGAGCGCCATTTTTGGAGGAGAGAAACTACATCTAGTTATCTGACACCTAGAAGAAGAAGGGACTCAATCGACCACCGGAACCCCCTGTTCCAATTTTCTTCGTCGGAGAGGGCAGACTGCCCCCTGTGATCCCAGGTTAGACCAGTCCACACTCCTCCGGTCACCCCTCTCTCCACCGACATCAGATTGCATCCCCGTCAACTCCAGCTCGAAGCTACCCCGATCACGATCGCGTCACCACCAGTTTCATTCCAATCAGAGTCCAGGAGAGCCCACAGTGACTTCTGCAACCTACTGCTTCAGTCCGGTACCAGCCAGAGACCAGTCGCCGGTGCCCTGTTCCAGTCGCCGGTGCGGTCAGCCCCGAGAATCAAAGCTTCCCCAAAAATTCAAGCTTCATCCCCTGTCAGTTGGTAAACGTTTGGCGCTGGTCTCGTCAAGATCCGAGCTCCGTGGAGCCCGTGGCAGCACCGTCTCCGACTGTCTGTCCAGCGAACCTGAAGCAAGGCAGAACCGGTGGAGCTCGGAAGATAACGTTTTCATTGCGTAATCCCCACCCCGCTTGGCCGGCTGAAGGCTCCTCCCTGCGTGGAGGTAGTTTTGGATGTACTAAGTCTAATCCCTACCCCAAGATCACCCCTCCTGTGCGAGGCGTAGTGTTGTACATCATTGCATTTTCAGGTCAAGCTACATCGCCGCGGCGATCGGTTGTATACCCTCGCCTCCCGGCGCGCCCTCGTCTCCGAGCGGGATCGGTGTCTTCACACCGATCAGGTGAGCGTCTGATATCTCCTTAGTTGCCTTCATTCTGCAAGTTTAGTATTGCTTTGATTGTCCGTCGGTGGTGAGAAGAGGGCCCGTACTTATATGCTAGTTTGTTAGTGTCCACCGCGGACCGTGAGATAGTGCCACCCACACCCCGCCCAGCGGGCCAGCCACCCACGAATTTGGGGAATCCTAGGCCCTTTGGGGTCAGCCTAAGCAAACTAAGTCCTTTAGAGTCATTGGGTCCCGCCTCGGACCCTTGCCATCATCCCCCGGCCCCGCCGGGTGATCGCGTGTGCCGTGTGAGTAAGACGCTATTGTGAGAATCATTGGAGAGCTTGTATGCTTGTGGATCTTGGTCCTAGGTTGTCCATTACATATTTAGTCATCCTAGTGCTGTTTTACATCACACACTTTGAAGAATTTTGCAGGTCAAATGGGATTCATTATAAGTTCTCCTCACCCAGGACACCTGAGCAGAATGGTGTTGTTGAGATGAGAAACAGAACTCTATTGGAGATGGGCCGAACTCTCTTAGTTGAAGGTCAATTGCCAAGAAAATTCTGGGCTGAAGCAGTCAACACAGCCTGTTATGTAATTAACAGGGCAATGGTAAGACCTTCCACACAGAAAACCCCTTATGAGATTTTGAGAGGTAAGAAACCTTCAATCGCCCACTTCAAGGTCTTTGGTTGTAAATGTTTTATATAAATGACAAGAGGGACCTTGATAAATTTGAGCCAAAAGATGAACCAGGAATCTTCCTCGGTTATTCTGAAAACACTCGGGCTTATAGAGTGTTCAATTTAAACTCAAAAATTGTTGAAGAATCTCCACACAATATCTTTGATGAATCCTTGATGGAAACTAACCATGGTCATTGCAGGAATGAAGATGGAAACATTTTAAAAGATGATAACTCTGCAGACCAGTCTGATGGTGAGGAAGAAAAAGAAGAGCAGAATGAAGAAGAATCTGAAGTTCAGGGGGAGGTAAGTGAAATTCCTGAAACTCAGATTGTTAATATCAGATATCTTAAAGATCACCCTGTGAATAATGTCATTGGCAATCTGAATGATCCCCCTAGGACTAAAGGTCACTTTAGAATTCAGGATGAATTAAACACATATGCTCTTGTCTCTCAAATTGAACCCAAGTCCATTGACTGTGCCCTCAAGGATGTGCATTGGACTAATGCCATGCATGAGGAGCTTAATCAGTTCGACAGGAACAAGGTGTGGCACTTGGTCCCACCTCCTGATCATGGAACAGTCATAGGGACTAAGTGGGTATTCAGGAATAAATCTGATGAATCAGGGAATATTGTTAAAAATAATGCCAGACTTGTTGCTCAGGGGTATAACCAGGAGTTTGGTATTGGCTTTGAAGAGTCATTTCCCCTGTAGCCAGATTAGAAGTTGTTAGGATTTTATTGGCTTATGCATGCTCCGTAGGAATAATCCTCCAGCAGATGGATGTAAAATCTGCATTCTTGAATGGGGAAATTAGTGAGGAGGTCTATGTAAGACAGCCCCTTGGGTTTGAATGTCTAGATTTCCCTAATCATGTTTACAAATTAAATAAAGCTCTCTATGGTCTTAAGCAAGCTCCCAGAGCTTGGTATGACAGGTTGAGCAAGTTCCTTACTGATCAAATTTTCATTAGAGGAGTAGTTGATCAGACTTTGTTTACAAAGGTGAGTCATTCTGACATTCTTATTGTACAAATTTATGTGGATGACATTATTTTTGGGTCAACTAACCCCAAATTGTGTGAGGAATTTTTTAAAAAAATGACTAATGAGTTTGAAATGAGCTCAATGGGTGAGCTCAAATTGTTTCTTGGACTGCAGGTTACACAAACAAAGGATGGAATGTTTATCACTCAGTTCAAGTACACAAGGGATCTACTCAAGAAATACAAGATGGACAACCTCAATGAGATAGCTACTCCAATGGGTACCTCTACAAGCTTGGATGAAGACACTAAAGGTAAACCTGTTGATCAAAAGCTATACAGAGGTATGATCGGATCCCTTCTCTACTTAACAGCATCTAGGCCTGATATTCAATTTGTTGTAGGATTATGTGATAGGTTTCAGGCCAATCCTAAAGAAACTCATCTTAAAGCAATAAAAAGGATTTTTAGATATCTGCTAGGCACCCAAGAGCTAGGATTATGGTATCCTGCTAGGTGTGAGTTAGAGCTTCTAGCTTACACTGATGCTGATTATGCTGGGTGTCGAGTAGATAGAAAAAGCACTAGTGGTTATTGTCAATTCCTTGGTGGCTGTCTAGTATCTTGGGCATCTAAGAAGCAACACACTGTAGCCTTGTCTATAGCTGAGGCTGAATATGTTGCAGCCGGTAATTGTGCTACCCAAGTACTATGGATCAAGCACCAACTAGATGATTATCTGATAAAACTGGAATGTATTCCAATTTTATGTGATAATACTAGTGCCATATGCCTTGCTAAAAATCATTTTCATCATTCTAGGACTAAACACATAGAGATAAAACACCATTTTCTTAGAGATGCTATGAATAAAAAGAAAATCGAACTGAATTTCATTGAAACAAACAAACAAATTGATGATATCTTTACTAAGCCACTTGGAAATGAAAAGTTTAAATTTCTTAGAAGAGAACTTGGCTTGTGTAAGTTTCAGCATGATGAATAAAATTTTCAGCTGTTTTGAATAAAATTTCTGATTTGGACTTGCATCTGATAGCTTATATAAAACTCTGTGAAGGTTGAATGGTGCAACAGACTCATGATCATGCATGACACTCATATTGTTCTCTCATTATCATCACTGCATATCATTTAGTCATGAATGTGTCTAAAATCACATGCATATAGAACTGTTTTGCACTACATTTCTCTGCATAACCCTGGTATTTCAAATGGTATTTCTCCGCCTAGTACCATGGGTCATATTGCATGATAGTGCAGTCTGAATAAGCATGAACTTCAAAATCATTTGTTCAGCCATCATTTGCAAAACCACATGCAAATAGACAGGGGGAGTATTGCATATGATTCAGAGTTGAGTCTGACAGTATGGCAATCTTTTAGTCAGTTCTAATATTAAGCAATAGAAAATAGATTTCTTCCCTCATAAGAACTTTAATTGCTTAAAGACTGACTTAATGGTTTAAATTTTATAATCTTTAGAGTTGAAAGACTACAATCAGTAAATAAGGATGCTAAAAATTGATAAAGCTCTCAACCCTTATCTTATTTTATGTCAGAAAAAGCTAATTATATCTGACATCTGAAAACTCATCTGAAATCATGTTAGAGAAGCTAAGTATGTGTATTGTCCATAAATAAGTCATTCTGAAACAAATAAAGGACAGCTAAGAAAGATATTGAAAAATAGCATTGGCAGAGCAATGACTGGTAAATCACTGAGAAACTGAGTGATCCATCAAAGAAGTGGACAACACTCATGTCATGAGGTGTATCAACTATCTCTGTATAAAATGATCAAAACAGTAGGATGGTTTCACTGAGTACCAGGGGGTAACTGGAGTCTGATAAACGTGTACCCTCACATAAAACGGTGTAAATCAGTTCTATTGAGTTTGATCATAGGCAAGATGGTCCATCATGTTGAGTATCTAGGGGTATTGGCGTCTGATAAATGTATACCCTTACGTAAAAAAAGACTTATGGTACCTGAATGCCCTAAATGAAATAATATTAAAAATGATTTTCCTTCAAAGAAATTTCATGGATGTCAATTGTTTAATTTCAATACATGACCTGGTTTCTCTTAACACATTTTACTGAGTCTATGAAAGTAAGATATTCTGAAACTGAATCTCTCATGTAAATATAACTCTGGTTTATTGTTTTATCATGCACACCTACCTTATCCAATGAATGTAGTGCATGAACTCTCATTTTTATAACCTTTAAACCAGAACCTCACTTTCTAAGTAGTTTCTAAATTCATATGACTGAAGGTTCTGTGCTTTAGCTACTTAATTTCTGAACTACTTGCTAAGAATGCCAGTCAGCTGACTCTTCTTGTTCCTTCCCTTGTATTTTTTTTCTTTTTGTTGATGGCAAAGGGGGAGAATATATTGTCTATTTGATGAATTCATTTCAGGGAAGTATATGCATCATGTCTATGGCAAAGCAAAGGGGGAGAAATTGTGAGCAGAGAGTTGTGTTCATGTCTCAGCATGTCATTCATAGCATTTCATAGCATCTGCATGACAATCTGAATAACAATTCATATCTTTCATCAAAAATGCATCTGCATAACAGGATGTTGCTACTCTATATAATAGGGTGTTGCCATCATCAAAAAGGGGGAGATTGTTATGACTCCTCTGTGTTGATGATGTTGACAATGTATTTTACTTCATTGGAAACAGCTTGTTTTGATTGATTGGCAACTGTTCTTATTTTGATGAAATTATTTTTATCAGGTTGTCTGTGTATATAATGCAGTCAGAGTCTATACTGTCGTGCACACACCCACAGGTCTACATTGCATTGCAGCATGAACATAGAGTCCATACATTTCATTGTGTAGTCTGGACAGTTGTGGGTCGACCCCCTTGTTCACATGGGTCGACTCCTCAGATTAGCATAGTCTATACACTGCATAGCATAGTCTATACACTGCACGTTAAAGTTCATAGTATATACATTGCTGCATTGCCTGCACGTGGAAGTCTGTACATTGGCTGTTGGCTTGCACGCTCACTCAAGTCCACACATCGTGAAGTATGCACATTGTGGCTTTCTCATTCACTCATTCAGTCCTGTCAAGTACATACATTGGGCTACTGTGCAAGTCCATACATTGGCCTTCAAGCTTGCAAGTCTATACATTGCCTGTCGATTGCAATGTCTGTACAGAGTACAAAGAGTTCAAAGTGTTCATAGTCTACACATTCATTCATTCACTGTTCATGTTGCATCAAGTTCAAAGTCCATACATTGGACTGTAGCATGCACGAAGCTAAGTCTATACATTGCTCAAGTCTATACATCATTCAGTGTCTAGCGTTTCATGAAGTCTATAGATTCATTCTCTGTAGCTTGCACGAGGTGAAGTCTGTACATTGGCCTTAGCTTTCCAAGTCTGTACATTGGCCTCCATGCCTCAAGTCTATACATCGGAATGTTTGGCCAAGTCTGTACATCCTTCTGTTGATAGTTCAAGTTTATACATTGGATTGGTTGGCCAAGTATGTACATCGTTGCTTGCCAAAGTCTGTACATTGGCATCTGTTCCTACGTTGCAATTCCAAGTCTGCACATTGGGTTCTTTACCTACGTTCAGCTTTGAAAGTCTCTACATCGGTGCCTTTACCTACGTTGCATTTCAAAGTCTATACAGTGGTTACTTCACTTCATTCAAAGTCTGTACATCCTTCAAGGGGCCAAGTCTATACATCCTCACGTTCACTTTTTCAAGTCTATACAATTGGTCTTCACTTCAAGGCTGTACATTGCTTTGTCATTCAATGTGCATAGTCTATACATTGAATAGGCTCGTCCATGCATCATGGGTCGACCCCCTTCTTTGATGGGTCGACCCCCCAGATCTCCAAGTCTATACAACATTGTTGAGTGGAAGTCTGTACAGCTGTTGGGTTGCCAAAGTCCATACTTTGTGAACCTCAAAGCCTGTACAGACCTTGCCTTGTTCAAGTCTGTACATCGTTAATTTGTCTTGGCAAGTCTACACATTGGTAGTCTGCACATCATTCATGAAGATTGAACATTGAGTAAGTGTACACATTGGACGAGTCTACATCGTGCATCAGTCATGAAGTCTATACATCGTCTGTCTTCATTAGAGTCTCATGAAGTCTATACATCGTCTGTCTTCATTAGAGTCTCATGAAGTCTATACATCGTGGCCTTTGTGCTCCAAGTCTATACATCATGGCAAGCCCGAAGTCTATACATTGGAAGTGTATTCATTCATGCATCATGGGACGACCCCCTGATTAGATGGGTCGACCCCCCTTTAGACTTCTAAGTCTATACACTGCTCCCTCCTGCGTGTATATTCCAAGTCTATACACTCCCTGTGTTTTCATGTCTATACAATGCAGTTCATCTTATAAGTCTGTACAGAGTTCTTCACTTAACCTGATAATCCAATACTCTGTCTGACAGGGATTTGCTACTGAGATTGCTGACATGGCTCGTGATCCCAGGAGGACGAGGTGACCAGATGCTGCCACGTGGATGAAAGCACCTTGGATCTGGCGAATTCCTTGGGCGGGAAAACGTGGAAGCCACGCGCCCTTATCCAATCTGATGCTGTATATATATAAGTCTTCATCTTCTGTTGAAGGCTGATCGAAGTGTGGCAAGTCTATACAGTGAGACAAATCTAAGACAGCAGAGAGCCACCGAGATCCAAAGAGAAGAAAAAGAGAGAAGAAGAAAGGGAGAAGAAATGAGTTGAGAGAGTGATACGAGAGCTTGTGAATCAGTGTCAAGGTCCAGATACCAGAGCTGATATTGCTCACTTTGAGCTACAGTCGTTTTGGTTTTCTTCCATTCGATTGTGTTTTTCTTGCTTTTCAGTCATGTTATTTTTCCTTTGAAAACTCTTGTTCGATCAAGCGGTTAGTCAGCGGTGTCAAGCTGTGAAGCAGCGGTGTGCAGAGGTGTTACCTCTGGTCGGCTAAGCTGTAGTGCCCAGCAGAGCAAGCTGTGAAGCTCATCTGTTGCAGAGGGTGTTCCTCTGGTCGGGATAAGCTGTAAGCCCCAGCCGTTGTTGGCAAGCTGTAGTGCCCAGTAGATTGAAGCTGTCTATCAGTAGTAATCCACATTCGAGTTGAATGTGGGGTGGACATAGGTCGGATTGACCGAACCACCTAAAAGTCTTGTGCCTCTCGTGTGTTTGCTTGTCTATTTACCAGATCTTGTTTCCATCATTCGGTGCTTTGACTGTGGTTGTCCAGTGTTCTTTTAATTCCGCATTTAAATCTATGCATAAATTTTTAATTAGCATGTTGATCTATTCACCTCCCCCCTCTAGATCCACATTCTGTGGTGAAAGAGCCTTCCATCTAACGTCAACAAGAACAATATTAGCCCTGGAGGAATACCATCTCCGATGGAGATCGCAGGTTAAATATACCCAAGAGAATCAGCAGCAAAAAGACCACAAAGCCCCTCTCAAAACCCTTCAAATACACACCCAATGGATGGGAGAAACCCTAAGGGTATATGGGGTAAAAAGCCAAGACAATCGGATCAAGAAATGGGCATTTTGTAATCAATCCGGAAAACACGATCCGGACGAACCAGATAAAGTGTCGACTCTTAGAGTCGACACTTTTGTCAAGGTGTTCTGCCGAGAACAAAAAAATCAATACACATGCGAAAGTGTCGACTCTTAGAGTCGACACTTTTTGCCAACAATTCTGTTGCAGCAAAACAACGCACCTCCCCGGCAAGAGTCGACACTAGGAGTCGACTCTTGCTTGGGACACACCTGGACAAAGCTAGGGACCAGCAAGAGTCGACTCTTGCTTGGCACCTTGGCAAATTATCCAAGGCAGTCCAAAGTAAGCAGAGAAACTAACTAACCCAATTGAAAACATGACTATGCCAAGTGAATAACATGAATTAGAAGGAATTAAAACACCAATCAAACTACCATTAAGAAATATTGGAACCAAAATGATCAAAGGATAATCTCATTACAATTAAGAAGAGCATGCATGAGACTCATGCAAACCCAATTCTTATGAACTAGCAATGAGCATAAATGCAAGAGTTCTATGCAATGCTTACCAAAGCTTGACAAGATTTGAAAGCTGATTTCAACCTGCATTGGAATAAATTGAAATGCATTCATATATGGGGGTGATCCTCACATAACCAGCCCGTCAAACCACAACCTCTCGAGCCATAACAAGTTCAAGGATGGAAACTCCATTTACCAACTGAATATTATCAAACCTCTCATGAATACAAAGTCAGTCAAAAAATCAAAGTTCATTTCAATTAGACTTTACCAAATATCCAATAACCAACATAGCTCAAAAGTCCAAATAACATAGGTGATCAATTGTTAAAGTAGTTCAAGCAAACCACACACATGGTTTCCAGTCAACCCAAAAATATCAAATTCAGTCCAACAACTTTACAAGTTTAGTCCAATTAATTCAAGCACAATCAAAGGCAATCTGAACTTAACTCATTCACAAGCAATATGAGTAAACACAAATCCATTTAACAAGTAACAATACTACGCTTAGCTCATTGAAAGCCATTGAACAAACCTTTCAAATAGAATTCAATCAAACTTTCATGAAAACCAAGTTCAGACATAAATATGAAGTTCAGTCTAGTGAAACCTGAACTCATTCTCCACACTGTCAACACACAAGAACACCCAATGTACGGACCACAAGAAATCTGGAAGGACTCAAACCAACCCCTTCAGACCAAGAAGTGTCGACTCTTAGAGTCGACACATTCAACTGGTTGGTCTGTCTGCTATGCAGATAGCCCATGACCCATGGAGGGTCGACCCCTTGGGTCGACCCCTCTCTTGTAGGGTCAGAAGCAAGAATGTTGAGCTCCTTTAAGCACTAAATTTCACAGTTAAAAATAAATCATGACTTACCATGCAACCATTAAAGTACGAGGATCTTTCAATCAATCATTCAAGATTAGCATGAGACGTTTGAACCCTTTTGTGAGCATGACTATCTTAATGAATAATAAGCATGGTGTACACTGAAATAGTTCAATACTCAAGTGAAGCAAATTATAACCCAGACTTCTATACAAGTGGAAAGCACACAGTATTTTGAAATCATGAAGAGCCATTGCTTTGCTTCTTTACCCAGTGAAGCAACTTGCAAGGTAAGATAGCAACATATTAGCTTATTTAGGATGAAGACGTTTACCACAAAACATGCACACAATACATTGTTATCATCAAAACCATTATCAAAGACAAAGAGGGAGTGTCATGAACCCAACAATGCCAAATGTCGGTCTATCGCAAGATCGTCACCTCATGAAAGCGGTCCCGACATGACCGCTACTTCCTTCCGATTATGTGAGTGGAAGAAACGTGGAAAGCTTGGATCTTTGGCATCCTAATCCCCATGGATCAAAGTGTGTAGATATGTAAACATGTCTAGGACTCTTGGGGATTGATCCTACCACTAATTAGGACTCCTAGATCAATCTAATCCCTCAAACCCTAGCAACTATATAAATAGAGCTCAGATTCGACCTGCGTGAATCTTACTTTTGGCTCACATTGTTCGATGTTAAGGAGTTGGTATTTCAAGTTGATTCTTTAGAACTTTTTGTTTACCCTAGTTTTACTTAACTCCCCTCCAAATTTCATGGTAGGAGGTCAAGCGTCTAGAGAGTTAGGAGCCCCCGAAGTTGCTGTTCCTCTGCAAGACGCTCAGGAACTAGCGCGCCGGTCCAAGGAAGATCTAGAGATTGAAAGCCCTAATCAAGGTATTTAGAAGTTCATCTTTTTGAACAATTTGTTAACCTTAATATCTTCTACCTACCCACCAAACTTCATAGATTTAGGTCAAGAGGTTACAGAGAACGAGGGACGAGAAGTTGCTGGTTTGGCACAGGACGTGCAAAAACTAGGTTGTTCCCCCAGTCCAAAATTAGAAGTCTAAAGCCTGTTACAGAGGTAGGTTATCTCATGAACGGCTTAAATATTAAGTTAGGAGTAAAAGCCCTCTTGTTTCATGCGATTTCATGCTTTATATAGAGTGTATTTCATGGTTTTCTATGACTGCGCATGCATGATCCTTACAACATGTTATCCTTATACCCCTTAACCAAAGATGATAATACTTGTTTAATTCATGCCCAGTCATGCATCCTAGTTGATAAAAACATGTTAGCATGCTTTACCCTCTTGTCTTCATAAGTTTCATGCATAAATTCTCCTAGAAATTAGTCTTGTACCTCGATTTTACTCCTATCTGCTACAGACACGAAACAGTCTCCCTGAGATCGCATTCATCATATAGCGGCCCTACGATCATCATTATGCGGTCCTCTTCTGACCGCTATTTGATTTCTTTTGTCTGCACTTTATTAACTCTAAAAAGATTACAGATTTGCCATATTTATCATATGTTAAGCCTAGTTAATTAGGTCTTATTCCTAGTTTTGACCCTGGATTCATATTAATGGTTATATTGTGCATCCATTAAGCTAGGTTTCATGGCTTACATGCTTTATACACTTATATTAATTCTATGTTAATTTCATGCCAAAACTATATAGTCTTGTATTACTGTTATATTTCACGCGCTTTATGCACTTGTTTCATGGATGAACCGATCGTTGTTTTCTACATGATTCTTTCTCTCATCTTTGAGTCTTTCTTAAGTTCATGGCATGTGTTCCAGTATGATGTCATTAGTTACACTTTGCACTTATAGGCACATTTTCTTGAACTTGTGAACTTCTCCGTTGGATATTCCTTCTGTCGAACTAGGGGATCATGTTTCAAGGCCTCTGTAAGTCTCCGCGAGCCTGTGATTCTCACTAGGACGCCGAGCTGGTTGTACCCTCAAAGCCCAATTGTCTAGAAAGCACTCACATGACCGGTGTTTTTCTGAGTCCTGGCTAGTGGCAGCCATCAAAGAGACCATAACTGTCAAGTAGCGGCCTTCCCATGACCGCTATCTCCCAGAGTTTTCACTGCGTCGACCCTTCTTTCTTTCTAACGTCGACCCTGTCTAATTGCAGGCATCCCGTGACCGCTACTTTCAGTTTGCGGCCAGGCTGTGACCGCTACTTCAAGAAACGGCCCAGACTAGACCGTTTCCTGTCCCAGTGTCATTTAACCCGGGGTTTGACCCAAGGGTTGATTTTCCTATATTCCTAGATGGTCTATTGATTGTCTAGAACATAACACCTTATCCAATAAATTATTAATGAATTATGGAAAATAATTGAATGTGTCGTTATGCTGTCGGATTCCTTCCATGGCATAACCTTGTCATTAAATAGTCCTTGATCTCATATTTCATATTTGGTACGTTTTTACCTTGATATTGTTATCATAAAACTATTATTTGAATTGTACATTATTGGCCAAAACTTTATTTATATCTCGTGGAAGTAGCTTGATTTATAAGTTGAAGATGCAAGAGCGGGCACGGACAGTGTCCAAGGGCTCGACGCTAGCCCCCTCGGCAAATAGCCGGAAACATACTATAAACCATGGGGTATGATGCTTACTGGCGTCGCATTGCGCTGGGAGTACTTTTTTTATAAACTAGTTAAAAGCACGAGGCTATCTTGTGAAATTACATGCTTGCTAGTACATTCCTGTTACATGACTTTCTAATGCATATCCTTTATGGTTATGAAAAGCACATTCTCATTCATGAAAGGCCAAGTTATATTCATATTACATTCTTGATCATGCTCTCATTCTACTTGGACACTCACATCTTTTATGTCTTGATACTTGCGTTCTTAATTTGGCCTTATGTCGTATGCTTTACCGCATTTCTTTTACCTTATGTTCTAGAGCTAAATTGATTAATTACTTAAACTATACCTTCATGTTGATGCGAAGATACCTACTGGGCAAGTGTGCTCATTACCCTACTTTTTCAATCTTTTCAAGAAATACTAGCGGGTCAGATTCGGACTATACAAGTGGCAGATCCGAGAGCGACTAAAGTCAAGAGAGAAGTCTAGTAGTATCATTAGTTAGAATAATGATGTAATTTTTCCTATATTGTATCTAGTCTATCTTTATGTCAAAAAAGAGTAAAACATTCATGTACTTTCATTATTATCAATAAAAGTTGGATTTTTTTGTCAATTATTGTGCATTCATCTTTATGTGGATGTCTATTGCGCTCTGAATTATGTTGCTAGCTTGAGGTGTATTGCCGATTGTCCACATTTCCCCCGGGTTGCTTCCACTGTACGCATGGCTCTGGGTGTGGCAGTTAAGTTGGTATCAGAGCCTAGGCATAAGTAAGTCCTAGGAAAATGTCATGTCATTGGCTAAGTCTAAGGTTTAAGGACCCACACCTATGAACTAAGGAAAATGATGTGACACGACTAGGGTGGATGCAGCAATGGGACACGGACCCTTGGACCTATTCCGCAAGCACAATCCCAAATCAATAAAGTACTAGATTGGGGCCGATTCACCGTCGCACACACACGAGCCCGGGTGACTTGATGATGCCAAGTGGAGATGATGGATCAAGGCCCTTGCTGGTAGAGTGCCAGCAGGGCTTGGGTTGCCCTCCCGAAGGTACGAGTCCCACACTTAAGGGGCTGGCCGGGTGCCAATTGGGGCACTAGGTCCCTCTCTCACGCAGCCCACGGTGACCGCTCGTAAGTGGATCACACGGGGTCGGGCGCTCACGCTATTGCTCAACGGAGCAATACCACAGATATTAGCTGAAAAAGTACTAATGATGGAGCAAAGTTTAGATCTTACCCTGGTTGGTTTGAAGAAACCAACCCCGTTCGGAGACGAGGGCGAGCGGGGAAGTGTGGGTTCCCCGCACACTGCGCCGATGAAGCTTGATCTTGTTTATTAGTTACAATCACTACGCCTCACACAAGAGGGTGGACTTGGGGTGGGGATTTCAGTATTACAAATCAAACACTACCTCCGCATAGGGAGGGGCGTTAAGCCAGCCAAGCGGGGAGGGGAGAGTCACTGAAACCCAAGACAAGGAACCGATACCGAGTCTGCCTGCTCGCTGTGATAGGTGATAGACAGTCAGTGTTGAGGCCGTAGATCTCAGTCTGGAATTTTTCTGATGACGAGACCTATAGGGAACTCTTCATAACTAGAGCCAGAATGCCTCAGAATGTTTTTGAATTCTTCTGATGCCGAGGCTGGTCTTGGTGGAGGCTCGAACAGAGTGACAGAATCTGGGACTGGCAGCATCAGATCTCCAATAGCAGGTTGCAGAGAGCGCCCCGACAGCTTTCGGACTTCGAATCATGAACCGCCAGAGTTTCTGGAACCGTGGATGAGTCCTCTTCGCAACAAAACTGACGGGGAAGCCGAATGATGCCGGAGAAGACTGGGGGACTCTGAATGGTGGTGACAGGTCGATGCAGACTGTGGGAAGCAGATCCTTGTAGCCGAGGGAGAAAAATGATAACTTTGGCTCACGAACGCCGATCGAAGTTCTGCTTCTTGATTCTGAAAATAGACTGGACGAGGAAGAACTTTGCAGAAGAACTCCTGGCCTGATTCTTCTGTGGTTCGTCGTGGTATAGCTCCTATTCTGGTTCAGGTACTCTGCAGGGGCAGCTCTGTGCAGTCGGGGGAGATCGGACCTCCCGGGCAGCCCGGACCTCAGAAGGGGATGAGACCACCGCCGTTGCGAAGCTGACTGGGAGAGCTTTCCGTCGATGTAGGCCACACCCCCAGGAGATCCGGGATGGGGCCTGAGGCGGCGCTGCAACAGGCTGTTGATCTGCTGGTCTTCAGCTGCACGCAGAATGGAAGAGAGAAATGGTGGAGGGGTGGTTTCTTTGGTGGACGGGGGTAGGGGATATGGGTCCTTTGGTGGTGGGGAGGGGTTCAGGAGGTGGAAAGAGGTGGTGAGGGAGGAGGCCAGAGGCGGAGCTAGCAGGGGGAGGGGTGGGTACGCAAATGGCCAAGGGGGGAGGAGGTGAGGAGATGGGGGTGCAAGTCACTTGGGGGAATGGGGAGGGCTCCTCTTGATTTGGGTGGTGGGTTAATGGAAGGGTTTAATGGTGGTCTAGGGAATGGGAAGGGGTTGCTTTGGGGATGGGGAGGGGTGCCTAGGAGAAGGGAGTCTCCCTTGGGAAGGTGAAAGGGTGTATGGGGAATGGGAAGGGTTGCTTGGAGAAGTGGAGGTATTAAGGGGAGTTATGGCTCTTGGGGAGGTGAAAGGGTGGGGGAGTGAGGTGGCTGATGACGTGGCAAGGGGGGGGGAAGGTGAAGGGGCAGGTTCGCCCAAGGGAGAGAGAGAGAGAAGAGGAGAGAGAAAGGGGTTCGCCCCCTGTAGAGAGAGAGAGAGAGGAAGACAATTCAAGTGGCTAAACTTTCTTCAATACTTCATTAGCTTATCCAAGTGGGGATTGGGGTCCTATTTATAGGAATCCCAACTTTTACAAAAAGTTCCTGAGAAAAATACTAATAACAGATAACCGAAGGAGCTGGGGAAGGGAAAGGGTGCCCCTGGGCCAGGCCCATCTAAATGGGCCCAGAAGCCACTCAATCCCAACATGATGAACATGAAATTAGACACATAACATAATAACCTAGGGACCTGACTCAAAACAAAGGGGAAATTACATCAAAATGACTCAAGAAAGATATGAAAATTACATACCTAGACTCATAAAATCAAGATGAACATAATGGCGAGCATCAAGACCCTTGGAGAAATGGGAAGTGGTAAGCGATGTCCCCATCATACTCCCGGGGTGCAGAGAACTCGACTCTGTCGAGTAAAGATCCATCGTATGCGGAGGAAGCCACGCCGGGGTTGCCCTCAAGTCCACCAAAGGTAGCTGGTCCCTTCACCAAGCGAGGTAGTGCCCATACCCTTTGCTCCAGATGACAGTGACCTGTTCATACAATATCCGCTCCAATTGCTCACGTTGGCCCCTCTGGGCTGATGGAGCTCTCTCATGGGTGGTGGCTCTCTCAAGGGGTGGAGAAAGCTCAATTTCCTCACTAGGTGTCACTGTGGGACCCCTATATGGCACCAAGTCAGCCACGTTGAATGTGGGACTTACTCCGTACTCCTCGGGGAGGTCCAACACGAAAGCATTTGTGCCGATCTGCCTCAGAACCTGGAAGGGACCTGATCCATGCGACCTCAGTTTGGAGACATTCCCAGGGAAAAGTCTCTCAATTCTCACCATCACAAAGTTACCTATTCGAAATTCCTGGTGGCGTCGGTGGGAATCGGCCGATTTCTTATACACCTCATTGCTTTTGTTGATGTGTTTGCGGATGGTGCCATGCAGTGTCATGAATGACGATCCCCTAGAGATGAAGGGAGGGCCCAGACAACCAAATGCAGTCCTATCAAGTGTTAGATTGGTTTTGACGGTCTTAGGAGGACCAGGGCATCCATGAATTGACATATCATGCTTAGAAGCCATGTGGACCTTGATGCACTTAGGTGGACCGGGGCAGCCACAAGTGGCCCTATCATGCATGAGATGGATGAAGAGTGGGGGAGGACCAGCTTGTCCAAATGTAAACCTGTCGTGCACTGGACCTAGTGTGTATGTGACACAAATGACGTGACTAGCCTTACCACATGATGCAAAATGTTGTGACACATGCATTCCTATCACGATGGTCCCATCTTTTAGTGGGGGTTGATTTGGGGGTTTCCACTCATGGGGGTCGAAGGGGTCCAAGAAAGTGGACATCTTGGGATGGGTCAATTCCTCATTTCCTAGGTGGATGTCACACATGGTCATGACTCTCATAGTGTGGGCCAAGTTTTGGAATGGGTGGGTTAGGTTCGACATGGTGGGTGAGGGTAGGAGGGAGTGGGTGGTGAGTGATGAGTACTCGGAAGCCCATAGGAAGTGGCCAAAAGATTCGAGATGGGTTAAGGGGTGGGTGATGTGGAGGTGGGATTTAATCCAAGTGAACGTCCTAGGGTCCCTAGTACACATAGGGAAGTGGGAATCATGAACCTGGTGGGACCTATCGTAATGCTCCTTGCAAACGGACGAGGGGTAGGGAAAGATGTAGGAGCGCAAGGAGGTGTGTTGGTAAAGAAGGGCTAGTGGGAAGGGATCATGTGGATCTAGGAGGACTTGGGTTGAGGAGATTGAGGCTTCTTCCCATCCTAGACCTGGAGCACTCCAAAGCATACACTCCCTAGTGTGGGCTAGGCACTTGTCTCCTAATGGGGTAAGTACCAAAGTGGATTCCCTAGGTTGAGTGCCCTTTTCTTGTGGTAGGGGGGTGGTGTAAAACTCATCGGGCTCGGGTAGAAACAATACGAGCTCACTCATGCCAGGACCCTTGGTGTAAATGGAGATGATGGACCTGATAGAGGGGTGTGAGAAACTAAGGTACCCCGTATCACTCACTCCTAAGGCCAGCATGTTTGTCACCTCTATTTGCCTTAGTATGCCTTTAATCAAGTCCCTCATGGCTCCTACAAAGCAAAACGAATGATAGGTTGTGTGGAATGGTAGGGTGGGCTCGATTGGGTTATGGTTATCCATGGAGGGGCGCATGATGTGGAGGAGGAGGTCTTGCTTAAGCCACTCAATGAGGGGTTCCCCAAGAATCACAATTCTCATGGAGGGAGGGGTGGGGGAACTTGGTTGGTCATCATGTAACTCATGAGGGAGGGTGTACCCAGTTAGGCTCGCTGTGGTCTCTTTGGATAAAGATGAGCCTTCTTGACCCAACCCTTGGCATTGGGCTTCATATTCTTCCTCCCAATCTAGGGGAGCCTCATATTCTTCGGTCACCTCCTTAAGTTCCTTTTGGAAAGGGGTGGGAGGAGGATTTGTGGAGGCTTGTGGGGTGTGGGTTTGATGGAGAACTTTGGGTTGGGGAATGGTGGCTGTCACGGGCCTCGGTGGAGGGGTGGACATGGGGTCCACGTGGGTTTGAATGGTGAGGGTGGAGTGAGCCATGATGCTTCTTCCACATGGGATGGGCACTTCTCGGCCTAACCCATGACATTGTGACTCGTATTCTTTTTCACAATCGGGGGAGGCCTCATGTACTTCAATTACAATCTTATCCCTTTGGGGTGTGGGGGTCTTACTCTCTAAAGGAATGGGAAGGTCTTTTGGGGATGGGGTGATGAAGGTTGGGGCATGGTGCACCCGGGGTGGTGAAGTTTGGACCCTAAGGGAGGTCTTGGGTTGACTGGGAGGGAAAGGGGGAGTGGGAGTGCTCCTCGGGTTATGGTTCTCAAGGTAGGAGTGGGAAGGTCGAGGAGCGTAGATCTTCCTAAGCTCGATCTTCATCTCTTCCCATGATCCTACGGGTTCTTGCCTCCAAATCCTTCTTAAGCCCACTATGCGTTCCCACTCCTTCTTGGCTTGTCCCCGAAGCCGCCCTGTGGCCCTGCGGACTCTAGCGTGTCCATAGACCCTAGTCCTATCAAAGTGTTTATCCATGATAGCCTCCCACTTTAGGTAGGCATTAGGACTAGATCCGTCAAAACTAAGGTCCCCTTCTAGGATGATGTCCATGAGGAGGGGGTCAATCGGGCTCTTGGGGAAGGCCGTGTTGAGGTGACTTAACCAATGTGGAGTGTACATGATGATGCACTGGGTGGCCCGATAAAGACTCTAAATGTGAATGCGCCCTAGGACCAACTTGTAGAGAGACAAGTTGTGAACTTGCTCTGATACCACTTGATGTGACACGACTAGGGTGGATGCAGCAATGGGACACGGACCCTTGGACCTATTCCGCAAGCACAATCACAAATCAATAAAGTACTAGATTGGGGCCGATTCGCCATCGCACTCACACGAGCCCGGGTGACTTGATGATGCCAAGTGGAGATGATGGATCAAGGCCCTTGCTGGTAGAGTGACAGAAGGGCTTGGGTTGCCCTCCCGAAGGTACGAGGCCCACACTTAAGGGGCTGGCCGGGTGCCAATTGGGGCACTAGGTCCCTCTCTCACGCAGCCCACGGTGACCGCTCGTAAGTGGATCACACGGGGTCGGGCGCTCACGCTCTTGCTCAATGGAGCAATACCATGGATATTAGCTGAACAAGTACTAATGATGGAGCAAAGTTTAGAGCTTACCCTAGTTGGTTTGAAGAAACCAACCCCGTTCGGAGACGAGGGTGAGCGGGGAAGTGTGGGCTCCCCGTACACTGCGCCGATGAAGCTTGATCCTGTTTATTAGTTACAATCACTACGCCTCACACAGGAGGGTGGACTTGGGGTGGGGATTTCAGTATTACAAATCAAACACTACCTCCGCACAGGGAGGGGCGTTAAGCCAGCCAGGCGGGGAGGGGAGAGTCACTGAAACCCAAGACAAGGAACCGATACCGAGTTTGCCTGCTCGCTGTGATAGGTGACAGCAGTCAGTGTTGAGGCCGTAGATCTCAGTCTGGAATTTTTCTGATGACGAGACCAGCGGGGAACTCTTCATAACTGGAGCTAGAATGCCTCAGAATTTTTTTGAATTCTTCTGATTCCGAGGCTGGTCTTGGTGGAGGCTCGAACAGAGTGACAGAATCTGGGACTGGAAGCTTCAGATCTCCAACAGCAGGTTGCAGAGAGCGCCCCGACAGCTTCCGGACTCTGAATCATGAACTGCTGGAGTTGTTGGAACCGTGGACGAGTCCTCTTCGCAACAAAACTGACATGGAAACCGAATGATGCCGGAGAAGACTGGGGGACTCTGAATGGTGGTGACAAGTCAATGTAGACTGTGGGAAGCAGATCCGTGTAGCCGAGGGAGAAAAATGATAACTTTGGCTCACAGATGCCGATCGAAGTTCTGCTTCATGATTCCGAAAATAGACTAGACGAGGAAGAACTTTACAGAAAAACTCTTGGCCTGATTCTTCCATGGTTCGTCGTGGTAGAGCTCCTATTCTGGTTCAGGTACTCTGCAAGGGCAGCTTTGCGCAGTCGGGGAAGATTGGACCTCCCGGGCAGCACGGAGCTCGGAAGGGGATGAGACCACCTCCATTGTGAAGCTGACTGGGAGAGCTTTCCGCCGATGTAGGCCACACCCCTAGGAGATCTGGGATGGGGTCTGAGGCGGCGCTGCAACAGGCTGTTGATCTGCTGGTCTTCAGCTGCACGCAGAATGGAAGAGAGAAATGGTGGAGGGGTGGTTTCTTTGGTGGACGGGGGTAGGGGATATGGGTCCTTTGGTGGTGGGGAGGGGTTCAGGAGGTGGAAAGAGGTGGTGAGGGAGGAGGCCAGAGGCGGAGCTTGCAGGGGGAGGGGTGGGTGCGCAAATGGCCAAGGGGGGAGGAGGTGAGGAGATGGGGGTGCAAGTCACTTGGGGGAATGGGGAGGGCTCCTCTTGATTTGGGTGGTGGGTTAATGGAAGGGTTTAATGGTGGTATAGGGAATGGGAAGGGGTTGCTTTGGGGATGGGGAGGGGTGCCTAGGAGAAGGGAGTCTCCCTTGGGAAGGTGAAAGGGTGTATGGGGAATGGGAAGGGTTGCTTGGGGAAGTGGAGGTATTAAGGGGAGTTATGGCTCTTGGGGAGGTGAAAGGGTGGGGGAGTGAGGTGGCTGATGACGTGGCAAGGGGGGGAAGGTGAAGGGGCAGGTTCACCCAAGGGAGAGAGAGAGAGAGACAAGAGGAGAGAGAAAGGGGTTCGCCCCCTGTAGAGAGAGAGAGAGAGAGAGAGCTAGAGAGAGAGAGAGAGGAAGACAATTCAAGTGGCTAAACTTTCTTCAATACTTCATTAGCTTATCCAAGTGGGGATTGGGGTCCTATTTATAGGAATCCCAACTTTTACAAAAAGTCCCTGAGAAAAGTACTAATAACAGATAACCGAAGGAGCTGGGGAAGGGAAAGGGCGCCCCTGGGCCAGGCCCATCTAAATGGGCCCAGAAGCCACTCAATCCCAACATGATGAACATGAAATTAGACACATAACATGATAACCTAGGGACCTGACTCAAAACAAAGGGGAAATTACATCAAAATGACTCAAGAAAGATATGAAAATTACATAGCTAGACTCAGAAAATCAAGATGAACATAATGGCGAGCATCAGGACTCTTGGAGAAATGGGAAGTGGTAAGCGATGTCCCCATCAAAAAAATATCCCACCTATGAGAGATTGGGTAGAGCCCGGGATGAGATAGTTGTTTATAAATTATCTCTACTATAACTCCCTTCAAATCTGTAGAAATTAACAAATCGTTCCTTTTCTCAAGTACCATAATCTCGCAATGGCTCACCGTGTTAACCGGGACGAGATGCAACAAACCATCACGGGTCTCACCCAGGCCTTGCATACCGTGGCCCAAGCTGATGCTCAGGTAGACGCGGTTGATTTACATGGCAACTTCCAAAGTTTGAATCCTCCATGATTCTCTAGATCTTCTAACCCCTACGAGGCTAAAAATTGGATCGATGAGATGAACCGGATATTTGAGGTCATGCAATGCACCGACAAGGAGAAGGTCCATCTCGCCACATTTCAACTGAACAAAGACGCGCGTACTTGGTGGAAGGCACAACCTCAAAATGCTCACCTTACCTGGGATGGTGAAGAGGCGAGATCTCGCGCGTGTCCTGAGCGGGTAGAGGATCACCGAATTGTGAACTGCAAGAAAGGGAAATGGATCAGGGGGCCCAGGGATGAGTCCCTGGGGAAAAACCCTCCGATGCTTAAGTCAGTAGAGCTATGGTGGGAGAAATAAGGGGGGAATAGTTTCTGCGCGAGATCCCTCTCCACCAGAAGGGTGAAGTGGTTCCTGCTCAGGAGTTTTGAGCATGTGGTTGTCCTTACCTTTCACCTGAGGGTATCCCTCATTTAAATAGTGCACCGCCTTCAGGAGTCCTGTAAGTCGAGGGGTTTTAGGCGGGAGTTACGTCCTCATCATGGGATCGTTACGTCCTCAGCGTGGGCTCTTCGTGACCTTGGGAGATCGTGGCGCCCTTATCCTGCTGAACTCCTGTTCATAAAGGACTGCCAACGGCTGCATAGATAAGCATTTGTCAGTTGATCCAAGTGTGAGAAGTGCCAGCCCTACCCGGGAGATGGGCATAGCTCGGACGTAGTCGGATCGGAGTGGGCGCGTAGAGCCTGCCTTTATCTCGGTGGGGAGATGGCTCGGGCGTGGGTCTTCCTCCGTTCTGTCGTTCGGGCCTTCCGAGCCTTAGAGCCGCCGAGGAAGGATGGGTCTCCGAGTGATCTTTATTGGGCTTTTCTGCCAAAGTGGGCCCTAGAGGGCTGTCGCTTGGATGAGCTGAGCCTCGTCTGGTCCGGATGGGCCTAGTTCGGCTGCTCTTAAATGGGCTACAGAAATCCCCCTCTCCACTTGTCCCCCTCCTACTCCCGAGCCTAAATAGGCTCAGTAGAGTAGTTCATTTAGGGTTTAGGACTAGCGTGGCTCAGGTGGGTGGAGATCTGGCGGTGCTATGAAGCCACGTGTTGTGGTCACCTTGGCCCGTAATAATTGCAATCCTGACGGATTTTAAATGAAGGGACCCCCTTTCCTCGGAGGTCGGAACGACGCGCCGCCTTCCACGTGGGTTTATAGGCATTGGGCGCTTGCTGTCATTCCAGACTCCCCCCGTTCTTTAAGGTTTTCGGCTCTCCTTCGTTCTCATTTTTTGGGCTCCTCGATGCGCCGTAAGGACACGACGGAGGAGCAGAAGCAAGCGGCGACGTTTGAGGAGTTGGCGGAGATAACTATAGAGGCGGTCCGGCAGCTTCCTCCTCCCCCGGAATCTTCGAGGTCTCGAGAGAGTTCTTCTTCAAGTTCTTCCTTGGAATCCATGGCGGGCCAGCGTTCGGGTGCCGAGGAGTGGGGTGACGATCCGGCGGTGAGAGCGTCGGTCCCGAACTACAGCGAGTTGGGGGAAGACGAGGTGAAGAGGCTAGAGCGTCAGTTTCGCCTGCCTCACAAGTATAGCTTCACCCCAGCTGCTCCGCACGAGACGAGTTTGGATTCTCGTACTGGCCATATCTGTACCTTCCTCCTGGCGTGGAAGCGCGGATTTCGCCTTCCCTTCGAGCCCTTCGTCCTCACGCTCCTCGGCTTTTTTCAGTTGGCGCCCATCTAGCTGGTAGCCAACTCCTATCTCCTCCTTTCTACCTTTCGCATCCTCTGCCGCCAATGCGGGATTCCCCCTTCCTTGGACCTCTTCCATTACTTCTTCGAATTGAAGGCGCATCCGTCAACCGCGAAGAGTTTTTACTTTCTCCAGGCGAGGAGGAACAGGAGTTGCATCTCCTTGGCGGTGAAGGATTCTTTGCACAAGGGGTGGAAGACCCAATTCTTCTGGGTGGGGATAAACTCGGTGGAGGAAAATTGGAGGTGCCAGGTAATGCCCAATTTTCACCCGAATATCCCTCCTAGACAGGACGAGTTCCCTCCTCATGTGGAGGAGTATGCTGTCATCCTGCTGAGGAGTTGCCAGTCCACCGAGGAATTGGTGACGCCAGAGAACATAGAGCGGTGTCTTCTTATGTGGCTGCATTCGTCGGGCTCAGGTGCCACCACTTAGATCCTCCTTCGGATGTGGGGGTCATCTTTCTTTTCCTGATCACACCTTCTTCTTTGTGCAGACACCAGGCGGGAGCCTCTGAAGGAGGCCGCTGAGGTGGTCGATCTCTGTGATGACTCGGCTGCCGAGGAGTCAGGCGTCCCTGAGGGTCGCCCCCAAGCCCGAGATAAGGGCAAGGGGGTGGCCTCAGGGGGGACTTCTCGGTCGTGCGGAGCGAAGCTCAAGGACCCCGTCGAGGACATGCTGCGGGATGCCGTGAAGTCCAAGAAGCGGGCCAAGAAGGCTGGGACCGTCCCTACTGCTGGAGGCGATTCTGGCCAAGCGGCGCTCCCCTCTCCCGAGCGAGATAGGGCCGACCCTACCGAGTCAGCTCTCCCATCCGCCGAGCAAGAGGGGGCCAAGGGGGCCAGGAGCGCTCCGGGGGGTGATGGTGTGGGATCGGCTCTCCCCTCGGTGGGAACAGAGGGGGCCGAAGTTGAAGAAGCCACGGCTGGAGTTGGGGCGTCGGTCGAACCCGTGGGCGGTGGCGCACTGGCCGGGTCGGTCAAGGTCGGGGGTTTGCCTGCGGAGGCGTCGCAGCCCCAACGACCGTGGTGCGTGGAGCGGCAGAGTCCGCAGCTCGATCTGGGCCATCCGGCGAGGCGTCAGACGCGGACAGGGTTCCCATGCCGGTGGCTCTGGAAAGGCTCGGTATCTCGAGCACTTTGTATCAGATTTGTCGCGACGTAGCCGCGAGGGTGAAAGGGGGAGACAGGCGTCACTCCCCGCCCGGGATCCTTGACATAATTATGGAGGGCGGCCTGATCATGGCCCAGATGGGGGCTACCATGGCGAAGACCTATGAAGTCCCGCGATCAATGACACCCAAGCGGGGGGTGAATTGGGTGCTTACAATTTTTATTAAAACTTTTATTCTTTTCAAATATGTGATAAACACTAATTAGGAAGTTGAAAGTTGTTAAACAAATTCTCTCAAACTCTCCCTTCCCACACGCGCATGTAACGAAATAAAACAATCAAACCACACACAAGCACAACCCAAACCATAATGCACAGCGATTTTAAGGTGGTTCGGATGCAACAGTGGCAATCCTACGTCCACCCCTCACCAAACTCGGTGAGGCTTCACTTGGGATAAAACCCCAAACGGAGACAACGCTCCAAACACACACACGCAGGACGACGCCTGCCCACACACACGGGGACGCACCCCAACACACACACACACACACACACACACACACACACACACACACACACACACACACACACACACACACACACACACACACACACACACACACACACACACACACACACACACACACACGGAGACGAGGTCTCCAACACGATCCAACAAGCGGATCAAGAAGACAAACACACGCTGCAGTAGATGCAGCACTCCACACACTAAAAGGACCATATCTAAATAGATCCACATACACGTAGATCTAGGAAGCTCTACGTACACACACACAAATAGAACACAAGGACCACACACACAACCACGGATCCACAACGATCCATACACACACAAAAGGTTCTAGATTATAAAGAACAGAAACATGAAGCCCAAAACATGAAAATAATGAAGCATGGTTTAGAACTGATTTGGCTTCCTTTTCGATGTATGCTGCTGATCTTGAATGTTGCCTTCACTCTTGCTTGAATGACTTCAAGTGGATTGTGCAAACCTTGCTCTTTTCACCCTTGTACAACCTTCTTCTCAAGTTCGTGCTTGCTTGATTCTTCTTCTTTTTTCTTGAGCAATCTTCCTTTGAATCCTTGCTTCCTTGCTTGCTTCTTTTCCTTGGAGGATGTTGGCTTCAGATCTACCTTGAATGGCTTGAAGTTGGATGAAGATTGTTGTTGCACGAGGTACTGTTCACGGAGCTACAGTACCCTCTTCTTCCTCCTTGGATAGCCTCCCCTTGGATCTCTTGGATGGTTAGGGTTATAGCTCCAAATGAGATGTTATATAGTCCTTGAATGGTCTATGGACATCCCCCAGACCAGATCCACATTTTGTGGGTGATTTGGTGTCATTAGGATTAAAGAATTACAAGGAGAAGGCCTCTTCTTGAAGTGGAGAACAAAGTCAACTTTTGTTGGCTCGAGGCTGGCGGTCGACCTGCAGCTTCTGGCTGTCGACCGCTACTGAGAAAACTGTTGGCCGTTGGTTTCTGGGATTTTTGGTCGACCTAAACTTCCTGGCGGTCGACCGCTAGCTACAGTAATTTTAGGTCGACCTAAACTGTCCTTCAGGTCGACCTAAACCATTTTCTCCCAAAAATATACACATGCAAAGTGTCAAGTTCTCACCATGAATCTTGATACCTTTGCATATGGGATTGGCATTCCATTTTAAACCTACATAAGAGAGTAAATGAAGTTAAGACAATGCAAGTTCAATCACTTCGATGCCATCTACCACTTTCAACCAAGATTCTCATGAAGCCTTCATTTTGTGAATCCAAATGATCTATATATGCATCCCATTGACATCAAACATTCAACCAAAGATTATATACAAACCAAGGATCAAGACCATGTAATCGTTGCCATTTGCCATCCGAACCATGCAAGTTTAGTTATCATCACGTAATCACTCATTAAGTTTAGTTATCATCAAAACCATAACGGTCATGAACAATAATCACAACAATAATCAAAACCATAACTCAATAATCTCCCCCTTTTTGATGATGACAAACATAGTGATGATGAAAAATTTAATGATAAACTTAGGATGATATAACATAATGGCACAAAATGTTCTTCTCCCCTTGTCACACACAATCCCCTTGTTACACCTCAATCATCACACACAATCATCAATTCCCCCCCCCCCCCTTTGACATAATCAAAAAGCGGGACAATGCAGATCTTTCTGCCCCTGTGACATGATCAACAATATCAACAAGATGGAAGAAGCCAAATTTGGAAGAACAAGCTAATCTCCATTTGAAATAGCATTGCCCTTTGAAACAGCAATAGCCCATCTTATCAAATCAGAAGAAGCAAGGGCAAATCATGGACAAACAAATCAACATGATTCCAATCAGATGAGATCAATTGGTGATTAGTCTCACAAGTCAATATGATACCATCCAAAGCAAATACAGTCAAGCATGTATAGATACCAATTGAAGATGGTGATTGGCCTCAAGGATATGAACCAGTGGGGGAAGATGTGAACAGGATGGGGTGTTCAGCATGATAGCATTCAGAATCTAGATCCCATGTCAAATTTTCACAACAAGCAAGAGCAGGAATACATATCAAAAGGATTTTCTTTGATTTTCAAATTTTCTGATTTTTATATTTTGGTTTGAAATGCATGAAATGCAACACATGTGACACTATGAATGCATGCAAGGCAACTGAACAGACATGATGACAATATGAATGCAATCATATGAAACTCAATGCAAGCATACAATGGAATGAAAAATAACTAGGCCAAGTTTTTGAACTCAGAAACCATTTTTGGAATGTGATGGATTTTCAGATTTTGACAATTTTTTTTATAATGCATGAAGCTATATACATGCAAATGATGCCATATGAGATGTACAATTAAACAAATACATATATATACATGCAACACAGCTCCTCCAGACTTGTTTAAGAGAGGTAGGTATAAGAGGGGTGCAAGAGAGTCATGGCAACCGAAATGCACATTTGTAGCACATGGGAGGTTGTGCAAGCATATAGGAGATTCATGCAATTGCTAATACAGTCAATCAACTTTCTGAATACATATTAAATCAACTTTCCAGATGTGTAAGTGAGTAACATGAAAAATGAAAGTTGTAATATGGATATTCAGATTTTCAAATCAACACAATGAGATATTTTACAGACTGCACTTCAATTTTGAGAGCAGCGTATTGGAGGCTACGCTCTACCACAAAGAATTTTCACCATCATTTTTCAACTCAACCAATATCACATGATAGTCAGAATTTTTCAAGAGTGGTCAGGTTCAAATGATTCCTTTTTACGCGAGTAGACGCATGGAGCTCATGCCAGAATCCCCGGTTACTCAGAATACTGAACCATTTCACCTCATTTTGAACAGAGATACTAGTCAACACTTTTCAGATATGAACCACATCACGTCTCAGGTGACATGTGCCCCGTTTACTCAGTGAGACCGAGCATTGCTCTATCTTTCATTATCATTTCAGATTTTTTTTTATAATAAGGATGGGTAGGCAGCTTTTTCCTCAACTGTCTCTTCAACATACATGCAGTAAGTTTAACATCTCGAGAGTGTTAAAAAGAAATTCATATATCCTTATCATTAACACTCATTTTCACATTTTATGCAGGAAGTGTGCGAATTTGATTCAGCATGTATACTGAAAATATCATGAATACATAACAGTGCAGCTCCCCCTAAACAGATGCACTTATGAAATATAAACTCCCCCAGAGTGTACGATATGAAGCACTCCAAAAATGACTCAAATGCAGTATTTTTTATCAAGAAGACATAAGGGCATAGAAGATTCAAGGATGGGGGTGAATAACATATAATAGCAAGCAAGTACACAGAGGTAATGTATGCAATATGCAATGCAAGATATGTACTGTAATGCAGAATTGCTGATACCAATTGAATGAACTGAATGCAGCTAAGGATATGCAATGTCATGAGTTCTAATGCAATGCAACCTACGATCATATGATAGTGAAATGCAATATGCAAGGCAAGATGTAGAACTTGATTTTCAAAATTTTAGACAGATTTCACATGAGGGCATTCGCATTCACATGATAAACAATTAAGCATTTTTCAAGACATGCCCTTCATGAACAAGGGTGCAAATATAATCAAGAACAAACATTGTAACCCGATTGATTTCAAGGATTTATTCAAAAATAGATGTTCAAGATCCTTGCACAAATTTGAAATTTGAAATCATTCACATGCCAATCACCTTAGACACATTTTTCAAGATCTTCAATGTGATTGAACTAATTCAACAAATTCATCATATCAGACCATAGTAACATCATGTCAAGTTTTTAAAATGGTATACCTGAGTTCAGCAGGCATCACCATATGCCTTCAAGAGCAAGCAAGCTTAGCAGTAGCCTTAAGCGAGGCTAGCAATTCATTGTTGAGCAGTTTAGATGAAGCAATAGATATGAGGAACATTTCATGTTTTACATTATCTGAACATTCATGCAGCCATTGAAGTCCCGAAACTCACACAGCAATGTGATAATCAATTCAAATATGGCAATTAGTATGAGATGCATGTCCACAAGGATGAGTTCAATTTACAATTCAGAATCGTTCATTCAAAAGACAAGCTCCCCCTTTCTATGTGCATAAATTACACAAATGATATTTTTGTATTTTGAAAAATATGCAACCTATGACATAAATGAACATGTGACTCATGGTACCAGGCGGAGGCACGTTCTCACGCATGGTGAAAGATTTCAGACAATAATGACTTGCCTTTCCTCAAGTCACCATTTGATATACCATGTAGTCATGGATGATAAAGGCAGGAAGAATGCAATGTATTATGGCTTGAATACACACTGTTCAACTTATGCATGATAAATTATGAAAGTGTATGTAGTGAAATTTATTGATGGTTTGAAAGCTCAACTTCAACACGATGCTATATGAGAATGATATGCACAAGGGTATGCAATTATCTATGGATGGAATGCATGCATATACATATGCACCATCACAAAATTCAACGCAAAACAAATCAAGACATAGCACCTATTCTAAAGTGAAGAGAGAGATATCACCTGAGCAATCAGATTTTAATTTTTGATTTTCATTTGATCTGACTTATGCCACTTGACCCGTGTGCCTTACCTTCTTGATGAGAATGGATTTCATGCTTTACATTCCCAAGACACACCTGCAAAATAGATTTCTCATTTGGCATTCTTAGGTACCCAAACCATCTTGGGTCCTTATTAGTTAGTAGCATCTTTGGCACGTGGCTTCCACTTCATAACAACATTCCAATCATCAATTTTCTTCACAAGAAAATAATCATACTTAGCATTTCCAGATTTTCCAAAGTGATGTGAGGAAACATGTGACATTACAGTTTTCTTTCTCATTGGCTCTACTGATTTGTGTATGTGAGCATGACGTGTTGAGTGAAAGCTCATTTTCTTCATGAGTAACCAGCATTGTGACTTTGTGTGACCTTTTCTACCACAATGATTACAATGTATGGAAGGTTTTATGATGAATACTTTCTTTGGATTTTTCAAACTAGCCTGATTTCTAACTGCTCTCAAATCATCATTCTTCATAATGAAACAATCATGCATCATGTGTCCAAATTTTCCACAGTAAAGACATGAGACATTTATTTTCTTAGATGCATGGAAGTTTACATGAGTATTTCTAGCATGCACATTCTGGACATCCACACTCTTTTTCAAATTTGATTGAGTTCTTGACATGGTGTGTTCATGGGAGTGAGATGTGGAGGTGCTGGGTGCACAAGCGGTATGAACAAAAGAAATGTGTAACTTGTTCTCAAATTTCTTTTTGTTCACTGGATTAAAACCCAACCCTTCTTTTTGAAAGTTTACTTTCATGCCCAGCAATTTATCCAAGTTTTCTTGGCCATTCACAAGTTTAGATAAAGAAGCATTCAAGTCATGAATTTCAGATTCAAGAGATGCAATGTGCAATTCATAATTAGCAAGTTATTCTTCAAAAGTAGAAAGACTAACATTCAACATGGCATTGGTAGTCTTAAGGCATTCTACTTCTTTCTTAAGTTCATCCTCATTTTCACATTCTCTAACAACCACAGATTTTCCTTTTTCAAGAGTCAACAATCTTTCAGAAATGGCCTTGTTCAATTCTTTCAGTTTCTCATTTTCTTTAACAAGTTTTTCATCATGAATAAGTTCATTTGTCAAGGTTTGATCATCGGCCATAGAATTCAGTTTTGTAGTCATCTCCTTGTTTTCATTTCTTAAGGAGCTGATTTGATCTTTATGAAATTCAATGTCGAACACATGAGCCTCAATCATTTCATCTAAATGTGAGCATTTCTTACATGAGGAAACAAGGTTATTTTGTTCAACACTTTTTCTCAATTTCTTATTTTCAGATTTTACTTCTCGTATTTTTCAGCGAGAGCATCATATGCAATCAACAAATCTTCATAGCTAAATTCTTCATCATCATTAGAATCGAAATTTACCTTTGAGCTTGATTCGATTTGTTGATCACTCCCTTGATCACTTGTGCCTGCCACAAGGCATTGGTCTTCATGCTCTTCCCGGACTTTGGTTAAACCATCCAAGATGTCCTTCGCGGACCTGCAATGGGAGACAAAAGGAAACTGATTAGAATTGACTGCAGCAGTGAACAATTTTAAAGCCAACTGATTTTGATCATGTTTAAACCTTTGATTTTCAGTCCAGACATTTTTATCTTTAGGCAATTCATGAGGACCATATGAGATAAGCTTCCATAGCTTAGGGTTGTATGAATTGACTAAACTGAGCATTCTTCCTAACCACAAATTGAAATTGCAACCATCAAACATCGGTGGAGAATTCAAGGTATACATAGTGGTAGTCACTGATCTGGATCACTCTAGATCGTTGGATCTATGAAATTAGAGCCTTGGCTCTAATACCAATTGAAGTCCCGCGATCAATGACACCCAAGAGGGGGGTGAATTGGGTGTTTATAATTTTAATTAAAACTTTTGTCCTTTTCAAATATGTGATAAACACTAATTAGGAAGTTGAAAGTTGTTAAACAAATTCTCTCAAACTCTCCGTTCCCACACGTGCATGTAACGAAATAAAATAATCAAACCACACACAAGCACAACCCAAACCACAATGCACAGCGATTTTAAGGTGGTTCGGATGCAACAGCGGCAATCCTACGTCCACCCCTCACCAAACTCGGTGAGGCTTCACTCGGGATAAAACCCCAAACGGAGACGACGCTCCAAACACACACACGCAGGACGACGCCTGCCCACACACACGGGGACGCACCCCAACACACACACACACACACACACACACACACACACACACACACACACACACACACACACACACACACACACACACACACACACACACACACACACGGAGACGAGGTCTCCAACACGATCCAACAAGCAGATCAAGAAGACAAACACACGCTGCAGTAGATGCAGCACTCCACACACTAAAAGGACCATATCTAAATAGATCCACATACACGTAGATCTAGGAAGCTCTACATACACACACACAAATAGAACACAAGGACCACACACACAACCACAGATCCACAACGATCCACACACACACAAAAGTTTCTAGATTATAAAGAACAGAAACATGAAGCCCAAAACACGAAAATAATGAAGCATGGTTTAGAAGACTCCTGATTTGGCTTCCTTTTCGATGTATGCTGCTGATCTTGAATGTTGCCTTCACTCTTGCTTGAATGACTTCAAGTGGATTGTGCAAACCTTGCTCTTTTCACCCTTGTACAACCTTCTTCTCAAATTCGTGCTTGCTTGATTCTTCTTCTTTCTTTCTTGAGCAATCTTCCTTTGAATCCTCGCTTCCTTGCTTGCTTCTTTTCCTTGGAGGATGTTGGCTTCAGATCTACCTTGAATGGCTTGAAGTTGGATGAAGATTGTTGTTGCACGAGGTACTGTTCACGGAGCTACAGTACCCTCTTCTTCCTCCTTGGATAGCCTCCCCTTGGATCTCTTGGATGGTTAGGGTTATAGCTCCAAATGAGATGTTATATAGCCCTTGAATGGTCTATGGACATCCCCCAGACCAGATCCACATTTTGTGGGTGATTTGGTGTCATTAGGATTAAAGAATTACAAGGAGAAGGCTTCTTCTCGAAGTGGAGAACAAAGTCAACTTTTGTTGGCTCGGGGCTGGCGGTCGACCTGCTACTGAGAAAACTGTTGGCCGTTGGTTTCTGGGATTTTCGGTCGACCTAAACTTCCTGGCGGTCGACCGCTAGCTACAGTAATTTTAGGTCGACCTAAACCATTTTCTCCCAAAAATATACACATGCAAAGTGTCAAGTTCTCACCATGAATCTTGATACCTTTGCATATGGGATTGGCATTCCATTTTAAACCTACATAAGAGAGTAAATGAAGTTAAGACAATGCAAGTTCAATCACTTCGATGCCATCTACCACTTTCAACCAAGATTCTCATGAAGTCTTCACTTTGTGAATCCAAATGATCTATATATGCATCCCATTGACATCAAACATTCAACCAAAGATTATATATAAACCAAGGATCAAGACCATGTAATCGTTGCCATTTGCCATCCGAACCATGCAAGTTTAGTTATCATCACGTAATCACTCATTAAGTTTAGTTATCATCAAAACCATAACGGCCATGAACAATAATCACAACAATCATCAAAACCATAACTCAACAACCTATGCTCGGTCGGAGTCGGAGCGGTCGAAGCTCGCTTGGACCCTCGGAGGGTGCGAAAGGAAACTCGCCCGACTTACTGAGGAGCACGAGGGGCTCCAGCGGGAGTTCTCCGCGATCAGAGAGTCATCGCGATCGAGCCAGCTGGAGGTCCGAGCACTGACTGAGCAACTAACCAAGGCTCGGGAGTCGCTTGAGAGGAAGAGTAAACTCCTTGATGAGGAGCGCCTTCTTTGTGTCGAGCTGGATGGCCGTTGGGAAGCCGAACGCGCCGAGCTGGTGGATCGGGCGGAGGCAGCGGAGTGCCTGCGGTTGGAGGCCGAAGCCGATCGAGCTGAGGCGGAGGAGCGATCGGCTGAGGCCGAGGAGTGGGCAGCCGGAGCCGAGCGAAAGTTGGCCGAGGCGGAGAAGCGGTCGGCGGAGGCCGAGGAGCGGGCGGCCAAGGCCGATTGGAGACTAGCCAAGGTGGAGCGGGAGAAGGCAGAGCTTGCTAGTAGGGTGGGACTGGCCGGGGCGGAGGCGATCGAGCAATACAAACTCTCAGAGGCCTACCAGGTTGACCTGCAAGAAGCCGCCCTTCCCTACTTCGAGTCAGCACTTCACCGAGGCATCCGCAAGGGGTTCAAGCAGGGTTACCACCGGGCGATAGCTTATGCCGGGGATCAGGATTCTAGGATCGACTTCCCCTCTGGCCAACGTTATGACTCAGACCTGTCATCTTCCAGCTCCTCAGCTTCGAACGAGGAAGACCCGGAAGGCTCTTCTTGTGACGACCCAGAGTTCAGGATATCGATACACCGATAACATCGGTATACCGACACCAAGAACTGGGGAGGCCACCCAAGAGGCTGATGAGGCCCCTGAAGGGTTAGTGGGGGGTTAGCTGAGGAATATGCATAATTAATTGCGAATTGGGGCGCGCAATACAAATAAGTATATAAGATTTAAACACAAGTGCGGAAGCAATTTAAAATAACCAGAGTGATATATATAACTAGTCCAGAGTCACAAACACTAGTCCACAGGTCACAACTACGCGGGGCATACCCCGGCAAAAGTACAACACAAGCCTCAAAAAGGCAGCTCGTGTACAGCTGGCAGCTAAGGAACGGTCCCGAAACAGCACACTAAACTCCGGGAGATGTCGGGCGCGGCTCACCTGAAAGGAGAAGGGTGAGTCACAGCCAGACTCAGTAGGGGTCACGCGGATCCCTACCTCGCACTAAACAAGCGAACAAGCATAATTAACAGCAATTAAAGCATGCATTCAAATAAATACACAGGCAATGGCATGAATATCTAATCACAAGAAAGCTGTAAACTCTATCTAAGCAAGTATAACAGCTAACACACGCCGCTACTAATTAAATGCAAGCGATTAAAGCTAAAACTACCAATTAGAATGAGCTGCAACTAGTCCAAGCAACAAGGAAGGACAACCACTGGAGCAGAAACCAGAAGCGTCCACTGACGGCTTACACTGCGTCTCAAGCACTCGCAGTCGACAAGCGACAAGCTAAGCGCGCAAACAGTACCAAACCAAGTGACCAGTCGGAGTGACACCCGTCGGCGTCAGTCCACAGTCTCCGACCACGTGTGCACACACTGACTCTAGCCTGAGCCAGGCCCTCTAACTAGTTTTCTCCCTTGGCAGGACGCTACCATTGGCTGGGAGCCCACGGAACTAGCTTACAAACCGTGAATGGGAAATATACCCCTCCGCCATCCTCAAGCGGGTCGGTACTCAACAGACCTTAGGGCAACAACAGTGGCTCCATTGCCTGGAAAGAAAAGCTACTCTATTGGCACATAAAACACGCCACAATATAGTAAAACAATATAACTATGGCATGAATATAGAACGGAACGCATAAGCAATGGGCTGGGAATATATTACAGCCATCAGGGAAGTGGCGGTCAAGGACCCACGCGCCACATGCAAACGACGGTCGGGGGTCGGCGCGTTACTTCAAGAATGACGCTCCAGTCCCCATCCGTCACTCCCGTCAGGATTCCAGCTCAAGAGGCATCAAAGGCATGTAACGGTGGGGGTCCTGCGCGTTACTGCGAAGCGACGCGTGGGGTCACCGCCGTCACATCCACCCGAGGCTCAAACCACCTATCAGCGTTCTAAATGGTAACAGGCGAAGTAACGCCCCGGTCTAGGCGCGTCGGACCGAAACGACGGTCGGCCGACTGGCCGCCGGGCGCACCGCCTGACCAAAATCACGGAAAACAGTTGATGAGTAACGGATGGGAGCCCCACCGTTACTCTCCAAGTAACGCACCCCCATTGGGCCGCTATTTGGTAGTGACGCGTCCACCTTGGACCGTCGGGCAAGTGACGGTTCCTGGCAGGACCGTCACTGCACCTGGGTTACGGGCGGGTGCGGTTTGTAAACCGAAGCCCTCCCGGACGGCTGAAAACGCCGGGTATCGACGAAAAACCTGATAACCTGTCAAACCACGCATGCTAGACAACAATTTAACATCTAAATCTAGCACATGCAAGGCCTAAAACGCATTAAACTCAAGATTTAGGCTAAAACCCCAAAAATGGAAATATGAACATCATGCATGCTACGGGGTGCTAATCAACAAGCGAGCTAAAGGAAACGATCCTAGCAAGATCGAGGTTCCATCCCCCTACCTTTCGCAAGCCGAAACCGTCGAACGGGCCGCATGCAAGGAGGAATAGCCACGGAGCTTCCACGCTCCACCTCGCTCCCACGATCACCGATCCACGCCGAAGTGGACACCCACGCGCTCTACTCGACGCGAGGAATCCAACGGTGCCAACCTCGTCTCAATCCGACGCCGTCTCGACCCCGATCCCTAAGAGAGGAGAGGAGGTGGCCGCACGGAGGAGAGAGAGAGGGAGAGGGTGAAATGAGAGATCGACGGGGGAGAGAGAGAGGGTGAGAGATATAAAAAAAATAAAAATAAAATTAATATATATATAATATAATCATTATATATATAAAAATCTTATTAATATTCATTAACCCTCAAACAGCTCCGAACAAATCCGGAAAAATGCCAGACAAATTCCTAAAAATCCAGGAAAATAGCCGGAATTTCCAGAACAATTAATAGAACAAATACCACGAAGGATCCATTAAGGCACGGGCCTTACAGTCCCTCCCTCCTTACAGAAATTTCGCCCTCGAAATTTACAATAACCGAAAAGGAGGAAACTGAGAAAGGACTTATACCTCACTGGAACAAGAAAGGAAAAAGCTGACGCATCTCATCTTCACGCTCCCAAGTAGACTCGTTACCAGAGTGACGCTGCCAAGCAACCCTTACCAGAGGAATAACCTTATTTCTCAACCGCTGCTCACGACGGTCTTCAATTCGGATAGGAAACTCTGGCGTGGACAAATCAGCAGTCACCTCGGGCCACACTGAATCATCGAGAACATGAGAAGCATCAGACACATATTTCCTCAACTGAGACACGTGGAACACATTATGAATAGCTTGCATGGCCGCCGGCAGTTGCAAACGATAAGCCACTGAACCAATAGCTTCAACAATCGGAAAAGGGCCAACATACCGCGGACTAAGCTTTCCACGCTTCCCAAACCTGGAAACACCCTTCATTGGAGATATTTTAACAAACACCATATCTCCTGGCTCAAATTGTAGTGGACGTCTGCGCCGATCTGCATAACTTTTCTGTCGACTCTGAGCCGTCAACAATCTCTGTCTGATCAGACGAACCACATCAGAACACTGCTGTACCATGTCCGGTCCTGTCAACAGTCGGTCCCCAACATCAAACCAGTTCAGAGGAGTACGACAAGGACGACCATACAGCGCTTCATAAGGAGCCATGCCAATACTGGAGTGAAAACTATTATTATAAGCAAACTCAACAAGTGGCAAATGCTGACCCCACGAACCTTGCCAATCAAGGCAACACGATCTCAGCATGTCTTCCAAAGTCTGAATAGTTCTCTCTGATTGTCCATCTGACTGTGGATGATACGCCGAACTGAAAGCTAACTCAGTGCCCAAAGCTTTCTGGAAACTACGCCAGAAGCCAGAGGTAAAACGCGGGTCACGATCTGACACAAGTGAAACAGGAATTCCATGCAATGGCACGATCTTCTGTACATAGAGCTCGGCCAATCTCTGCACACTCCAAGTAACTTTAATTGGCAACAATCTGGCGGTTTTCGTCAATCTGTCGACAAGCAGCCAGATTCCATCAAAACCTTGAGAAGTTCGAGGCAAACCCACCACAAAATCTGTAGTAACATGGTCCCATTTCCACATCGGAATTTCCAATGGCTGAAGCAGACCACCTGGCTTTTGATGTTCGGCTTTAACTAATTGACAAGTCAAGCACTTAGAAACAAAAATAGCCACGTCCTTCTTCATGCCGGGCCACCAGAACTGCTTCTTCAAATTCTGATACATCTTGGTGACACCAGGGTGAATAGCAAAACGGGAACCATGGGCTTCACTCAAAATCTCATTCCTCAAATCATCATCAACAGGAATATACAATCTGCCCTGGAAACTGACGACCAGCTCGTCATCAAATTCCACATCATATCTTGATATAACACGGGCTAAATCAGAATCAGCTTGTTGGGCTTCTAGAATCTGCTGATACAAAGCTGAACCCAAAACCAAGCTAGCACAAACTGCCATCCTCGGATCGGCAGGAATCTCTACACACAATGCCTCGCTCGGAAGCTGTTCCCACAATTTCCATTCACGAAGCAACAAATGACTGACTTGTACTTTCCTGCTCAGAGCATCGGCCACAACATTCATTTTACCTGGCTGATAGGAGAGTGTAAAGTCATAATCTTTCATGTATTCCATCCATCGCCTCTGCCTGAGATTCAGATCTTTCTGGGAGAAAATATACTGTAAACTCTGATGATCAGTAAGAATCTGAAATTTCTCACCATACAGATAATGTCTCCAGATCTTCAAGGCAAAAATAACTGCAGCTAGCTCTAGATCATGAGTGGGATAATTTCCTTCATGCTGTTTCAATTGCCGAGACGCATATGCGATAACTTTACCATGTTGCATCAGCACTGCACCCAAACCTACTCGAGACGCATCTGTACAAACAAGAAAACCACCCGAGTCGGAAGGCAAAGTCAACACTGGAGAAGAAGTCAACAGCCTTTTCAATTCAACAAAGCTAGCCTCACACTGATCCGACCAGACAAATGGCACACCCTTCCGTGTCAATTTAGTCATCGGTGCTGCAATCTTCGCAAAATCCTGAATGAATCTGCGGTAATATCCAGCCAATCCTAAAAAACTTCGTATCTCCGTGATGGTCCTCGGTCTCTGCCAACTCAAAACGGCATCAATCTTTGCTGGGTCTACTGCTACTCCATCACTAGAAATCACATGGCCAAGAAAATGAATCTCCCGAAGCCAGAATTCACATTTACTGAGCTTCGCATAAAGCTCGTGATCTCTTAGAGTCTGCAGAACGATCCTCAAATGCTGCACATGATCATCAACAGAGGCAGAATATATCAAGATATCATCAACAAAGATCACCACAAAATGGTCCAGAAATGGACGAAAGATACGCTGCATTAGATCCATGAAGGCTGCTGGGGCATTAGTCAAACCAAACGGCATGACTAAAAATTCAAAGTGACCATATCGAGTACTGAAAGCAGTCTTCTCCACATCAGATTCCCGGATCCGTAACTGAAAATAGCCAGACCGGAGATCAATCCGTGAAAAGACAGCAGCAGACTGTAACTGGTCAAACAAATCATCAATCCTGGGGAGCGGATACTTATTCTTGATAGTCGCCTGATTCAGCTGCCTGTAATCAATACAAAGCCTCAGGTTTCCATCTTTCTTTTTCACAAACAGTACTGGGGCACTCCACGGAGAAAAACTGGGACGAATATAGCCCTTCACCAGTAACTCTAGTAGCTGTGCACGCAGTACTTTCAATTCAGCTGGAGCCATTCGGTACGGCGGCTTTGCTAAGGGGCCAGTACCTGGAATCAGTTCAATCACCATCTCAATCTCTCGCTCTGGGGGCAAGCCTGGCAACTCGTCAGGAAACACATCAGGGAACTCACAGACAACCGGAATATCACAAACATCCCGTCGTGGTTTTTCAACAGCCACCACTGAAGCAAGGAATCCCTGACAACCTGCGCTAAGCAACCTATAGGCTCGAATAGCAGAAATAATCATACGAGAAGAACGGGATCGAATACCTTGAAAATAAAAGGCTGATTTTCCCTGGGGCTGAAAATAGACTTTCTTCGATCTGCAGTCAACCACAGCTCCATAATGCTCCAACCAATCCATTCCCAGAATAACATCATAATCTGCCAGCTGCAACGCATACAATCTCGCCGGCAACTGGTGATCATCAATCATCACAGGAGACTCATCCAAACACAAGGGAGTAACCATGAAATCTCCAGAAGGCAATTCCACAAACAACTCACAAGACAGCTCAGAAGTGGGTTCCTCAATACAAGCCATAAAATCCTCAGAAATAAAAGAGTGAGAAGCACCAGAATCAAATAAGACATGAGCTGCATGACCATAAAGCAAAATCGTACCTTCCACAAGATGGGACGCAGCAGCATCAGCTCTTGTCAAATGAGAAACTTTACCTTTCTGCTTCTTAGAACCAACTGAAGATTGCTGAGAAGACGCCGACGCCTGAGAGAAAAATTGCTGTGGAGCTTGAGGTGCAGGAGGTCTAAACTGCGGCTGAGGTTGAGAAAACTGAGGAGCTTGCAATGGATTCGGCCTCAGCGGGCAATCTCGAACCACATGACCTGGCTGGTCACACCTAAAGCAAACAACAGGAAGAGAACACGGTTGGCCCTTATGATGACCACCGCATCTCCGACACGTCCACGGCTGACTAGCAGCTGAGCTCTGTCGAGTCTGAGAAGAAGGTGCTGTCGGCTGCTGAACAGAATCTGCACCGGACGGCTGCTGAACAAACTTCTTCTTCTTCTTGAACCTTTTGAACTTGGGCTTAGAAGGAGAGGAAGCACTGGAAACCTCTGACTGGACCGAAGGAACACTAGGCACGGGCTGTCGGTAAGCCTGCTGAACCTGAGCCACCGGCTGCACTGACCCTGCCTGGGGATATCCACCCGGTCTCGCCATCTCCAGCTCTAAAGCTACAGCTGTCTGGCACGCAGTATCGAGATCCGCAACACGACTCGCTATCAACGGCATCTTCAACTCTGGCCTCAACCCTCGCAAGAATTGCTGGGTCTTCAAAGCTTCACTGGCCAGCACATGGGGCGCATACTGACCTAATTCCAAGAACTTATTCCTGTACTGAAGCACGGTCATACTGCCCTGGGTCAATTCCATAAACCGATACATCTTATCCATCTGCAAGCAGGCAGGAGTATAGGCACGCTCAAAAGCAGCAACGAACTCTGCCCAAGTGATTTGCCGAAGAGGTCTGGATCGAAAGGAAATCTGCCACTCGGCTTTCCACCACGCAATGGACGTACCCTGGAGTTGAAAGGCAGCGAGCATGACTTTCTCATCTTCAGCACACTCCATCGAGACAAAAACACGCTCTATCGCATCCATCCATTGCCTCGCGACTTCTGGATCAGCTTGGCCATCGAAAGCAGGCGGATTGAACATCAGAAATTCCTTCAAAGCCTTGCCTCGACTGCCAGGCACTTCAGCTTGAACGATCGGCACTGGAGGAGCAACTGGAACGACAGGAACAGCGGGAACTGCAGGAGGAGGTGCAGAACCGCTATCTTCCCTGGGCGCATCTCGAGGAACACGAGGAGCTCGAGGAGGTCTTCCTCGACGAGGCGGCATAATTATGCTGCCAGAAACACAATCAACAATGAAATCCATCAATCATACGGAAAACATCCTATGCCAGCAAGAGACAACAACAGGACTAGCTCTGGACCAAGCGTCAATTCCAATTCTTTACGCAAATCCTCAACTTCAAGCTCTGATACCACCTGTGACGACCCAGAGTTCAGGATATCGATACACCGATAACATCGGTATACCGACACCAAGAACTGGGGAGGCCACCCAAGAGGCTGATGAGGCCCCTGAAGGGTTAGTGGGGGGTTAGCTGAGGAATATGCATAATTAATTGCGAATTGGGGCGCGCAATACAAATAAGTATTTAAGATTTAAACACAAGTGCGGAAGCAATTTAAAATAACCAGAGTGATATATATAACTAGTCCAGAGTCACAAACACTAGTCCACAGGTCACAACTACGCGGGGCATACCCCGGCAAAAGTACAACACAAGCCTCAAAAAGGCAGCTCGTGCACAGCTGGCAGCTAAGGAACGGTCCCGAAACAGCACACTAAACTCCGGGAGATGTCGGGCGCGGCTCACCTGAAAGGAGAAGGGTGAGTCACAGCCAGACTCAGTAGGGGTCACGCGGATCCCTACCTCGCACTAAACAAGCGAACATGCATAATTAACAGCAATTAAAGCATGCATTCAAATAAATACACAGGCAATGGCATGAATATCTAATCACAAGAAAGCTGTAAACTCTATCTAAGCAAGTATAACAGCTAACACATGCCGCTACTAATTAAATGCAAGCGATTAAAGCTAAAACTACCAATTAGAATGAGCTGCAACTAGTCCAAGCAACAAGGAAGGACAACCACTGGAGCAGAAACCAGAAGCGTCCACTGACGGCTTACACTGCGTCTCAAGCACTCGCAGTCGACAAGCGACAAGCTAAGCGCGCAAACAGTACCAAACCAAGTGACCAGTCGGAGTGACACCCGTCGGCGTCAGTCCACAGTCTCCGACCACGTGTGCACACACTGACTCTAGCCTGAGCCAGGCCCTCTAACTAGTTTTCTCCCTTGGCAGGACGCTACCATTGGCTGGGAGCCCACGGAACTAGCTTACAAACCGTGAATGGGAAATATACCCCTCCGCCATCCTCAAGCGGGTCGGTACTCAACAGACCTTAGGGCAACAACAGTGGCTCCATTGCCTGGAAAGAAAAGCTACTCTATTGGCACATAAAACACGCCACAATATAGTAAAACAATACAACTATGGCATGAATATAGAACGGAACGCATAAGCAATGGGCTGGGAATATATTGCAGCCATCAGGGAAGTGGCGGTCAAGGACCCACGCGCCACATGCAAACGACGGTCGGGGGTCGGCGCGTTACTTCAAGAATGACGCTCCAGTCCCCATCCGTCACTCCCGTCAGGATTCCAGCTCAAGAGGCACCAAAGGCATGTAACGGTGGGGGCCCTGCGCGTTACTTCGAAGCGACGCGTGGGGTCACCGCCGTCACATCCACCCGAGGCTCAAACCACCTATCAGCGTTCTAAATGGTAACAGGCGAAGTAACGCCCCGGTCTAGGCGCGTCGGACCGAAACGACGGTCGGCCGACTGGCCGCCGGGCGCACCGCCTGACCAAAATCACGGAAAACAGTTGATGAGTAACGGATGGGAGCCCCACCGTTACTCTCCAAGTAACGCACCCCCATTGGGCCGCTATTTGGTAGTGACGCGTCCACCTTGGACCGTCGGGCAAGTGACGGTTCCTGGCAGGACCGTCACTGCACCTGGGTTACGGGCGGGTGCGGTTTGTAAACCGAAGCCCTCCCGGACGGCTGAAAACGCCGGGTATCGACGAAAAACCTGATAACCTGTCAAACCACGCATGCTAGACAACAATTTAACATCTAAATCTAGCACATGCAAGGCCTAAAACGCATTAAACTCAAGATTTAGGCTAAAACCCCAAAAATGGAAATATGAACATCATGCATGCTACGGGGTGCTAATCAACAAGCGAGCTAAAGGAAACGATCCTAGCAAGATCGAGGTTCCATCCCCCTACCTTTCGCAAGCCGAAACCGTCGAACGGGCCGCATGCAAGGAGGAATAGCCACGGAGCTTCCACGCTCCACCTCGCTCCCACGATCACCGATCCACGCCGAAGTGGACACCCACGCGCTCTACTCGACGCGAGGAATCCAACGGTGCCAACCTCGTCTCAATCCGACGCCGTCTCGACCCCGATCCCTAAGAGAGGAGAGGAGGTGGCCGCACGGAGGAGAGAGAGAGGGAGAGGGTGAAATGAGAGATCGACGGGGGAGAGAGAGAGGGTGAGAGATATAAAAAAAATAAAAATAAAATTAATATATATATAATATAATCATTATATATATAAAAATCTTATTAATATTCATTAACCCTCAAACAGCTCCGAACAAATCCGGAAAAATGCCAGACAAATTCCTAAAAATCCAGGAAAATAGCCGGAATTTCCAGAACAATTAATAGAACAAATACCACGAAGGATCCATTAAGGCACGGGCCTTACACTTCTTCTGTGGGGTCGCCAACTCCGACTACCTCGGGAGGGCTCGCGACAGAGGCAGTTCCCGCACCGGCGGGGTCAGTGCCAGGGTCGGCTGTCACCAAGGGTACCGGGGGTAGACCACCTGTGCCTTCCACTTCTGAGCTTCAAGGTGGACCAGAGGCCTGATGTATCATCCTGCTTTGTCTCTTTCTTTTGTTTGTCTCTTTCTCTTTTAAAAAAAAAGGACTTCTTCTTTTTGTAAGGCAATAAATAGAAATCTCACTTGTTTCTTGTTGTCCTTGCCGTGATTTGATCGGCGTATCTGTAGTAGTTTAGAAAGGACTGATACTTTCTGCGCAGATCTCGCGTGATGGTTGGGTGATCCCCTGACAGGGTGCCCTTCTATTTTCTCATGCTTTAAATGCCTGGCCGCTTCGTGTATCCCGCTGGGGCGGACGATGAGAAGTTTGAGGTGATCGTTCATAGGGGAAAATTCCTTTGGCGTATTTTCGAGGAGGGAATCATTTAAGGTGAGTAGCCCCCCTTTGCCTATAAAAAGACTGAAGGGCGTCCCTTCCTCTCCATCGCTTAGGGTTTTCCCTGATAGTCTTTCCTCGTCCCTTCTTCACGTTGCGTTGTGCCGTTGCATTCGGAGCATGGAGGAAGCTCCAGATGAGGGGGCTACCGATGATGGGGGGCAGGGAGTTCTTGTTGCTCCGGACTTGAAAAGGAGTCGACGGCCGGTGGGCGGACTTGAAAAGGGGTCGACGCGCAGAGGCACGCCGTTTTCCCTTCATCAGTTTCGACGAGGCTTGCAGGGAGGCGAGATGGGGGATGGATGGGGGCATCCGGCATCCCTGCCGCTTGTCCCTTCCTGCTCGCTCCATGGATGGGAGGAGGAAGCCGGTTAGGCTCCATCCCTTCCGGGCTTTCCCCTACCTCCTCGTCCAGTTCTGCTGGTTTCTTTTTCTTTCTGGCAGCCTCTTTTTCCCTCTTCTGCTCTTCTTTTCATTTCTTTCACCCTTCGGAGGGGGCCTGCACTCTCTGTCTTCCAAGGAGTTGGCAGTTTGGAGGGGGACTTCCGTACGCATTCCCTCTCCCCTTCCTCTTCCAAGTTCAACTTGGAAGGTAGCCTTCTCTTTCTTAATCCCTCTGTCACCTTTGTCTCGAGCTGCCCGAGCCAATGGGGTCAACTATCCTTTATCCGAGCCAGTTTCTACATAAGGCAGAGTCTGTGGCTAGACGCAGGAAGACCAACCGAGTCAGCCGAGCGGTGGACTCATACGACGGCGCTAGATGGATCTTTCACTCTCTTTTTTTTTGACATGTATTCTATTGGCTTCGGCCTTCCTGATGTACAAACGGGTTGTTTGAATAAAAAGAAAGGAGCCCTTTGTTTTATCTCTTGTTGTTTGCACAATACTCAATACTCGGAAGTAGAACTTGCGTAATGTAGCTGCGTTCTAGGTCCGAGGGATGGGTTCTCCTTCCATCGTAGATAACCGGTAAGCTCCCTTCCCGAGCGTCTCGACCACTCGGTAGGGGCCTTCGTAGTTAGAGGATAGCTTGCCCGCCGCCTCAAGTGGTCGAGAGGCTTCGGATTTTCTGAGGATGAAGTCTCATAGCTGAAAGTGTCTGTCTCGGACTTTGGCGTTGTAGTATCGAGTGAGGCGGCGCTGGTATTCCGTTGCTTGGATGCTGGCAATCTCTTGGATCTCATATACTAGGTCGAGGTTTTCGAGCAATTTATGCTCGTTTGCCTCGGGCAAAAAGCAGATGACTCGGAGGGAGGGATTGGCGATCTCCAACGGAATGACGGCCTCGGTGCCGTATACCAACCAGAAAGGACTTTCACCGGTTGCCGTTCTAGGAGTCGTTCTATGCGACCAAAGCACGCTAGGTAATTCCTCAAGCCAATTGCCCTTGGCCTTGCCGAGCCTGGTCTTGATGCCTTTTAAGATAGTCTTATTGGCATTCTCGACCAGTCCGTTAGCCTGAGGGTGGGCGACCGAGGTGAAGTGATTACGAATGCCTAGGTCGGCACATCTGTCTCGGAAATAGCGAGAATCAAATTGCCGACCGTTATCTCTCACTATCACCGGGGGGATGCCGTAGTGACAGATGATCGACTTCCAGATGAAATTCCAGATGACTGTCTCGGTGATCCTCAGCGTGGCTTCGGCCTCGATCCACTTGGTGAAGTAGTCGATGGCGAAGATGACAAACTTCTTCTGGGCTTGAGCCGTAGGGAACGGCCCAAGGATGTCGATCCCCCACCGAGCGAACGGATATGGTTCGACTAGGGTGATGAGCTCTGTTGCCGGCCGATGGACCAAGTGGTCAAATCGCTGGCATCGGTCGCACTATTGCACATAGGCTGAGCAGTCACGCTGAAGAGTGGGCCACCAGTAACCCTGCCGCAGTAGGATCCTGGCAAGCGACCTTCCTCCCAAATGTGCTCCGCACATGCCTTCGTGAATCTCTCGGATAGCTCGGCTGGCTTTGTCGGTGCTGAGGCACTTATGGAGGGGACCGAAGAAGGACCTTCGGTAGAGAGTGACGTCTAGGATGACGAAACATCGAGCTTAGTACTTCAATCTGCGGGCCTCTCGGGAGTCAAGAGGCTCTTGAGAGTCCTGGAGCCACGACAGGTATGGGGTGCGAGTCAATGCTCGGGCGCTCTAGCTCTTCGAGGAGGACCGATCGGGTACCCTCAGGGTCGAGAGAGGAGGCCAGTCGAGAGAGGGAGTCCGCTCGGGAGTTTTCCTCCCTAGCTATTCAGACTACCTCAAATCTATCGAATTGCTCAGCCAGGGCTCTGACCAATTGGAGGTATTTGATCATTGGTGCCTCTCGAGCTTCGTACTCGCCGTTGACCTGGCTAGCGACCAGCTGGGAGTCGGTGTGGATTTTGACTCGCTCAGCCCCCAGCCGTCGGGCCATTCGTGCTCCCGAGATAAGAGCTTCATACTCGGAAGCGTTGTTGGACGCTTGGAATTTGAACTTCAAGGCGTACTGTAGCTCTACTCCTTCGGGGGACTTCAGGAGGATTTCGGCACCACTCCCGACCGAGTTGGAAGACCCATCGACGAACAGTTCCCAGGTTGGCCCGGGTGCGGATGGAGGTCTCTCTTCAGTCGGGATGGTGCTCTCGGTGATGAAATCAGCGAGCACCTAGCCTTTGATAGTCAAGCGGGGCTGATAAGATATGTCGTAGGCCCCAAGCATGATGGCCCACTTGACGAGGCTACCTGAGGCTTCGGGGTGAGCGAGGATCCTCTTCAGCGGTTTGCCGGTTAGCACGGTGACGGGATGCCCCTGGAAGTACGGTCGGAGGTGCTTGGCTGAGGTAACCAATGCTAGCACGAGCTTCTCGGTTGCGGGATACCTTCTTTCAGCCTCGTTGAGCATCTTGCTGGTATAATAGGCCGGCCTCTCAACTCCCGAGTCATTCCTGACTAGGACCGGGCTAACCGTAGATGGAGTCGCCGAGAGATAGAGGTGCAGGGCTTCGCCCGGGACGGGATTGGAAAGCACCGGGGGTGAAGCCAAGAACCCCTTAAGCTCGGTGAACGCTTCCTGGCATTCCTCATCCCATGCGAACGTAACAGATGCCAATTTGGGCCCCCTCAATAGCTTGAAGAAGGGCAGGCATCGTTCGACCGCACGGGATAGGAATCTGCTAAGAGTGGCGACACGCCCGGTTAGGCGCTGGACGTCCTTGATGCAGGTGGGCGGGTGCATGTCCAGGATGGCCTGGACTTTATCGGGGTTGGCCTCGATCCCACGTTGAGTAACCAGGAAACCCAGGAACTTCCCGGATCTCACTCCGAAGGCACACTTGGCAGGATTAAGCTTCATTTTGTACCTCAGGAGAGTGTCGAAGGTCTCGGTGAGGTCGGCGAAGTGGTCCTCGGCCTTGGGGGTCTTGACGAGCATGTCGTCAATATAGGCCTCCACGTTCCGACCGAGCTGCCCTTCGAACATATGGTTGACCAGCCTCTGGTACGTGGCTCCGGCGTTCTTTAACCCGAAAGGCATCCGGGTGTAGCAGTATACGCCGAAGTCGGTGATGAAGGCGGTCTTCTCGATATCTTATGGATCCAGTCTGATCTGATGGTAACCTGAGTAGGCGTCTAGGAAGCTGAGTATCTCATTGCCCGAGGTTGAATCAACTAGTTGGTCGATTCTCGGTAACGAATAACAGTCCTTAGGGGTGGCCTTGTTCAGGTCGGTGAAGTCCACTTGCCCGAAGCTTTCGGTACCAGGACGACGTTGGCTAGCCACGTCGGGTACAGGACCGGTCTAAAGAGGCCAGTCTCTTGTCCTTTGGTGACCTGCGCCTTGATGATCGCCTGCTTTTCTGGTGCGTGCTTCCTCCTTCATTGTTGCACGGGCTTCATAGTGGGGTCGAGGTTGAGCTTGTGCCTTACGGTCTCCCCTGGTATCCCAGGGAGCTTGTAGAAATTCGATAATTTAAAATGAGAAATAATTTTTTAAATAAATTATATAATTAAATTTTTCATGAAATGATTAATTTACATTTTTACTAAGTGAAATAAAGTGGATTATTGAATTTACTTGAATTTACTTAAGGTAAATTGAAATTTAATGCTTTAACCCTTAGATAAATCATTGCAAGCCCAATAAAAGTCCATATGATGGATTATGATTACAATTGGCCTATTGGATAATCCATAATAGGCTGGATTAATGGATTAAAAGATTTATTAAAGGATATTTAACCTTAAATTCATAACATATGTTTAATATGACATTTAAGGGTTTAAAATAACCTCATTTCTAGAAGATTGACTCAAGAATCAACCCTTACCTAACAGCCCACCTTGGACCAGCCGTTTTTACCTTGTTTTCACACCTAAGATGGGCTAGATTAAAAAGAGACATGGTATTTTTCTTCTAATTCGGACTTAATGGGTTTGGTTGAATTAGGCAAGGAATCTTGACAAATTTGGCCATGTTTTGGCTATAAATAGAGCCCCATTCGACCCTTAAACCATCCCTGGAAGTTAAGTCTATGCTGCTGCGAAGATTTGTCGAGATTTGAAGGAGGAATTGGAAGATCAAAGGGTTTTCTTGTTATTTGGAGATATTCTTTAGATCCGACAAAAGGTAGGTGTCTTTCAGGCTAAACTCTAATTAAATCATGCCATCTTGTTCATTTTTGTGTCCTCTTTCCATTGATAGCTCATTTATTAAATTCCGTTATGAAATGAGCAAGTTATGGTCATTTTATTGGAGGGGTATTCCCGTTTATTCATCAGGTCCAGAACGTGTTATACCTAAGTAGCGCGTTCTGAACGCGCCAGCCCGACCCAGCACTTTCTTCATGAACGCGCTAGTCTCGGCTAGCGCGTTCATTCTCTTAACCCCGGATGACCAGAAATTAAAAGTATAATATTTCTAATATATATATATATAATACCTAAAGTGTTTATATATATATCAGGAGTCTATTTCTATTATGATTTATACAGAACTTATCTCTTTCATTTAGTTTTCAAAATTTTTAAATATATACATCTGTTCATGAACGCGCTAGTCTCGGCTAGCGCGTTCATACTTTTAAACCCGGATGATCAGAAATCAAAAGTATAATATTTTTAATATATATATATATAATACCTAAAGTGTTTATATATATATCAGAAGTCTATATCTATTATGATTTATATCAAACATATCTCTTTCTTTTAGTTTTCAAAATTTTTAAATATATACATCTGTTCATGAACGCGCTAGTCTCGGCTAGCGCGTTCATACTTTTAAACCCGGATGACCAGGGGTCAAAAGTATAATACTTCTAATATATATAAAATACATAAAGTGTTTATATATATATCAGGTGTCTATATCTCTTATGGTTTATATAGAACATATCTATTTCATTTAGTTTTTAAAATTTTTAAATATATACATATGTTCCTGAATGCGCCACTCTTGACTAGCGCGTTCTTCATGAACGCGCTAGTCTCGGCTAGCGCGTTCATAAAAATTTTCCCAAAAATTTTGGTGATCAAAAATATAATATTTTGAATATATATATATTATATTTATGTATGTTGTATGAACGCGACCCTGAGCTATAGCGCGTTCACAGACAGTAACATCTTTTCAGCCTATAACTATTCTATTTTTTATCATAGTGACGTACGAAAATTATTTCAGAATGTAAAAAAAGTATTTTCTATCATATTGATGTATAAAAAAATTACTTTCAGCATGTTAAATCTATTTTCTTATCATATGGTTAATTAATGTATGATTAAAAGCTAATATCTAAACTCATGATTTCAATTCATAAGTATATATGTTCCTTTACTAAAATTTGTTCTTTACAAAAAAAATTGATGTTTTATGATTCTAAAATTATGTTAAGATGTTTAAAATAATTCTAATAAAACCACTATCTTAATGTTTCTTCCTACTTACCATTCATTTTTGAATTCTACGACTTAATGTCGTTAAACATGATGCTTAAAATGCGTTTTCCACTCTCCTTTGTAAATTATCACAATTTTTGCTAGATCTGTACTTGTTTACAAATGAGTTTGTTCTTAAAATTCTTTGGCCATATTGTGGTATTATATAGAAAAATGTCAGGGGCTATGGGTCCCAGTGAAATGACATTTAAATGCTAGTGTATAAAGGGGTTCTGATCTGATCCCACGGACGAGACAAAGCCCAAATATAAACCGATATTTTAATGATCAGGTGCTGGCATTCACAAATACAGGGTCTATTACGGTTAGGGGCAATCATACTGTCATGAGAACCCCTAAGTGTGTAGCCAAATAGTGATGTTCCATGAGGGGCTGTCATATCGCCGTGATCTCTCCTTAGTGTTTTGGCCAATCCTATTGAGTATTGGTAGAAGTGATTGTTCTACTTCTATATTGTTATTGCTTAAAGGTTCATCATAAATATCCTTGTAAGAGTGATTGTTCTACTTCTATATTGTTTAAAGTTCAAGTGATTGCTCTACTTCGATATTGCTTAAAGTTCATCGTGAATGTTCATGAACTGTCTTAATGATAGTACACATCGTCTCATCATGAAAGTTCTTGATATATTTCTGGAAATGATCATCGTCTTGTCTACTATCATGATCTTGACATTATCTTGTTATCTTGAAATTACTTGGAAATTCCTTATACAAAATTTCCTACTTGAAATTCATGATCAATTACTTCATGACACGAATTGTTAAATTGCTAAATACTTAAAGATTGCCTGGCTTTAGAGATATAAAATCCTACTGAGATTTTGCTCACTCTACGTTTTGGTTAATTGTTGCAGGAAATGAAAATGAACAAGGGATTGGACAAGAGTGAATGAGTGTTTTCTTTTGCCTAGGATTTATGTAGTTCATTAGTATTTTTACAAGGTTTATGTATTTGGAAAATTTGGAAGGTTGTATCATGCCTTATGGCTTATTAATTAGTGATGTAAACCTTTATTTTGATGGAATAAAACTAGCAATTTCATCTTAGCTCTCTATCTTTAGAATTAAATTTATACATGCTTTGACCGACACGAGTGCCTCGTAACTGCTCGCGCCTCAATTTTCCGCGTCGGGGCGTGACCGGTTTAGTGGTATCAGAGCCTAGGTTACATAAAACCTAGGATTCTTAAAACTTAGGTTTCCCTTGATAGAAACTTGGATAGAAATTTAAACCTTCCCGATAAGATTGGGTAGAAATACGGGTTAAGTTTTAAAAAGAATGAATTATCAAGAAATAAAAACTAAGGAAAAATGATTAAACCCTGTAATTATGGTTTCAGGCTAAATCTCGCAAATGGCCTCTGAGAGAGCGCAATGGCGCGAGATGCAACGCACTGTCCAAGGACTAACACAATCCTTGCAACAAGTCGCGCAAGGTGGAGCACGGCATGAAGCCGGGGATTTACATCGAAAATTTCAAAAGATGAATCCCCCAAAGTTTAGTGGATCTATTGACCCGGATGAAGCGGACAATTGGGTGCAAGAAGTAGAGAGAACCTTTAAAGTAATACAATGCACCGATGAAGAGAAGGTACTATTAGGGACCTATCAACTAGAAAAGGATGCCCGAGTATGGTGGGTATCCGTCGAAGCGATCTTACCTAATGAACAAATTATATGGGACGAGTTCTTAGAACATTTTAATGAGAAGTATTTCTCGGAAAGAATCCGCGAGAAGAAGGCCATGGAGTTCGCGACATTAAAACAACGTAGCTTATCTGTAGCAGATTATGAAGCGACATTTTCTAGATTAGCTCGGTATGCCCCACACCTAGTTTGTACGGAGAAAATGAGAGCAAGAAGATTTATGAATGGATTAAAGGTGGAACTCATTCCTCGATTGGCTCCATTGGAGATTCAAACTTATACGGAAATGGTTAGGAAAGCACAAATTCTAGAAGATGCTATGAATATGGTGGAGTGAATCAAAGGGAAAGTCGCCAAGAAGGAGTTAGTCTATGGGTCCAAGAGCGAGGAAACCGTGAATGACAAGAAGAGGTTAAATGGAGGTAACGATTTTCGTAAGCATAAGAAGCCCCGGAATAATGATCAACAAATTATTCCGGTCAAGGAAAAATGCGAGCATTGCAAGAAAGGAAGTCACAACCCAGATGAATGTTGGTATAAATTTGGGAAGTGCATCCGTTGCGGAAGCATGGATCATAAAATTGCTCGTTGTCCACTCTTAAAGAATGGAGCGCCGCAAGCATTGGAAGGTAACCTTATAAACCTATCTCGTTTATGATGACATAGTTTAGAAATGGTGATCTTAGCACTTAGCATGTTATGAAAATGATCTAGTTAGAATGTATAGTTTGGATATGGTAATTTTACCATCTTATTACGGAAAGAAAATCATGTGAATTTGGGGACAAAATTCTTTTAAGTGGGGGAGGATGTAGAAATTCGATAATTTAAAATGAGAAATAATTTTTTTATATAAATTATATAATTAAATTTTTCATGAAATGATTAATTTATATTTTTACTAAGTGAAATAAAGTGGATTATTGAATTTACTTGAATTTACTTAAGGTTAATTGAAATTTAATGCTTTAACCCTTAGATAAATCATTGCAAGCCCAATAAAAGTCCATATAATGGATTAGGATTACAATTAGCCCATTGGATAATCCATAATGGGCTGGATTAATGGATTAAAGGATTTATTAAAGGATATTTAATCTTAAATTCATAACATATGTTTAATATGACATTTAAGGGATTAAAATAACCTCATTTCTAGAAGATTGACTCAAGAATAAACCCTTACCTAACAGCCCACCATGGACCAGCTGTTTTTATATTATTTTCACACCTAAGATGGGCTAGATTAAGAAGAGAAATGATATTTTTCTTCTAATTCGGACTGAATGGGTTTGGTGGAATTAGGCAAGCAATCTTGACAAATTTGGCCATGTTTTGGCTATAAATAGAGCCCCATTCGACCCTTAAACCATCCCTAGAAGTTAAGTCTATGCTGCTGCGAAGATTTGTGGAGATTTGAAGGAGGAATTAGAAGATCAAAGGGTTTTCTTGTTATTTGGAGATATTCTTTAGATCTGACAAAAGGTAGGTGTCTCTAAGGCTAAACTCTAATTAAAGCATGTCATCTTGTTAATTTTTCTGTCCTCTTTCCATTGATAGCTCATTTATTAAATTCCGTTATGAAATGAGCAAGTTATGGTCATTTTATTGGAGAGGTATTCCCGTTTTTTCATCAGGTCCAGAACGTGCTATACCTAAGCAGCGCGTTCTGAACGCGCCAACCCGACCCAGCGCGTTCTTCATGAACGTGCTAGTCTCGGCTAGTGCGTTCATACCCTTAATCCCGGATGACCAGAAATCAAAAGTATAATATTTCTAATATATATATATATATATATATATAATACCTAAAGTGTTTATATATATATCAGGAGTCTATTTCTATTATGATTTATACAGAACCTATCTCTTTTATTTAGTTTTCAAAATTTTTAAATATATACATCTGTTCATGAACGCGATCGTCTCAGCTAACGTGTTCATACTTTTAAACCCAGATGATCAGAAATCAAAAGTATAATATTTCTAATATATATATATATATATATATATATATATATATATAATACCTAAAGTGTTTATTTATATATCAGGAGTCTATATCTATTATGGTTTATATCGAACATATATCTTTCATTTAGTTTTCAAAATTTTTAAATATATACATCTGTTCATGAATGCGCTAGTCTCGGCTAGCGCGTTCATACTTTTAAACCCGGATGACCAGAGGTCAAAAGTATAATATTTCTAATATATATAATACATAAAGTGTTTATATATATATCAGGTGTCTATATCTCTTATGGTTTATATAGAACCTATCTATTTCATTTAGTTTTTAAAATTTTTAAATAAATACATATGTTCCTAAACGCGCCACTCTTGACTAGCGCGTTCTTCATTAACGCGCTAGTCTCGGCTAACGCGTTCATAAAAATTTTCCCGAAAAATTTGGTGATCAAAATTATAATATTTTGAATATATATATACTGTATTTATGTATGATTTATGAACGTGACCCTGAGCTATAACGCGTTCACAGACAGTAACATCTTTTCAGCCTATAACTATTCTATTTTTTATCATAGTGACATATGAAAATTATTTCAGAATGTAAAAAAAGTATTTTCTATCATATTGATGTATAAAAAAACTACTTTCAGCATGTTAAATCTATTTTCTTATCATATGGTTAATTAATGTATGATTAAAAGTTAATATCTAAACTCATGATTTCAATTCATAAGTACATATGTTCCTTTACTAAAATTTGTTCTTTACATAAAAAATTGATGTTTTATGATTCTAAGATTATGTTAAGATGTTTAAAATAATTCTAATAAAATCACTATCTTAATGTTTATTTCTACTTACCATTCATTTTTGAATTCTACGACTTAATGCCGTTAAACATGATACTTAAAATGTATTTTCCACTCTCTTTTGCAAATTATCACAATTTTTGCCAGATCTGTACTTGTTTACAAATGAGCTTGTTCTTGAAATTCTTTGGCCATATTGTGGAATTATATAGAAAAATATCAGGGGCTATGGGTCCCAATGAAATGACATTTAAATGCTAGTGTATAAAGGGGTTCTGATCTAATCCCATGGACGAGGCAAAGTCCAAATATAAACCGGTATTATAATGATCAGGTGCTGGCATTCACCAATACAGGGTCTATTACGGTTAGGGGCAATCATACTGTCGTGAGAACCCCTAAGTGTGTAGCCAAATAGTGATGTTCCATGAGGGACTGTCATATCGCCGTGATCTCCCCTTAGTGTTTTGGCCAATCCTATTGAGTGTTGGTAGAAGTGATTGTTCTACTTCTATATTGTTATTGCTTAAAGGTTCATCATAAATATCCTTGTAAGAGTGATTGTTCTACTTCTATATTATTTAAAGTTCAAGTGATTGCTCTACTTTGATATTACTTAAAGTTCATCGTGAATGTTCTTGAATTGTCTTAATGATAGTACACATCGTCTTATCATGAAAGTTCTTGATATATTTCGGGACATGATCATCGTCTTGTCTACTATCATGATCTTGACATTATCTTGTTATCTTGAAATTACTTGGAAATTCCTTATACAAAATTTCCTACTTGAAATTCATGATCAATTACTTCATGACACGAATTTTTAAATTGCTAAATACTTAAAGATTGTCTGGCTTTAGAGATATAAAATCCTACTGAGCTTTTTGCTCACCCTACGTTTTGGTTAATTGTTGCAGGAAATGGAAATGAACAAGGGATTAGACAAGAGTGAATGAGTGTTTTCTTTTCCCTAGGATTGGACATGGAAATGATAACTATCAGTTGCCGCATATCGACGAGCTATTTGATCAAATCTCTGTAGCAGAATATTTCTCCAAAATAGACCTTAGGTCGGGTTATCATCAACTTAAAATTCAAGATTAAGACATCTATAAGACTACTTTTCGGAGTACATATGGGCACTACGAGTTCGTTGTGATGCCGTTCGGGTTAACTAATGCCCCTGCAGCATTTATGCAACTTACGAATAATATCTTAAGACCCTATCTCGACCGATTTGTGGTCATTTTCATTGATGACATTCTTATATACTCCAAGAAAGAGGAAGAACATGAAGAGCATTTAAGAATATCTTTGCAAACCCTAAGAGAGCATCAACTCTATGCAAAGCTCAGCAAGTGCGAGATCTAGTTAATGGAGGTCACTATCCTTGGCCATATTATTTCAAAAGAAGGTATCGATGTTGATCCTTCTAAGGTGGAAGCTGTTAAGAACTGGAGCCGGCCAACGACCGTATCCGAAGTTAGAAGCTTTCTGGGTCTGACTGGTTATTATAGGCGATTCATCAAGGATTTCTCTAAGATCGCCGTTCGTTTGACTAGACTTACAAGAAAGGAGAACCCTTTTATATGGTCGATGGATTGTGAAGCAAGTTTCCTAACTCTTAAGGAACATCTCACTACGGGCCCCATATTGGCACTACCTGTTGAAGGTGGTGGCTTTGAAGTCTATACGGATGCATCTGGCATTGGCCTTGGATGCGTTCTCATGCAAGACAGTAAGGTGATTTGCTATTCTTCGAGATAGTTGAAGCATCATGAAGAGAACTACCCCATACATGATCTGGAACTGGCTACTGTTATCTTCGCCTTGAAAATCTGGCAACACTACCTTTATGGGGAAAGGTTTACTATCTTCTTGGACCACAAAAGTCTGAAATATCTCTTGGTGCGGACACCAGGGCGATCAGTGACACATCGGCGAACCGACGGTGCCATACACGGAGCACCAAGTGGACTACTTCGGCTTCCCTTCAAATTAGGGACAATTTGGCTTCAATTTGGACTCTTTTTGCCTTGAAATTGGGCTTGTAATGAACATTCTATTTGGGTTTGCATAATGGGTTACTTGTAAGGCTCTTAAAGGGCCAATTGGTTAAGGCCCTTATGTATTCCTTAAGAAAGGAGTGGCCTTGGTCCATTGTGATGTATCCATAAGTCATGCATGGCCTAATTGGGATTCCTTCCTACATGGGCTATCTAGGTTGGAGAGGCCTTAAACAAGAATGGGCTCCCTTCACTCATGGGCTCTCAAGGTTGGAAAGGCCTTAAACAAGAATGGTGGAGTGGGCTTAAGCCATGGCCAAAATGGCCCAATTGGAGGCCCAAGTAGGGGGCGCCCCATGTTTTGTTGTATTAGGCTAGGTAATTTTGATTTTTTTCTTCCCCTCCCCATTTACCACATGGGAGCATTAAAAGGCTGCTGATCAATGACAAAAATGGCTGCAACCTACCACCTTTTACTTGAAATTTCAAAGGTAGGTGAGCAACCATGTCCCCTTGTCCCCCTTCTTGGTCTCCCCCTCCCATCCTTGTCAAAGGGGCGCAGCCCCCTTCCCCTCCCCCTTGTTCCATCGACCTCCCCTCCCCCTACCCCTTGCATTTGCCTATTTAAAGCCATGTATAGTGTTTGTAAGAAGTTAAAGAAAGTTTGTTGAGAAAAAATTACATTGGAGAGAGATTCTCTTGTGTTTCCTTGGGTGTGACTCCCTTGGTTCTGTTCTGTGACGGGACATAATTGGGTCGTGTGACTCGACCTTGTATCCCCCTCTTCCTCTTACCTTCTTCTTTCCCAAAATATCTCAGTGATACCTCTGAGAGTGAGGAAGATTTCAGTGCTGGTTTCACGTAGATCGGAGTTCGTGAACGACGGCAAGACTTCTTTTCGTGGAGGCGCACAGATCGGTCCCTGATTACTGCCTAGATCTGATGATGACTGTGTTTTAATTTCTCCAACCCAACCCCGATGCCATCTGAAGCTGGTTCCTGAAAAGAGATCATAGGATTTCGAGTCCTCTTCGCGTTGCCGCTGATCTCGCCTCGATCCGATCACTGTTCTGTCCGTGGAGGCGATTCTCATGAGATCACGCAAGAGATCTGAGCAGATCCGGCTCAGAACCAGCACCGACTTTCCAAGCCTGGCCCGCCTCATCCGGCTGAGATCTGTGTGAGATCTTCGAAGAGCTTCTTTCTCCGGACATCACCGACGATCTTCCATAAGCGGCGCCTCGATCGGGACTCGGAAACCATTTTTCACCTAATTCTTTCTGTTCCTGTGTAGTTCTATGCAAGCAGAACCAGAGGCTTGGTGCAGCCACTGCTGCACTCAGATCTGAAAAGATCTGATCACGCCCTTCGGAGCAGAGAAACGGCGTCTAGTCACCGTCGTTCTCCAACAAACGGCATTCCGATCGGATCTCGGATCTAGCTGTACCGGCCTTTGCAAGTTCGCTGCGTAGGGAGACCAGCGTGGACAGAACCGGGTCAGTTCACCCTCGGCATACCCGATCGGCCCCGACTCGCCTCCCTCGGCTCCGAAGAGTGCTGCCCGTCAACCCGGGTTCCAGCAACCCCAAAGTTATCGATTGTAGCCCGATAGCTCCCTGTGTGGAGTGGGCCAAGCTTCTGAATTTGTAGAATTTAATTCAATTGTGTATTTGGGTTGTTCAGAAATCGACCGGGGTGTCTTCCCCACGCCTTGTCGTGGAGGTACGCGATTCGTTCCCCACTCACATTGCTGTTTAGTATGCTTTCTATATTGATGCGTTTGTGAGAATAGGGCTGATAGCTAGTTTCAAATTCACCGTGATTGTGAGTTGTGAGCGCCCGTTCCGTGGCTCCAATCGAGCAACGAGCGCGAATTAGCACCCTAGGCGATGGTGGTTTCTTAATCGCCGTGATCCCCGCGTTTCCCTCGCAAGGGACGATCGTCGGGCTCAAGAGAGTCCCTGTTGAGAGACGTCTCCACCTGGAGAATACCACAGTGGTTAGCCGCCCGGCTTGCCTTAGTGTGCTAGTGCTGGCCGCACAACGAGTCGGTCGTACATCTTAGCCCGAGTCGGTCATCTGTCCCGCATCAATTTGGTATCAGAGCGTCCGTGGTCGAGTCTAGGGTATTCATGATAGTTTGGTATAAGTCGGTTTAAGTCGAGTCTAGGATCACCATAGTTCTAAAAAAAAAAAGTGTTTTAAAATTGCATCCCAATAAACGGTATATCAAAAGGTGTTGCCCGAGCGTTAGGTTACGTCTATCGGGAAGGCCGCACTTTATGTCGATGGATCTTCGGATTCTGTAAGTCCGCCAAGTACCAAATATTGGTTTAGGTCTAGACGCATCATCGTAGTGTGTGTTTGCATTAGTCGGTGTTTCCTAGTCCGTGTGTCTGCATGTCCACTACTCGCCACTACCATGGCCGTCACCCGAGACCATGGGTCCGATTGGTCACCCTTGGTGGCCGAATTCAATGCTTTCATGGCCCGATGCCCGGACCCTATGTCAACAACCGAGTCGTTCCAGCGACCTATCATGTCCATTGCCATCTTACCTAATGGGTTGCATACGGAGATCGACTTCATCAATAGGGTGTCGTCTAACTGTGTCTCACACGACATAGTTGAATCGCTCTCTAAGACCGGAGAGATTGTTCTCAATGGTGGTTTAGCATTTGTAGAGTTCCAATGGAGGTTCGACACCGCTCTTTATTTTGATGGAGCATGGTGCAAGGTCGGCACACTTGCTGGCCCATGCATCATTTTAGGGCAAGATTGGTTGGAAGAGAGGAGAGCAACCTTCGACCGGGATAGGAGGACTTGCATTTTATACCCACCTCACCTACCCGGCGAGTTCATCTTCCACGATGGCATACACCCGACTACCTCCGTGTCTCCAAACACCCAACTCCACCGGTCCATTCCACCTCCGGACTCACATCCACCACCACTCCCGGAGCCCACCCATATAGTCCCCTATACTGGGGTTAGCCATTTCTCCAACCCGTGTCCTTCACATTCTCCTTCCTTAGAGGACAACCAATTGGAGGATGCCTCACCCGGGCCTATTATAGTGAGTTACGAGGCTGATCAAGAATTAGCCGAGGAGTATCTCACTGATGTTTTGGGGTTAGAGAATGACCCAATAGAGGACCCCACCATTCCACTCCTACCCGTCTCTCCTACGGTAGCGCAGCCGCTAGTGACTACCGTACCAGTATCGGCACTCTATGTTGGCGTGGTATGGTTTGACTTCTACCATGCATACGAGAGACAATATCCGGACTTACCCTTTTGTGAGTGCCACACCCAACGTCCGGATTACTTTCCCGTCACCCGCCTCTTGATCCTCTTACACTTCCATATCCGAGGACGAGTCTTCTCAAATCGGAGATGGTTGACGAGGGAGGAAACTCGTGACATTCGGTTGTGGGCTAGTCCTTCTTTACACTTAGTGTATGAAGACGATGACCGTCATCCTTACCGGGTCTTCTTCCATATGTCCCTTGTGTTTGTGTCTTTGTCTTTGTCTATGTATGTCTAAGGTCATATGTGTGTGTTTGTTTGTCTCTCTAGTTATTTTCTTTCATACATATGGTTTGCATTAAGTCGTGTCAATAAAAGGCCAGTCAAGCACGTATAAGGAGGTAGCCGATGCATGCTACATATCTGTGGATTCAAAAGGAGAGTACGTCTAGATCAGGGTCATACCTGATTGGTTTCCTCCCGGAGACCGAAAGCAACTCTAGGTCCATGATACCCACCCTTTCCGAGTCATGAAACAAGTGGGTCCGAATGCGTACGATATTGAACTACCGGGCGACTATGGTGTCAGTTCGACGTTCCATGTTTCAGATCTGGTAGCATATTGGAACCCGTAGTGATCCAAGTTAGTTTTGGGCTTTCTCCTCCTATTGTGAGGGATACACCACCCGAGAGTCCACTCTTCCAGCCTCAACGCACGCATATAGATTATATACTGGATGAGCAGGTGATCACAGGAACGGAGCCTACCAACACGTCCTAGTGCGTTGGCGAGGATGCCCCACGATGAACAACGCCCTGATCACATGCGGAGAGCTCAAGTTTCACGACCATTACTCGACGGGGTCGAGTTCCTCCCACCCGGGGAGAATTGGTGTGGACACCAGGGCGATCAGTGACACATCGGCGAACCGACGGTGCCATACGCGAAGCACCAAGTGGACTACTTCGGCTTCCCTTCAAATTAGGGACAATTTGGCTTCAATTTGGACTCTTTTTGCATTGAAATTGGGCTTGTAATGAACATTCTATTTGGGTTTGCATAATGGGCTGCTTGTAAGGCTCTTAAAGGGCCAATTGGTTAAGGCCCTTAAGCATTCCTTAAGAAAGGAGTGGCCTTGGTCCATTGTGATGGATCCATAAGCCATGCATGGCCCAATTAGGCTTCCTTCCTACATGGGCTATCTAGGTTGGAGAGGTCTTAAACAAGAATGGGCTCTCTTCACTCATAGGCTCTCAAGGTTGGAAAGGCCTTAAACAAGAATGGTGGAGTGGGCTTAAGCCATGGCCAAAATGACCCAATTGGAGGCCCAAGTAGGGGGCGCCCCATGTTTTATTGTATTAGGCTAGGGAAATTTGATTTTTCTTCTTCCCCTCCCCATTTACCACATTGGAGCATTAAAAGTCTGCTGGTCAATGACAAAAATGGCTGCAACCTACCACCTTTTACTTGAAATTTCAAAGGTAGGTGAGCAACCATGTCCCCTTTTCCCCCTTCTTGGTCTCCCCCTCCCATCCTTGTCAAAGGGGCGTAGCCCCCTTCCCCTCCCCCTTGTTCCATCGACCTCCCCTCCCCCTACCCTTTGTATTTGCCTATTTAAAGCCATGTATAGTGTTTGTAAGAAGTTAATGAAAGTTTGTTGAGAGAAAATTGCATTGGAGAGAGATTCTCTTGTGTTTCCTTGGGTGTGACTCCCTTGGTTCTGTCCTGTGATGGGATAGAATTGGGTCATGTGACTCGACCTTGTATCCCCCTCTTCCTCTTACCTTCTTCTTCCCCCAAAAATCCCAGTGATACCTCTGAAAGTTAGAAAGATTTCAGCACTGGTTTTGCGTCGATCGGAGTTCGTGAGCGACGGCAAGACTTCTTTTCGTGGAGGCGCGCAGATCGGTCCCTGATTGCTGCCCAGATCTGAAGACAACTATGTTTTAATTTCTCTAGCCCAACCCCGACGCCATCTGAAGTTAGTTCCTGAAGAGAGATCGTAGGATTTCAAGTCCTCTTCGTGTTGCCACTGATCTCGCCTCTATCCGATCACCGTGTTCTCCGTGGAGGCGATTCTCGTGAGATCACGCAAGAGATCTGAGCAGATCTGGCTCAGAACTAGCACCGACTTCCCGAGCCTGCCCTGCCTCATCCGGCTGAGATCTGTGCGAGATCTTCAGAGAGCTTCTTCCTCCGGATGTCGCCGATGATCTTCCACAAGCGGCTCCTCGATCGGGCCTCGGCAACCATTTTCCCTTAATTCTTTCTGTTCCTGTGCAGTTCTGTGCGAGCAGAACCAGAGGCTTGGTGCAGCCACTGCTGCACTCAGATCTGAAAAGATCTGATCGCGCCCTTTGGAGCAGAGAAGCGGCGTCCAGTCACCGTCGTTCTCCAACAAACGACACTCCGATCGGATCTTGGATCTAGCTGTACCGTCCTTCGCACGTTCGCTGCGCAGGGAGACCAGCGTGGACAGAACCCGGTCGGTTCACCCTCGGCATACCCGATCGGCCCCGACTCGCCTCCCTCGGCTCCGAAGAGTGCTACCCATCAACTCGGGTTCCAGAAACCCCAAAGTTATTGATTGTAGCCCGATACCTCCCTGTGTGGAGTGGGCCAAGCTTCTGAATTTGTAAATTTTAATTCAATTGTGTATTGGGGTTGTTCGGAAATCGGCAGGGGTGTCTTCCCCACGCCTTGTCGTGGAGGTACGTGATTCGTTCCCCACTCACATTGCTATTTAGTATGCTTTCTATATTGCTGCGTTTGTGAGAATAGGGCCGATAGCTAGTTTCAAATTCACCACGATTGTGAGTTGTGAGCGCCCGTTCCATGGCTCCAATCGAGCACCGAGCGTGAATTAGCACCCTAGGCGACGGTGGTTTCTTAATCGCCGCAATCCCCACGTTTCCCTCGCAATCGACGATCGTCGGGCTCAAGAGAGTCACTGTTGAGAGACGTCTCCACCCGGAGAATACCACGGTGGTTAGCCGCCTGGCTTGCCTTAGTGTGCTAGTGCTGGCCGCACAACGAGTCGGTCGTACGTCTTAGCCCGAGTCGGTCATCTATCCCGCATCATCTCTTCACCAAAAAGGAATTGAACATAAGGCAACGAAGATGGTTTGAGTATCTCAAAGACTTTGACATTACTATCTAGTATCACCCAAGTAAAGCAAATGTTGTCGTTGATGCCCTCAGCAGGAGACCGATGGCAACTCTAGCAAGCCTCAGGAAAGCTATGACTTATCTTATCGAGGATTTTTTACACTTGAATCTGGATATTGATACAAATGAAGAAAAGGGTATTATTGCCAATATCAGGTCGCAACCTACATTAATAGAAGACCTAGTCAAGTTGTAAGAGAATGACCCTATACTAATGGAGATTAAAACCAATATTGATCAACGGCCGGAATTTTTTGTTTCGACCAATGGAAGGCTATTATACAAAGATCGAATCTGTGTGCCGAATCATGCCGACACTAAGAAATTGATCATGGAAGAATCTCATAAATCAAGGTATACTATTCACCCTGGTGCTACCAAGATGTACCAAGATTTGAAAAAGAATTTCTGGTGACCCAATATGAAGAGAGGGATAGCGGACTTTGTATTTCACTGTCTCACTTGTCAACAAGTCAAGGTAGAACATTTAAAACTAGCTGGAAAGCTACATCCCTTGGAAATTCTCGAGTGAAAGTGGGAAAGTATAGGGATGGATTTCATCATGGGTTTACCTAAGACAAGAGGTGGACATGATGATATTTGGGTAATCATGGACTGATTGACTAAATCTGCACATTTTTTACCAATCAAAAGTCGATGGTCTGTGGATATTCTAGCAGCTTTATACATGATGGAGATTGTCAAGCTACACAGTGTACCTGTCACCATTATTTCAGATCGAGACCCTCGATTCACATCTCAATTCTGGAAGGGTTTACAACATTCATTAGGGACCGGACTCAATTTCAGTACTACATTTCATCCACAAATCGACGGTCAAACTGAAAGAACCAATCAGGTGGTGGAAGATATGCTCAGGGCATGTGTTATTGATTTAACTGAAAGTTGGCATGACCACTTGCCTCTAGTGGAATTCGCCTACAACAATAGCTATCAAGCTAGTATACAAATGGCACCATTCGAGGCTCTATATGGAAGGAATTGTCGCTCACCTATCTGTTGGAATGAAGTAGGAGAAAAATAATTTCTAGGCCCTGAAATCATTAGAGATACTACCGAGAAGGTAAAGCTTATTTGAGAGAGACTCCAAATGGCTCAAGATAGACAAAAGTCATATGCTGACAATAGAATGCGCAATCTAGAATTTCAAGTGGGAGACCACATATTCCTTAAAGTTTCTCCAAGTCGAGGAATTCAAAAATTCGGCATCAAAGGCAAGCTCACTCTGAGATTCATTGGCCCTTTTGAAGTCCTTGAAAGGGTTGACGAAGTTGCATATCGAATAGCTTTGCCCCCTCAATTAGCTGGAGTCCATGATGTGTTTCATGTGTCTATGCGCAAAAAGTACGTCTACGATCCTTTTCATGTTATAAGTCACGACGACTTGGTGATCAAAAAGGATATGACATATGAACAAAGGCCAATCAAAATCATTGATCGAGAAGTGCGTCAGCTACGAAACAAAACTATTCCCATGGTAAAAATCTGGGGGAATAAAAGATTGGACCAAGACATGACATGGGAGATGGAAGAAGCTATGTGCAAGAAATTCTCAGAATTATTCGATTGTAAGTACACTCTCCTTAAAAATCTCATGTATTGAATTTGGGGATCAAATTCTTTTTAAGTGGGGGAGGATGTAATGCCCGTGAATTTTCTAGGAATTTTCTGGGATTAAATATGCTTATTAAGCATTTAAAAGGGCTTAATGGGCTACTTAAATGAATTAAGGGTTAATTAAATCAATTTAAAGGCCTTATATTAACCAAAGGGCGAAGCCCAATTCAAATAGCCTCAAAGACCTAATTCTATGGCCTTTTCACCTAAGCCCATTACTAGAAACATAATTTGGGCAATTTACGGATTTAAAATAGGAGAAATATGCCAATTAATGGGATAAATTGGAGATAATACGAAAATCCAAAATTTTCGGTATAAATGCCAAATGGCGGTCTATCGCAAGATCGCCACCTCATCAAAGTGGTCTCGACATGACCGCTACTTCCTTCCGATTATGTGAGTGGAAGAAACATGGAAAGCTTGGATCTTTGGCATCCTAATCCCCATGGATCAAAGTGTGTAGACATGTAAACATGTCTAGGACTCTTGGGGATCGATCCTACCACTAATTAGGACTCCTAGATCAATCTAATCCCTCAAACCCTAGCAACTCTATAAATAGAGCTTAGATTCGACCTGCGTGAATCTTACTTTTGGCTCACGTTGTTCGATGGTAAGGAGTTGGTATTTCAAGTTGATTCTTTAGAACTTTTTGTTTACCCTAGTTTTATCTAACTCCCCTCCAAATTTCATGGTAGGAGGTCAAGCGTCTAGAGAGTTAGGAGCCCCCGAAGTTGATGTTCCTCTACAAGACGCTCAGGAACTAGCGCGCCGGTCCAAGGAAGATCTAGAGATTGAAAGCCCTAATCAAGGTATTTAGAAGTTCATCTTTTTGAACAATTTGTTAACCTTAATATCTTCTACCTACCCACCAAACTTCATAGATTTAGGTCAAGAGGTTACGGAGAACGAGGGACGAGAAGTTGCTGGTTTGGCACAGGACGTGCAAAAACTAGGTTGTTCCCCCAGTCCAAAATTAGAAGTCTAAAGCCTGTTACAGAGGTAGGTTATCTCATGAACGGCTTAAATATTAAGTTAGGAGTAAAAGCCCTCTTGTTTCATGCGATTTCATGCTTTATATAGAGTGTATTTCGTGGTTTTCTATGACTGCGCATGCATGATCCTTACAACATGTTATCCTCATACCCCTTAACCAAAGATGATAATTCTTGTTTAATTCATGCCCAATCATGCATCCTAGTTGATAAAAACATGTTAGCGTGCTTTACCCTCTATTGTTCATATGTTTCATGGATAAATTCTCCTAGAAATTAGCCTTGTACCTCGGTTTTACTTCTGTCTGCTACAAACAAGAAACGGTCTCCCTGAGACTGCCTTCATCATATAGCGGCCCTACGACAGACCGCTATCATCATTATGTGGTCCTCATTAGACTGCTATTTGGTTTCTATTGTCGGCACATTGTTAACTCCAAACAGATTACAGATTTGCCATATTTATCTTATGTTAAGCCTAGTTAATTAGGTCTTATTCTTAATTTTGACCCTGGATTCATATTAATGGTTATATTGTGCAACCATTATGATAGGTTTCACGGCTTACATGCTTTTCACACTTATATTAATTCTATGTTAATTTCATGCCAAAACCATATAGTCTTGTATTAATGTTATATTTCACACGCTTTATGTACTTGTTTCATGGATGAACTGATCGGTGTTTTCTACACTATTCTTTCTCTCATCTTTGAGTCTTTCTTAAGTACATGGCACGTATTCCAGTACGATATCATTAGTTACACTTTGCACTTATAGGCACATTTTCTTGGACTTGTGAACCTCTCCGTCGAATATTCCTTCTGTCAGACTAGGGGATCATGTTTCAAGGCCTCCGTAAGTCTCCGTGAGTCTGGGATTCCAACTAGGACGCCGAGCTAGTTGTACCCTCAAAACCCAATTGTCTAGAAACCACTCACATGACTAGTGTTTTTCTGAGTCTTGGCTAGTAACAGCCATCAAGGAGACCGCAACTGTCAAGTAGCGGCCTTCCCATGACCGCTATCTCCCAGAGTTTTCACTACGTCGACCCTTCTTTCTTTCTAGCATCGACCATGTCTAGTTGCGGCCATCCCGTGACGACTACTTTTAGTTTGCGGCCAAGCTGTGACCGCTACTTCAAGAAATGTCCCAAACTAGATCGTTTCCTGTCCCTGTGTCATTTAACCCGGGGTTTGACCGAGGGGTTGATTTTCCTATATTCCTAGATGGTATATTGATTGTATAGAACATAACATCTTATCCAATAAATTATTAATGAATTATGGAAAATAATTGAATGTACCGTTATGCTGTCGGATTCCTTCCGTGGCATAACCTTGTCATTAAATCATCCTTGATCTCATATTTCATAGTTGGTACGTTCTTACCTTGATATTGTTATCATAAAACTATTATTTGAATTGTGGATTATTGGCTGAAACTTTATTTATATCTCGTGAATGTAGTTTGATTTATAACTTGAAGATACAAGAGCGGGCACGGACAGTGTCCAAGGACTCGACGCTAGCCCCCTCGGCAGATAGTCAAAGACGTACTATAAACCATGTGGTATGATGCTTACTAGCGTCACATTGCGCTGGGAGTACTTTTTTTATAAACGGGTGAAAACCACGAGATTATCTTGTGAAATTATATGCTTGCTAGTACATTCTGATCACATGACTTTCTAGTGCATAGCCTTTATGGTTATGAAAAGTACATTCTCATTCATGAAAGATCAAGTTATATTCATATTACATTTCTTGATCATGCTCTCATTCTACCTGGACACTCACATCTTTTATGTCTTGATACTTGCGTTGTTACTTTGGCTTTATGTCGTATGCTTTACCGCATTTCTTTTACCTTATGTTCTAGCACTAAATTGGTTAATTACTTAAACTATGCTATCATGTTGATGCGAAGATACCTACTGGGAAAGTGTGCTCATTACCCTACTTTTCCAAGAAATATTAGCCAGTCAGATTCGGACTATACAAGTGGCGGATCCGAGAGCGACTAAAGTCAAGAGAGAAGCCTAGAAGTATCATTAGTTAGAATCATGATCTAATTTTCTCTTTATTAAGTCTAGTCTATCTTTATGTCAAAAGAGAGTCAAACATTCGTGTACTTTGATTATTATCAATAAAAGTTGGATTTTTTGGTCAATTACTGTGCATTCATCTTTATGTGGATGTCTATTGCGCTCTGATTTGTATTGCTAGCTTGAGGCGTATTACCGATTGTCCACGTTTCCCCCGAGTTGCTTCCGCTGTACACATGGCTTGGGGTGTGACAGATGGGCCTCGAGCTAAGAGCACTACAGACCTGCAAAACAACGTGTAGAACCACATAAAATAACCTGAATTAGAGCTTGGATGTGCAATATCTATAACTCAAAAGCTGAACAATTATGCATAAAAGGAAGCATGAATGTCTGGGGGTTGTGGTTTTTTTTAACCCCTGTGGGGCGTGAAAACAAGAAGTGGGAGTATATAGACGTAATATGGATGCAGAAGAATGTGGAGAAAGGGGAGAAACAGATGCTATGATGGATGCAAAATGAACTAAAATGATGAATAAAGAACACAAAGCAAAAGAGGATAAATGACTACTCCATGAACCAAACCACTCGAGGATGAAGAAAAACACTAATCCCTAGCTAAAACTCGCAGTAGAAATTGGCAGCACTTCGTGGCAAGCTCCAAAAATCTCCTCCCCGCGAGCACAAGGCCAATGGTTCTATTTATAGATCCCCAAAACCCTAGCTCGAGTTGGAGGTATAAATCCATGAAATAATTCGAGAAACATGATAAATATGGAAGATGATATCACCAATTATCTTCAGGATCGATCAGAACCCTCTAGGGATTCTTATCCTCAGAGAAAACACCCAATTAGGACTCTCTATTGACCATGGATCGAGAGAGAGAAGTCCAATCTGGGCAGGACTCTCGGATCCAGATAGTGGTCTTGCGATAGACCGCTACCTTCAGGTAGCAGTCTTGCGATAGGCCGCTATCTGAGCTGGCGTCTAAAAAATATATATAAAAAGATAAATGCCCATATTTATCTAAAAAATAAGCCTTATCTAGGCCCATTAAGCCCAAATAACGAAGTGTGCGAGAAATATGGCCCAACCAAGGAAATAAACCCATAAAATATGGCCCAACATCAATCTAAAATGACCCAATAACTTGGGACATCATACAAATGAGGACAAGAGAATAACGCAACTCGTCGGCATAAAACAGGCGTCAACACTCACGTGCCTCCATGGGGCTCAGGGAAGCTTTCCTCAATTGGCTACGTAGGTTGGTTTTGCCGGTGCGTCCATCTGGCATCCCGTTTACTGCATTTCTTCCCCGGTTTGTTGTTATATTTTTTATATGTGGTTTCTTTTGGATTGTTTCCTGTAGCTATCATGATACCTTTTTCTTTCTGGGCATGGGTGATTAATGCTGCGGAATTATTTATCAGATTGGATATTCTGAGAATATCGTATGTGTTCCATGGGACATGGATGTGTGATCAGATAAAGGGGAGAGCTTTATTGTAATTAATGCGATTGGTATTGCTAATCAGCCATTCACGAGCTTCGAGTTTTTGGGAAGAACACCACTGTTGTACTTAATAGGCATATTTCCTTTTTTTGAGGTGTCTTATCCAATGTGAGGATCATATGACTTAGAATTTTTGTTTGTTGGACTTGGTGATATACCAGTTGTGCATTCTATTGGTTAATCTGGACTTTTCGCTACAATTGTAGCCTATTTTTCAAACAAGAAATAGAGTTGTCCTTGATATGGCTTCAAAATGCTAGAAAGACATCGCTTGTGAATGTCATTGCAGTATGTACATATTTTATTTGTCTTGGTCTAGTGGCTAGATTGTCTTTATCTGTTTAAGGCATTTATTGCTTTTCCATCACTTTTGCAGACTAGTGGCTACAATGAAGATATGATTCCCACTGTGAGTATCAACCTTGCACAAAAGCATCCATGCTTTGCTTCCATGTAGTTTGTAAAAGCAGATTAATCGTGATATTGTGGATGATGAATGTCTATTTATAGGTAGGATTCAATATGAAGTAACCAAGGGTAATGTTACAATAAAGTTATGGGATCTTGGAGGACAACCTATGTTCCGAAGTATGTGGGAGAGGTATTGTCGTGTTGTGTCAGTTATTGTGTATGTATCCTATTCGCTTATTGACCATGCTTGTCATTTTCCTCAAGACATTGAATGTAATCAATGTTCTAGAATTCATGAATAAATACAAAAATGATCTAGCATCTTATTGCTCTGATCACTGGAAAACAATCAGGCAATAGAATTAAAGTTGGACCATTCAAATTTAGTTTATTAGTGGTCTTATCAAGGTACTTTGAAGTTTCTACTCACAGCATCTCAAGTATAAACACCAGTGTGTTGAATACCAAAATTCATTTACTCATTGGCAATTTTATGATGCATTTTTATTTATTTTGATTGAAGGGTAGATTATTAGAGCTACAGCTTGGCTGTTAGGTTGTGTAATGAGAGATATGTTCTCCATGTAGCTGTACATAAATCATAGTCTATGCATTAATATATAATTTAGCATCATGTAGATTAGATACCTTGGAAGTCTTCTGCGGGAAGTTGCATGAAATTTTATGTTACTGGTCTATAATAGACTAATAATAGCAAATAATAGCCACTTGGCATCTGGGTGTGCTAGAGTTTGCTACAGACCTTATATATTCCATTTACCATATTTGACAACCTTTTAGAAGCATCCATGTCCAGGTATTGACCACAAAATGGCTAAGGTGATACAAATATTTCTGAAAGTTAGGCTAGATACCATGAGTTGCAAAAAATTTCCTGGAGGATCATGCAAGCAGCATTATATTTCACTGATCATCCTCGAAGGGATGTTCCATTGGCTAAGGCCTCTCTCTTTTCAGAAACTTGGTTATACCATGTGTAAATTTGCAATTTAAAGAGACATACGGTCACAGGAGAAGGGAATCATGAGGATGAACCATGGACATTTGGTTTTTACTTCATTTATCTCACCTATTTTGCTTCCATTTGGCTAAATCATTTATAGTTTTGTATTTGTTTTTTTTTGTTTTGTTTAACTTACAACATGAAGTTACTTTCAAAAAAACTTATAGCATGAAATTGCCACAATTATTATTTTATCCTACACTATCTTATTTTTTATTTTTTATGGCCAAGTTAGTGGACTATTTTGACCAGCATACATGAAATTGAAATAAAGGATCGGCTTGTGTTTTCCTCTTTCTTTGTTCAGATATTGGAATTACCCTTGAGATAGAAAGAGATGATTATATTTGTGAACCGAAAATAAGGTTGTTGTACTCAATAGGTCTGATTCCAAATAGGTATTATAAATTTCCTTTGAATGCATAACGAAAGGGAACATTTTGTAACCTGGAAATAAGTTTCTGAGATGATTTTCATTGGATGACTTGTTATTGATATCATGATGATATTCTCAATCTAGAATGAATAAATGTAGATAGTGTTTTTAATTGCATGCACAAAAATAATAGGGAAAAACTGAAAGGTTCCATATCTCATGGTATACCAAATGCAAAAAGAAATAAGCAACCCAATTCCCTAGGGCTCAAAATGATAAGGACTCCTACCACACAACCAGTCCAATAGAGACCAGTCAAACCTAATTAGAAACCACCTGTTCCAAATCCACTTATGAACCTTGAAGTATACTTGTCTGGCATGACTCAGTATAGATTTCTCAGCCACTTCTGTTTCCTATTGGTTTTATTTTTGCTATTATATTCATGGAAGGGTTTAAAATGGAGAGAAATACATATGCTATCCCTATTGACTCATCTCTATAAGTTTTATTGCTTATTACATAGGATAGATGTCCTTCTTAATTTAAATGGTTTATTGATGCAACTACGTTTATTCTGTTGCACAGTTACAAGGCAAGAAGGTGAATGTTAGATTTGGAGGGAGAGCATGTGGCGACAGGGCTTGTCACGAGCGTTGATAAGGACAAAGTCATCATGGGATGACAAATTGAAACAACCTATTATGAGATTTCTATTGCTTTTGCAAACAAGCCCGAAGCACCACTTTTTATGAAAGATCAACAGTGTTGGTGACGGCCAAGGCATAACTAGAAAAAGGATAAGGCGACGGCTATTGAACCTAAGGGTGACAAATAGGCCTTATGACTGACAAATGGATGACATGTGTAAGGCAGATCTAGAGGGGGATGAATAGATCAGCTTCTTTTAAAATGACTAGCTAAGAAAATGTAGATAAGGGCAGGCGGTGTCATTTTCTCCCCTTCATCAACTCCTCCCTCCGCATGCCCTCCGACTAGGGTTCGACCCACTAATGCATCAACCTTTCATTACCGCATGCTGAGTCTTTGAGAGAGGATCGAGGAGGACTGATGTAGGTCGTCCTCCTCTGCATAACTAAGCCTAGCTAGGGTTGCAGTTCTTCTGACCCCGACGAGATGCAACGACACCGATTCCTCCTCCGATGAGCATCTTTTTCCCCTCTCGAGGTTCTTCCTACATCCTTTTGATGCTACAGGTTTCCCGCTTCACCTCTCTGTAAATGCAGGGTTCCATGTGTCTATACGAAGCCAAGCGATGGTTGCTAGCATCTGCAGAGATGACATTGGGCGGCTTCCTTCTTCTTTGCGGGCTCTGTCAACTGTGGCTTCGACGACGTCAATTGTATCATCGGTGGCCTTCTCATTAGTAGGTTTGATGCCTGTTTGGATTAACATGATGGACATACTCTTCGTCCATCCCTCAATATATGTAGTCGGAGTACTATTTTTGTTTCATTGTCATTCTAGTTGAATTATGTTTATGTTGTATCTTCGCATCTTTAGACTTTGGTTGATGATACTCTATCCTATGCAAACCTTTTGTGTAGGCTTCTGAAAACCTACTGACATGGGAAAATATAAGTGTTATGTAGTGTGGGTTGGTCGATCACCTGGTATATATTGCACTTGGCCAGAATGTTACGCTTAATTTAATGGATATCTAGGAGCTCAGTATAAGGGATTCTATTCTATGGAGGAGGCAGAACATGCTTCTTTTGGGGTCTCAACTACCTGCAATGGCAATTCAACCCCAATGCATGGTTCTACTGCACTGCAACCATCCAAGTCAATTGATGTCACCCCTCCCCAGCTAAGAAATAAGATGTCGATGGAAATCCCCTCGATGTCATGCATCATCATTGTCCTGCTTATGCTATGTGTCTTTATGTTATTTCTAATATTAGTAGGGCTTATCTTCATGCTCATAGTTCATCGTGAGGATCCCATTGTTTGTTTAATGAAACATGAATTGTAATTTGATATCAATGTGTTTGATCAGTAACTTTAGATTTGATGGGCAATACATGCTCTCATTATTCCCCCCTTTATTCATCGTCTTGTGTATGTATAAATTATGATGTAGTATTAAATCAACTACATTTTGATGTATGAACTACTTATTTCTATTGGGGAAAAAATGACTACATTGTGCGTAAGCCAAGAGATCATAGCTAGTGCATATATCAAACCGTATACATATGTGAGATCAATTACTTATGTGAGATCAATTACCTATGTAAGATCAATTATATGGTCGCAACGGTTGTGCATGTTTGTTGGCACCAAAAAGAGAGAGAAAGGAATAAAAAAATGGTGAAAAGGGGGGCCAAGTCCAATACAAAAAAGAGAAGAATAGAACAATTGGAATGGGCCATATGTGAATGGGACGAATGGGCCGGATGGCCCTTCTGCCTTGCCCTTCGATCTATATTGTATATTCTGCAGGGGTGTCCTTGGTGCAATCTTCTTTCAAGAGGAAATGAGATACATGAGTTCGATCCCTGATTTCTTTTGTGCAAAAAAAAATATGGACATGGAGTCGAGTCCATCTTGGCATGGAGTCGACTCAGCCCACCTTTGTCATCTATATGTCACCATTGAAACCAATTTCTCACCTTTAATAACCCACTTGTTACCATTCTTAGCCTATTTATTACCCATACAAACCCATTTGTCACCCTTAATATGCATTTCTCACCCATTCAAACATATTTGTCACCCATATAAACCCATTTGTCACCCTTAATATGCATTTTTCACCCATACAAACTATTTGTTACCACTATTGGCTATTTGTTAGCCTTAATAACCCATTTGCCACCTCTGTTGGCTATTTGTTAGCCTTAACAACCCATTTGTCATCTATGTTGGCTATTTGTTAGTCTTAACAACCCATTTGTCACCTTTGTTAGCTATTGGTTAGCCTTAATAACCCATTTATCACTTCTGTTGGCTATTTGTTAGCCTTAACAACTCATTTGTCACCTCTGTTGGCTATTTATTAGTCTTAACAAGTCATTTGTCACCCTTACCCATCTATTTTTCACCCTTAACCATCCATTTGGCTATTTGTTAGCCTTAATAACCTATTTGTCACCTCTATTGGCCATTTGCTAGCCTTACCAAGTCATTTATCACCCTTACCCATATATTTTTCACCATTAACCATCCATTTGTCACCTTTATGGTCTATATGTCACCCTTAACCATCTATTTTTCACCCTTGTCATCTATTTGTCACTCATGTCACTCATTTTTCACCCTTAGCCATCTCTTTTTCACCCTTAGCCATCTATTTTTCACCTGAGCTATATATTCTTTACCTAAACCATTCCTTTTTCACCTTTAACCATCCATTTGTCACCCTTCATACGCATTTGTCGCCCCTGTTGACCTATTTGTCACCACTAATAGGTATTTTTCACTCTTAGCATGCAAGAGCCGTCGCCTTTGCCCCTGGGAGCCGTCACCTTTGTACATTTTTCACGGTTAAGAGTATTTTGTCACCCCACATGCTCATTTGTCGCCCTTGTCAACCTATTTGTCACCACTAATGTGCATTTGTTGCCTCTATCAACTTATTTGTCACCACTAATATGCATTCATCACCCTTATTGTCACGCCCCGAGACATATGTACAACGGAAGTAATATCGAGGATGTGAACAACCGGCAATATGCCTCAAGCTAGCAATCAAGATCAGAGCACAATAAACATCCACATAAAAATGGAGTACATAATATTTGACCAAAAATTCCAACTCTTATTGATAATATTGATCCATAATTACATAAAACTAGCTCTTGATCTACCAGACTCAAGAAAAAGAGAAAATTACATATTCTTGACTCATGACTCTTGACTAACTACATGAACTCATAACTACGGCTTCTCTCGATCTTCATTCGCTCTCGGATCCGCTATTTGAACCTTCTGAATCCGACCCGCTGGTATTTCCTAAAAATGTTGGAAAGTAGGGTAATGAGCACACTTGTCAAGTATGTATCTTCATATCAACATGAAGGCAATATTTAAATGATTAACATTTTAGAGATAGAGAATAAGATAAAGGGAATACGATAAATCACGCAATAAAACCAAAGTAACACAATAGCACGATAAGATCACGATATATGATATGTGATGATATATGAGCAGGATCAAGTAAGAATATAACAAGAATGTAACTTGGCCTTTCACGAACGAGAATATGCTTGTATGTAACGAGAATGCACTTTCACTTTTCACTTTCATAACCATAAAGGCTATGCACTAGAATGTTATGTAATCAAGCATGTAATAATACAATCATGAGATAGCCTTGTGGATTTAACTTATTTATAAAGAAATTACTACCAGCGCAATGCAATGCTAGTAGCATCATACCCCATAGTTTATAGTATGTTTCTGACAATCAGTCGAGGGGGCTAGCATCGAGCCCTTAGACACAATCAATGTCCGAACTACATCTTCACGTATAAATCAAGCTAGTTCCACAAGTATAACAATAAAGTATGGCCAGTAATGTAACAAGTTCAATAATTAATTTAAGATAACAACGTCAAGGTAAGAACGTACCAATGCACGATCATGAGAGTTCAACGAATGACTTAAAACAAGGTCATGCTACGGGAGGAATCCGACAGCATAACGGCATATTTTTTAATTTCCATAATTTATTAAATAGCTTTGGAATAAGGTGTTAGGTTCCAGGTAATCAATAGACTATCTAGGAACTCAGGAAAATCAACCCTAAGGTCAAACCTTGAGTTAAGAACATTTGAGACAATTGCGGCCATAACTGGACCGTTTATAGACTTTAGCAGTCAGTATAGGACCGTTTAGTGACAGAGTCGATGCATGAAGAAAAGGGAGTGTCGACACAGTGAATCTCTGGAACCTTGCGGTCATGACAGGGCCGCTAGGCATTCTTGGCGGTCAAGTAAATGGCTGCTACTACACTCTTGCGGTCTACTGAATGGCCGCTAAGATCCAGAACACAGAAAACTCTGGTAAAGTGCTTTCTAGATAATTGGGTTTTAAGGGTACAACCAGCTCAGCGTCCTAGAGGGAATCCTAGGCTCGTGGAGTCTTATGGAGGCCTTGAAACAAAGATCACCTAGTCCAATGGAAGGAATATCCAACGGAGAGGATCACAAGTCCAAGATTGTGTGCTTAAGTGCAAAGTGTATCTAATGGCCACGCACTGGAGTACGCACCATGTACTTAAGAAAAAGACTCTAGATCAGAAGGGATCTTGACAAAATAGTGATCAAATCAAAACTAGACAAGTCCATGAACAATGCAAAATTTAAGATAAATACAAGAGTATATGGTTTTGGCATGAAATTAACATAAGTTTAAAATAGATTTCTAAAACATGTAAGCCAAGAAATCTATCATGATGGATGCACAATATAACCAACAACATGAATATAAGGTCATAATCAGGAATAAGACCTAATTAGCTAGGCTTAACATATGTTAAATAGGGCTATCCTGCATTATATTTCGGGTTAACAATAATACAGAACTCAGAAAACTGAAGCGGTCTCGGGAGGACCGTTTATGGGCTTTAGCGGTGTATCGTTGGGCCGCTAAAGGACTCTGGTGATCTCAAGAAGACCGTTCTTCCTATCTACAGCAAACAACAATAAAATCAAAATATCTACTACTCTAGGGCAGTAAAGCATATAATATATGCTCGGCATATAGAGAAAATGTTCTACAATGAAGATAACTCATGGAGATGCATAGTGTAATATCCCGGACCTTTCGGATCCCTCTTCGTGGGTCCCGGATCTGGTTTCTCGAGTGTCCAGCTCCGTTGTGTCTAAATTTCGTTTCGGAAATCTTTCGTGTTCGGATCGGCGCGATCCGGAGTTGTTTCGGAGGCCCGGAAGCGTTCCGCGGCTTTTCCACGCGTGTTTTCTGATTTCCGGTGTGTGTTTCGGCAATTCCTTCGGAACCTCGCTGCGGGTGAACCGGGTCGTTCACCTGGGCACGAGTGGTACCGTTGCGATCGGTGCGTTCCGAGGATTCCGAAATGTAATTTTCTATTTTTGGTATTTTTCAGATTTTCGGATTTTCTATAAATACCCCCCTATTTTCTCTTTCTCCCCCACCCTCTTCTTCTTCTTCTTCTTCCTCCTTTCTCCCCCACCGTGAGGCGCCCCCTCTTCCTCTCTTCTTCGTCCGGCGAGACCGCGGCGAGCCCCTCCGGCTGCAGACGGCTGTGGGCGACGGCGCGGTGACGACGGCGGCGACGAGGTGCGTGTGGTGGCGTTCGTGGATCGTGGGAGCTCAAGGAAGAACGAGGGTTTTCAAGGTGATTTCTTACGTTCGCGGACGATCCGGCGGAGCATTCGCTCCATTGAGGTAGGGTGACGTTCCCTAGCTCCTTGCCGTTCTTTTCCGTGATTTATAGGCCGTGGGGAGGCCGAGAGGGGCTTGATTGAGCGGGTTTGAGGTTTTTCATGATTTAGGGAGAGCTCGCCCGATCTATGGATTTGATGCATGATCTCGTGTTTTGATGGTCTAGAATCATGCTAGGGGTCCCCAGGGGTCTTCCCCTTTGATTTCCCCCTCTCCGGTGGAGGCATGGGGGCGTGGTTGAAGTTTTTGGGCTTTCCCGTCATTTTCGCCGTAGGGTGCGTGTAACGGTCCTTCCAGGGACCGTTACACGGTGTGACGCGCCTTGGAGAGGCCGTCACATGCCCTTCGTTTAGCCTTCGGGGGTCAGGGACTGTGACGGCCCCACGATAGACCGCCACTTGTGTGTGATGCGCCTGGGCTGGGCCGTCAGCGGCATTCCGACCGTTGGCTTTTACCGTTGATTTGACTGTTGGGGGTCAGTGCGCGTAACGCGCCAGGGCAGGCACGTTACATTCGCATAACGCGCTGGGGCAGGCGCGTTACGTCCTGGGTCACCCCAAGTGTGAGGGGCACGTAACGCGCTGGGCCAGGCACGTTACATTCGTGTAACGCGCTGGGGCAGACGCGTTAAATCATGGCTTCACACTGGGTGTGTGAGGCGCGCGTAACGCGCTATGGCAGGCGCGTTACATTTGCGTAACGCGCTGGGCCAGGCGCGTTACGCCCTGCGTTCCTCAGGCGTGTGACGGCCTGCGTTGGGCCGCCAGGTGTGTGTGACGGTCTCGCCTAGACCGTTACAGCCCTGTGACGGTCCAGGGGTGGACCGTCAGGCGCCTGGTTGCCCCGAGAGGGTTGCAACCCCATTTTTAGTCCGACTGTGGTCACCGTGCGACGGGGCCGGTGCGTGGGGTGGTCCCCGTGCGTCGTCGGATGCGGACGTAGTTTTCCGTGACTTGAGAGTCTACTCCTTCAGTGACCCTCCACTAGTCGTAGCCTGCTTACACGCGTGTGGTCCCACCAGGGAGTGGTGGAGAGGCTACCCTGAGGACGGTTTTAGACTGGTTTCCGTCGGGCCCCTCGTCGTTAGCCAGAGTCCGGCTACGGGGGAAAAACCGGTCAGAGGACCAGACCTAGGACGCATGGTCTGTGTGTGCACACGTGGTTGGGGGTGGTTGGACCCACGTCGACGGGCGTGACCCCAGCTAGTCACTTGTTTGTGGTTACTTGTGCGGTGTTCGTGCCTTGGGTAGGCGCTACCACGTCAGGCAGTTCACCTGCGGTGCGGTGTAAGTCGTCAGGGGACGCTACCGACTGTGCTTCTAGTGGGAGGTACTCCTGTCGAGTACGGAGTGTCTGACTGTCAGCTCGTGTGTTTGACCTTCGGGTTTGCCGGGTCGACCGTTGAGTTTCGGTTGTCTCACCGTGGCACGTGTGCCGGTTTGCGTGCCGTAGGACCTTTGTTTGTAGAGTACAGGGCTTTCCTTTCCGAGGTACTCTCCTACCGCTAGCGTAGTGGTTTCCCGTTTTACGAGGTAGGGTTCGAGTGATCCCTACTGAGTCTTGTTCCGAGACTCATCCCTGCGTGTTTTCACCGTGTTTCAGGTGAGGCGCCGCCCCAGGGGAGCGCGTCTGGGGCGCAGCGTGGTGCGGGTGCCCAGAGGTAGTGCCAGAGGTCAGAGCCGGGGGATGCCCCGTGTAGCTGTACTTTCTTTTCTTGTCTCTGTACTAGTTGTGGACTACTGTTGTTATTTTATTGTTATTTGTGGACCATGTAAAATGTTAATTCATTTCCTGCTTAATTATAAACTGTTTAATTTCTGCAATTACTCATGATACTTGTGTAGTTTCCACACCATCCTTCTAACCCTTCCGAGTCTTCGGACTCGTGGGTGGCGGTGCGAGTCTCGGGTTATCGGGCCTTCCCGGTAATCGGATTCTCGGGTCGTTACAGCTGGTATCAGAGCGCGGTTGTGGAATTATACGAAAATCATAAGTAATAGCAGTGGTCCACTAGTCCACAGCGATGACGTACAGATGACACTGGCATTGGGCATCGCGCGTTTTCTTGACCTTGCCGTTCTCGTGTTTTCTGTCTTTTGCTTCAGGTGCGAGTATGGCGCCGAGGCGGGCGACTCGCTCTCAGCAGGGGCAGTCGGCTGGAGGTCAGGAGATCCAGCAGGGGGTCCAGAGGGACCAGGAGGAGCAGAGCAGAGTGCCACCAGGGGCCACCGAGGCAGCGGATACTGCGAGAGTTCCGGGGGCCGAGGATTTCTTCCGTGGCATGTACCAGCTTATGTCTCAGCAGTTCGGCGGAGAGGCTGCTGAGGGCTCGTCAGCTAGGGGTGGGCCAGGCCGAGCAGTGAGGGACTTCTTGCAGTTCCATCCACCTTACTTCAGCGGCCAGCCAGACCCTGATGCGGCTCGTGATTGGCTTGATGAGATGGAGCGGGTGTTCAGTTCTGCGAAGAGTGCTGCCGAGGACAGAGTGGTGTTGGCCTACAACCAGTTGCAGGGTACGGCTCGGAAGTGGTGGTCTTCCGAGTGGAAGACGTCTTTTCAGCTTCGTCCACTTGAGCAGGTCGAGTGGGATGACTTCGTCAGTGCTTTCGAGCGTACGTACTGTCCAGACTACGTTGCTACGCAGCGGATGCGTGAGTTTCTGGAGCTGGTGCAGGGCGACATGTCCGTGTTGCAGTACAGGGCCGATTTGTCGAGCTGGGTCGGTATGCACCTCACATCATGGAGCATGAGAGGGTGAAGACCGCGCAGTTCGTTCAGGGCTTGAGGCAGGAGCTGAGGCACCATCTGATCGCGAACGGGGCCACTGATCTAGAGACAGCGTCTCGTGTTGCGGCTTCTCTGGAGATGGATATGCAGAGGACCCGAGGACCGATCAGCCAGGGACAGTCCTTGTCAGGTCGCAGCCAGCCGTCGGCTACCCAGCAGCAGGGTTCCTTCCAGCATGCGTCGGGTGGTTCAGGAGTGCCGACACCGGCAGCATCGATGACAGGGTCTGCGTCTTTTGGCTCGAAGGTTAAGAAGTTCTTCGGGAAGAGTTTCCGGAAGAAGAAGTCCAAGGATCAGGGGCAAGCTTCATCGGGCAGTGTACAGCAGCCGATTCCTTTGCAGCGTCAGGGATCAGTGGGTGGATCGCGAGGACCGTGTCCACGGTGTAGTGGGTTCCACCCAGGCAGGCAGTGCACGGCGCCGATCATCTATTTTCGGTGTGACCAGCCAGGGCACATGGCGCGTGACTGTCCTCAGAGGCAGCCGCCGCAGCAGTAGGTTCCCCAGCAGCAGAGGCAGCAGCAGGGATAGTATCCGCTGCTACCCAGGTCAGCTAGCGTGGGAGGCAGGCAGAGAGCTCGAGGCCAGATCACGCACATGACCAGGGCAGAGGCAGTGGCGTCGCAGCTCGTGGAAGGTACCGTTCAGATTTTGGGTTGCGCGGCTCGGGTTTTGTTTGATTCTGGCGCGTCTCATTCGTTTATTTCGGAGGATTTCGCGCTGAGCATCGAGGAGCCGGTGACCCAGTTGTCCTGTGATTTGGCAGTGGAGTTGCCTTCGGGTGATTTTATGATCACTCCGTATTGCTTCGATCAGGTTCCGGTTTGGATCGATGGGCGGAGTATGCCAGGCAGGTTGTATGCGTTGCAGCTTCGGGACTATGATGTGATTCTAGGCATGGATTGGCTCGAGACTCATGGAGCGGTGGTGGATTGTGGAATGAAGAGGGTCTACTTCCAGCATCCGAGCAAGCGGACCTTCTATTTCCAAGGTATCCGTTCCACCTCTTCTCGATTCCTCATCTCTGCGATTCGAGCCCGTCGGTTGCTTGATTCTGGTTGTCAGGGTTTTCTCGCGTCCGTGGTTGTGACCGAACGGATGGAGCCGAGTGTCGAGGACATTCCGGTGGTGTGCGAGTTTCCCGACATTTTTCCCGAGGAATTGCCTGGGTTACCTCCCCAGCGGGAGATCGATTTTGTGATCGAGGTCGTGCCTGGTACGGGACCTTTGGCGAAGGCTCCCTACCGTATGGCCCCCGCTGAGTTGAGGGAGTTGAGGGCGCAGTTGCAGGAGCTGTTGGCCAAGGGGTACGTTCGTCCTAGCTTTTCCCCTTGGGGTGCGCCCGTGTTGTTTGTGAAGAAGAAGGACGGTAGTCTGCGGCTATGCACTGACTATCGGCAGCTGAATGAAGTGACCATTAAGAACAAATATCCGTTGCCACGGATTGATGATTTGTTCGACCAGCTTCAGTCTGCGCGAGTGTTCTCGCGGATTGATTTGCGGTCCGGTTACTATCAGCTGAGATTCGCGAGTCCGATGTGGAGAAGACTGCATTCAGTACGAGGTACGGGCATTATGAGTTTCTGGTGATGCCGTTCGGGCTCACCAATGCCCCTGCAGCCTTCATGGACTTGATGCAGAGGGTGTTTCGTCCGTATTTGGACCAGTTCGTGGTCATATTCGTGGACGACATCCTTGTTTATTCGTGGTCTGCCGAGGAGCACGCGTACCACTTAGGTGTAGTGCTGCAGACGTTGCGAGATCACCAGTTGTATGCGAAGCTCAGCAAGTGCGAGTTCTGGCTCTGCGAGGTGCACTTTCTGGGGCACGTGATTTCTGGTGATGGCATTTCCGTGGACCCCGCCAAGGTTGAGGCAGTAATGCAGTGGCCGAGGCCGAGGTCGGTGACGGAGATCCGGAGTTTCTTGGGGCTTGCGGGCTATTATCGTCGGTTTATCCAGAATTTTTCTCGCATTGTGACCCCGATGACTAGACTCACGCGGAAGGATGTGCCTTTCGTCTGGTCTGAGGAGTGTGAGCATAGCTTCAGGGAGCTGAAGAGATTGCTCACCTCGGCTCCGGTATTGGTTTTACCTTCTGGATCGGGAGGTTTTGTGGTGTGTACAGATGCTTCCGGGGTCGGATTGGGTGCTGTATTGATGCAGCATGGTAGAGTGGTGGCTTATGCATCTCGGCAGCTAAAGCCCCATGAGGAGAACTACCCTACCCATGACCTTGAGTTGGCGGCGGTGATCTTCGCGCTGAAGATCTGGAGGCATTATCTGTACGGTGAGAAGTTCGAGGTGTTCACTGACCATCAGAGTTTGAGGTATGTGTTCTCGCAGAGGGACCTGAACCTCAGACAAAGGCGTTGGATGGAGTTCATGAAGGACTATGACTTCACCTTGTCTTATCAGCCGGGCAGGATGAATGTCGTCGCCGATGCCTTGAGTCGGAAGGTCGCGGTCAGTGCCTTGATGTTGAGGAAGTGGAGGCTCTGGGAACAAGTGCCCGAAGTGTCCTTCAGGCTCAAGATTCCCCAGAGCCTGGGTTAGCAGTGCTTGCGAGTCTGACTGTCACTCCTGCTATCCGTGGTCAGGTGACAGAGGCTCAGCATGCGGACCCCGAGTTGCCCCGGATTCTGGCGATGGCCGATGTGGAGCTCGGCGAGGACGGTGCTGCGAGGTTTCGTGGCAGGCTGTACGTCCCAGCGGAGGAGCAGGTTCGTCGTGCGGTGTTGCGCGAGGCTCATGGGAGCAGGTACACCGTACACCCGGGTGCGACAAAGATGTATCGAAACTTGCGGAGACAGTTCTGGTGGCCTGGCATGAAGAGAGATGTTGCTGAGTTTGTGGCCAGGTGCCTGATCTGTCAGCAGGTGAAGGCGGAGCATCAGCGACCAGGAGGTACTCTCAGCCCTTGGATGTTCCTGCGTGGAAGTGGGACCACGTGACCACGGATTTCGTGGTGGGATTGCCGAGGACCCCGAGTGGGCAGGACAGTATTTGGTTGCTGGTGGATAGGCTGACGAAGGTGACTCGGTTGCTACCGGTCAAAGTCGGCTGGAGCATGTCCAAGTTGACTCGTCTTTATGTGGAGCGGATCGTTCCGTTGCATGGGGTTCCCATTTCGATCGTGTCGGATCGGGATCCGCGCTTCACATCTGGATTCTGGAGGAGTTTCCAGCGAGCGCTTGGCACGGAGTTGGCTTTTAGCTCGGCGTATCATCCTCAGTCAGATGGTCAGTCAGAGAGGACCATCCAAACTTTGGAGGACATGCTGAGATCCTGCTGCCTGGAGTGGCAGGGGAGTTGGATTCACCACCTGCCGTTGGTGGAGTTTGCCTATAACAACAGCTATCATTCGAGCATCGGCATGGCTCCTTATGAGGCATTGTATGGGCGTCCTTGCCGGACTCCACTCGATTGGTTTGAGGTGGGTGAGCGTGTTTTGACGGGACCCGAGTTGGTGCAGCAATGTGTGGACGTTGTGCACTTGGTTCGTCAGAACATGTTGGCGGCCCAGTGTCGGCAGAAGAGCTATGCTGACCGTAGGAGGCAGCCCCTCGAGTTCACCGTGGGCGATCGTGTGTTCTTGAGAGTTTCTCCGATGAAGGGGGTGATGCGTTTTGGACGGCGTGGGAAGTTGAGTCCCCGCTATGTTGGTCCGTTTCCGATTGTGGAACGCATCGGTGAGGTTGCTTATCGGTTGCGGTTACCCCCTGAGTTGGCGTCGGTGCATGACGTGTTCCACGTCTCGATGTTGCGGAAGTATATGCCCGATGACTCTCATGTGCTCGAGGATTCTGTTTGGCCCGAGGTGACTCCAGATCTTTCTCTCCCAGAGTTTCGATCCGTGTGGAGGATAGGCGAGAGCAGCGCCTGCGGAACAAGGTCATCCCCTTGGTCAAGGTGGTGTGGCAGCGACACTCTGGTGGTGAGGCTTCTTGGGAGCGTGAGGACGAGATGCGTCAGCAGTTCCCGTACCTGTTTGAGTGAGTCTTCCTCTTTTTCCCCTTAGGTTGTTCTTAATTTCGAGGACGAAATTCCTTAAGGGGGGAGGGCTGTAATATCCCGGACCTTTCGGATCCTTCTTCGTGGGTCCCGGATCTGGTTTCTCGGAGTGTCGGCTCCGTTGTGTCTGAAATTTCATTTCGGACATCTTTCGTGTTCGGATCGGCGCGATCCGGAGTTGTTTCGGAGGCCCGGAAGAGTTCCGCGGCTTTTCCACGCGTGTTTTCCGATTTCCGGTGTGTGTTTCGGCAATTCCTTCGGAACCTCGCTGCGGGTGAACCGGGTCGTTCACCTGGGCACGAGTGGTACCGTTGCGATCGGTGCGTTCCGAGGATTCTGAAATGTAATTTTCTATTTTTCGATATTTTCCAGATTTTCGGATTTTCTATAAATACCCCCCTATTTTCTCTTTCTCCCCCACCCTCTTCTTCTTCTTCTTCTTCCTCCTTTCTCCCCCACCGTGAGGCGCCCCCTCTTCCTCTCTTCTTCGTCCGGCGAGACCGCGACTAGCTCCCCTCCGGCTGCAGACGGCTGTGGGCGACGGCGCGGTGACGACGGCGGCGACGAGGTGCGTGTGGTGGCGTTCGTGGATCGTGGGAGCTCAAGGAAGAACGAGGGTTTTCAAGGCGATTTCTTGCGTTCACGGACGATCCGGCGGAGCATTCGCTCCATTGAGGTAGGGTGACGTTCCCTAGCTCCTTGCCGTTCTTTTCCGTGGTTTATAGGCCGTGGGGAGGCCGAGAGGGGCTTGATTGAGCGGGTTTGGGGTTTTCCATGATTTGGGGAGAGCTCGCCCGATCTATGGATTTGATGCATGATCTCGCGTTTTGATGGCCTAGAATCATGCTAGGGGTCCCCAGGGGTCTTCCCCTTTGATTTCCCCCTCTCCGGTGGAGGCATGGGGGCGTGGTTGAAGTTTTTGGGCTTTCCCGCCGTTTCACCGTCGGGTGCGTGTAACGGTCCTTCCAGGGACCGTTACACGGTGTGACGCGCCTGGGAGAGGCCGTCACACGCCCTTCGTTTAGCCTTCGGGGGTCAGGGACTGTGACGGTCCCACGATAGACCGCCACTTGTGTGTGACGCGCCTGGGCTGGGCCGTCAGGGGCGTTCCGACCGTTGGCTTTTACCATTGATTTGACCGTTGGGGGTCAGTGGGCGTAACGCGCTATGGCAGGCGCGTTACGTCTTGGGTCACCCCAAGTGTGAGGGGCGCATAACGCACTGGGCCAAGCACGTTACATTCGTGTAACGCGCTGGGGCAGGCGCGTTACATCTTGGTTTCACACTGGGTGTGTGAGGCGCGCGTAACGCGCTATGGCAGGCGCGTTACGTTTGCGTAACGCGCTGGGCCAGGCGCGTTACGCCCTGCGTTCCTCAGGCGTGTGACGGCCTGCGTTGCGCCGCCAGGTGTGTGTGACGGTCTCGCCTAGACTGTTACAGCCCTGTGACGGTCCAGGGGTGGACCGTCAGGCGCCTGGTTGCCCCGAGAGGGTTGCAACCCCGTTTTTGGTCCGACTGTGGTCACCGTGCGACGGGGCCGGTGCGTGGGGTGGTCCCCGTGCGTCGTCGGATGCGGGCGTCTTTTTCCGTGACTTGAGAGTCTACTCCTTTAGTGACCCTCCAGTAGTTGTAGCCTGCTTACACGCGTGTGGTCCCACCAGTGAGTGGTGGAGAGGCTACCCTGAGGACGGTTTTAGACTGCTTTCCGTCGGGCCCCTCGTCGTTAGCCAGAGTCCGGCTACGGGGGAAAACCGGTCAGAGGACCAGACCTAGGACGCATGGTCTGTGTGTGCACACGTGGTTGGGGGCGGTTGGACCCACGTCGACGGGCGTGACCCCAGCTAGTCACTTGTTTGTGGTTACTTGTGCGGTGTTCGTGCCTTGGGTAGGCGCTACCACGTCAGGCAGTTCACCTGCGGTGCGGTGTAAGTCGTCAGGGGACGCTACCGACTGTGCTTCTAGTGCGAGGTACTCCTGTCGAGTACGGAGTGTCTGACTGTCAGCTCGTGTGTTTGACCTTCGGGTTTGCCGGGTCGACCGTTGAGTTTCGGTTGTCTCACCGTGGCACGTGTGCCGGTTTGTGTGTCGTAGGACCTTTGTTTTGTAGAGTACAGGGCTTTCCTTTCCGAGGTACTCTCCTACCGCTAGCGTAGTGGTTTCCCATTTTACGAGGTAGGGTTCGAGTGATCCCTACTGAGTCTTGTTCCGAGACTCATCCCCTGTGTGTTTTCACCGTGTTTCAGGTGAGGCGCCGCCCCAGGGGAGCGCGTCTGGGGCGCAGCGTGGTGCGGGTGCCCAGAGGTAGTGCCAGAGGTCAGAGCCGGGGGATGCCCCGTGTAGCTGTACTTTCTTTTCTTGTCTCTGTACTAGTTGTGGACTACTGTTGTTTTGTTATTGTTATTTTGTGGACCATGTAAAATGTTAATTCATTTCCTGCTTAATTATAACTGTTTAATTTCTGCAATTACTTGTGATACTTGTGTAGTTCCACACCATCCTTCTAACCCTTCCGAGTCTTCGGGCTCGTGGGTGGCGGTGCGAGTCTCGGGTTATCGGGCCTTCCCGGTAATCGGATTCTCGAGTCGTTACACATAGGTTGTCATGAATTAAACTAGGATTATCATATTCGTTATTAAGGGTAAGAACTATGCATGCAGAAATAGCCTAGATGCGCAGTGATAGTTAAACATTAAATACTTCGTGTGGAAAGCATGAAATTCTATGAAATCAAAGGACTTTTACTCCTGACATGTTATTCTAGGCCATCCACGAGATAACCAACCTCTGGGACAAGCTTTAGCTTCTAATTTCTAATTGGAAGATCGCCCGGGTTCCTGCACATCCTATGCTAAACCAGCAACTTCCATTCCTCTATCTTCTGATCCTCTTGACCTTGATTAGGGCTTCTAATTTCTTGATCTGTACTGGTCCGACGCCCTAGTTCCTGTGCAGGCCTGTTGCGAACCAGCGACTTGCAGATGCCCTATTCATCAACGGCGGGGTCTTCGAATTCGCGAGCCAACATTAGGGTTCGCATGGGTCAAAGTTAGGGTCCTATTCATAGGGTTAGCTAGGGTTTGGAGGATTGGGATCGATCTAGGAGTCCTAAATTGGAGTAGAGTTAATCCCTTGAGAGTTCTCGAGAGTCTTCCACACCAGGTAGCTTCGATCTAAGGTGATTTGGTCGTCAAAGATCCAACTTTTCACGTTTTTACGATTCACGGAACAACACAAAAGCAGAGTTTTATTGTTTCACACAAAGCAGCACCTACAGTTATTAAAAGAATATCAGACAATACTGGTTTTTCAGCACAAGAGTGGCCTACATTCATACCTTGGAGTTCCTCTATTCGAAGGAAGGAAAAGAGTTTCACACTATAAATACTTGCTGGATAAAATATGTGCCAGGTTAGAGAGCTGGCAATCCAAATATCTCTCCCAAGCAGGGAGAAGGCGTCTAATAAATTCTCTGCTTCAATCCATTCCTATCTACACTGCCAGTGCCTCATGCTTACCAGCAACTCTTATTGGCATTATAAATAAGTTGTGTGCCAACTTCTTTTGGAGTGGCAAAGAAGGTCCAAAGTGCCATTGGGTTTCATGGTCTAATATTACCAAACCGATAGATGAAGGTGGTCTAGGTATTAAAAAGCATGCAACATATTCAAGTTACCATGGTGGCTCAATAGATTTGGAGAATACTCAATGGCACCTCCCTCTGGTCTCAGTTTGCATCTTCAAAATACATAAAGGGTCATCTTAGCACTATTTAAAAGTTGTTTCCTGTTGGAGTACGAAAGGATGTCTATAGTATGGCTAAGCATATTGTGCTGTCCAACACCCGTTGGATACCTATGGATGGGAATACAATTGATGTGCTGAAGGATAATTGGTGTGGAATTGTGCTGGCATCTCATGCAAACATCCCAAAGGTCACTCTCAGGGAAGCAGTATTAAACCCAAATCACTCGGTTTGGTCACATATTCCATACAACATTGCACAA